>VZTZ01003481.1:90222-183269 GCA_013400955.1 Drymodes brunneopygia | reverse complement strand
CCCCGCCCCCCAGGTGAAATTCTGCAGTTGCTGAAATGTTCTTAGAGACTTGTAGGACTTGTGTCTATTTCTTTGTAAAACACATAATGAAGCATATAAACGTTCTGGTACTTCTAATGTATTTTACTGACAGGACGCTAGTGATGCAGATACAGCTTGCACCTTATCGGTGTCCCCCTCCCAAAGTCACCCCTGTGGGAAATATTGAACTGTTTTGCTTTGTTTTCCTACCACCTCTACTATATAAGAAGCAAATCCATGATTTGCACTTGTTTCTTTAATTTATACCACAGGAGGGATGTACATTTCAAAATACAGTTATAAAAGGGAGTTAGTAACACTTAATGCTGAAGAATATTTGTTTACAGGTAAATAAATTTGACATCCTGCATGACTAGTAATTACTTTCATGTAGTAGTTTGTTTCATGGTGACAGCCACAACATTTGTCTGAGTTAGCAGATTTAAAGACACTGTGGAACTACCTTTGATTTTTTTTTAAATAAGAGAGTTTTTGTTGTGTGTGGTGTTTGTAAATCAAATTTAAGAATTGATCCAGTGTGCACAAGTCACTTCTAGCTCCAGTATTCACTTGCAGTCTTAAAAAAATGTCCTGTAAGTGATTACATTAACAATTAAATAGTTTCACAACTCTCTTGATTTCTTTGGGGACAGAGCAAAACTTCTGTTACAAATACTTTAAAATTTCATTAAATACATCTCAGGTTGGTACTGAAGTTCCGAGCAGCACAGTTCTTAAATTATATGAGCATAAACTGTAGAAGGACTCGTTGCTGTTTGGGAACATAAAGAGGATTTTGTCTGGGCTGCAGAGAGGGTTATGAAGAAGTCGCTTTTCTGCCATCACTCAGTTTTGAAATAGGTAGCTTAGTTTGTCCTCTCAAACTGTTGTTGTGTTTGCCGTGTGGACAGTTGGATGTCGTAACTGTGGCCCCTCACCTGACCAGCATTAACCTCTTGTCTATTGATCAGCAAAGGCAGGAGAGCACAAATATTTCAAATTACGGTTTTGTAAACCTAGATTAGGCTAACAGACTGAAAAAAAAGGGGGGGGGGATATGGCTGTAGAGATTTTTGTTATCCAGTTACCATTTTCCCCATAACTTCGTATCTGAGAAACCTTTGCGAACCTTGTGATCTGCCGCACTTGCTGCCATGAAATTCCAGTTTAGATGGGGTGTCATTCGACACACAGCACATAGTAGCAAATACTGGTGACCACACCTAAGTCATGGCCCACAATGCCTTTTTGTAAGGGAAGCTAAGATGGTGGAACAACCTGGTCCTTCTAAGCTTCCTTGAAAGCTGTCTGCCCAGATTTGGTAACTGGGTCATGGTGCGAAGCCACTGCAGGCTCAGAGGGCCTTGAGCGCGTTGGAATCGCTGCTGCTCCCATGAAACACCCAGGGCAGGTGAGCGTAACGTAGGAGATGTACTTCACTGGTCAAAGCCTGGTGGGAACATCTATCTGTACGCTCCACTTGAAACATTGGCTGGAGCCCAACTTTGTTGTGTCTGTGCTGTTGAGGTGCAGTTGGCTGTCAGCTGGGAGCTTGCACTGGGAAGAGAGTGTGGGTTGCTCATGGCATCCCATGTAACGGGCCTGAACGCACCACCCTGGCTCAGTCCAGTTCCCATGCGCCTTGTCTGCTCTCATGACAGGGTCATGTGGCCACAGTAGGCAAACTTGGGCAGCTGGATCGTATTTTGCCTGGTCCTGCTGCTGTGTGTTATGAGAACGTGTGGGGATGTGCAGGACATTTGGGCTCAGGGTGTCCTGGAAGAATCAGGGATGTGCTGCACCGGGGCAGCGGGCATAGGTAACTGGTGGTGTGACAGGGCAAAGAGTTAGCCCAGGGGAATGCTTTGTTGTAATCTGCTTTCTGATCTGGGCTAATGAGTGCAGCACGGACACAGTCTGACATGCCAGAACTGAGGCTGGTGGGTCAAATTCTCTCTTTAGTCCCTTGTTTACTCTCTCATGAAGATGAGGTGATTACTGTAGGTGCTCCTGCATCCCTTCAGCTTCAGCTTTACAGAAGACTGCCTTTTCTTCCTGATCTGCTCTAGGGTGTGAGTGGAAACAAATATAAAACTTCGCATTGGAAAGAGGACAGGAAGTACAGATTAATATTTCTAATTTTTTAGAGAAAAAAAGAAGGTGAGGATAATGTATAGAAGAGAACGAGAGAAGGAGCTCTAACGCAACTCTCCTAAATACAGAAAAGATGGTTCTGCTCCACCTTCTGTTGAATGGTTGGTTTGACTGACTCCTTAAAGCAGGTTTTGCCGCTGCAGTGCCTAGGGAAGTGAGTTATCTCATTATTTATGAAGAAGTTAATAACCTTTAAGGAATTAATATGTACGTAAAACTGGTGTCACCGTGATGCAATGCTGATGTCATGCCAGTCATGATTTACAGCACTTCAGCTGCGTGAGGACTATTTCAGTTTTAAAAAAAGTATTACAGAAATGCATTTTGAAAAACAAGCAAAGAGAAGGCTAAGAGAAAGACCAAGTTGTTCAGCTTTTGACAGTATTCAGTCCTGTGCAGACACAGACTGGAGCAGCCAGGTCATACTTACCTCAGATGCCCTCTCTTCACTGGGAACCATTCCTAGATGGCCATAAATGAGGACTGTAATCATTCCTTTTTTTTTTTCTTTTTCCCCTCTAAGGATTTTATGGAAAAGGAACTTTTTCTGGTTTACACATCTTCAGTGGTACATTGACCTATAGTTAACTTGCTCTTCTATTCCAAGAAATTACTCTTGCTTGCTGCCACTGTCTTCAATAAGGTCTCTTACTAAAATAGCTGTATTAGGCACAGCTTGAATGTGTGTTTTAAAATACACTAGATAGAGCAGGTTTGCTGCTGTTGGAGCTATGTCTATCGACATCTTATTAGACAGTGAGAAGGGATCCCCACCTCTTTGCATTGCAAATTAAAAATAGCTTAAGTTTCTCCGTGTGAAGTAAGTGCTCTGACATGGCTGACTGAAGGACTGAGGTGGGACCCATGCTGCAGGTTGGTGTCAGGAAATGTTTAGTGTTTTTCCACTTTGTTGTGCCATGGCTTCTTTACAAAACCTTCCACCCCCTTCACCACCCCTCTCCCCTGAAAGGAGGCGGGCAGGTAAAGACACATCCCTGAGAGCACGGCTGCACTAGCAAGTGAGAAATGTTTCTTGGGTGGAAATGGTAGGGAAAAGGCAGTCCAAGCTGCTTGGACACCACAGAGAGTAGAAAAAGTAGTTCTTCTGAACTTTGGGTTTCTTTGTTGATCTGCTTTTTTTGGCTCTGTTGTCATTCAGATTTGGATTATTAGATGTCAGTTTAGCTGATGACAAGCAGAAGGCTGCCAAGTAGTAATCTTGGCAAGTGTTAACCAAGGAAAAGCTGGAGTAAGTTAGCTACAGATTGGAGAATTTTACTCCTTCATGCTTTTTTATGTTTTTATTAAGAGTATTGTCCTTTCTACAGCCTAGTTTGTCTCGTAGCTTCCTTTTTGACTTACGGTTATTGGAAAGGATATTGATTGCTCAGTACCTCTAAATGGTTGAATTCAGGATGCAGAGGTAGGATTGCACAGTCTGTGCACCCTGTATGACACAAAGTTAGAAGCGTTAACTTTCACACCTGAGTGTTGCATTTCCATACTCAAGCTGTGATAATCTTGGGGGTTTTGTTCAACAGTTTGCAAATTGCTCAAGCCTCTAAGTGAGGTCTAGTCTCCTCTTGACATCAACGAGCAAGTGTAGCTTGCATGGCTGTTGCGCATTGTGCATGACCATTTTGAGAGGAAAAGGCCTGCTATGTTTGTCAAGTTCTACCCTAATTGCTCTGGAGCTAAAGGAGTTTGTTCCAAGGTATCTCTGGCAGCTGTGGATTACTGGTCTCTATTCTGCAGCGTACGGTCTTCTCATATTTATTTATGAAATTAGGAATTCTTACATGTCACTTATTCCAACATAATTTTTTGTGTGTTTTCCCTCCCTCAGGCAAACATCTGTTTTTGTAGAGTTGATAATTCTAACTAGTGAGATTGGTAATTTGGAAAAAAAACCCCAGACTCACCTTGTTTCTGGGGAGAACTACAACATAAACTGTTAACTGGAAAAGCTGAGGAGCAGTACCACACAGTGTAGGTTTGTAGGCAGAGTGTCAGGGGAGTGACCTCCTTTCTCCGTCCATTTCTGCTGGCAGTGATGGAACTTGTTCAAATTTGAGCTTCGTGCTTTGAACGCTGCCTGTTTCAGATCACTCTAATGTGTGGTACAAAGCCCTCTGCTGCTGCTGGGGTTTCAGTTCTAGGTTGGATTCATTTTGACCACCTGTTTTCTTCTATCCAGTGTTGTGTCTTAGTGAGTTATGGGAAATTAGTTGCTTTTTAATCTAGTTTCTGATGGATGGCTATCACCTGCATGCTCAGAGATAATTGATGCACGCATGCCAAATGCATGCAGAGATGGTGTATATTTGTCAGGTGGGAATGGGATGTCTCTGTGGTTGGTGAGAGACTCCAGTAAAAGCCAGGTCTTTGGTGGCAGTTTACAAACGCTGCTGGGTTTTGTTTTATTAAACTTGTGGGTTACTGCTGGGAATTTGTCACCAATTAGGTTTTTTGATCACTCAAGTAATACCAAATTGAATGGCAGCATGGACACTTTGGAGAGCACAGAAGAATTAAAGAAAAGCAGAGGATATTTGTACCACAAGCAGAAAAATAATCAGATTCAATTTAGAAAAATAATAAAAGCTAATGCATTTGGGAAGAGATTACATTCAGTGAGGGAGAGAAATGCACAGAATGTTTCTGTGGTAGTCAGCCATAAGCAAGGCACATTTTCAATAAGAAATGGCAATTTTGTACTATTTAGAGAGGGACTTGGTCTCATAAAGCAGAGGGGTAAAAATCCCAGGTTGTGCTTGGGTATATTTCATTGTGAGAAAGGCAGCAGCAAACTGCAGTGCTGTTAAGGCAGAGCAATAAAATTGATCAGGGGGCTGTAAGGGCTGATTTGGGATGACAGAAAGGTATGTGAGCTTATCTGTGGTTGTTTGTGTATCTCTAGGAGAGGTAAAAGAAATATCAGAGGTAAAGAAGATACTTTTTGGGGAATCAAGGAGATCTGAGTGGGATTAAGGGGAAGATGCTGAAGGTAGGAAAATCTGAAGCAGAATAGAAATATTTACTGTCAGAGGTTTATCTCTAAGACACGCTGTGTGCTGGTTGATAGGCTATTATCAGGCTGTAAAGAAACCTTCCAGGAGATGTTCTGGAAGTCTTCTTTACCAGGAAATATTGAAAACTTTTTTGTGATACTTCAGAATTTTCATTGCTGCAAAGAATGAGGTGGTGTTGAATCCACCTGTAATTCAGACATCATCTGGTAGTGTTGTGAGTCTGCCCATGATCAGCTTACTCAGTGAAGAACCAGGACTTTAGCAAGCATGTATTTTGGCACCTCCGTCTGCCAAGATAGAAAAATTCTTGTGGAGAGCTAAGTCCTTGTTTAAGATATGTAATAATAATGATAAAAACCCCCAGAAACATCCCAAACCAGCAATGCAGCAATGTAAGCTACTCCCTGTTGTATCCCTTGCTGTACGTCTGTGACATGCTTTGTGATAATGGTGTACTCTTCTTTTGATCCTTTTAGAAATAGCTGGGAAGGAGGAAAACGGAGGAGAAACCCTTGTACCTCTTGTGGAGCCTTCGACTAGAGTTCAAGAATTTCAACACAGTGATCTTTTGCCATAAACTGGTTTTTCAAGAGACATTCCTGCCATTATGAATGAAGTAGCGATAGTGAAGGAAGGCTGGCTTCACAAACGAGGTAAGTGACTCTTCCCTTCTGGACAGTAAATTGTCTCCATCCCTCTAATCTGGCGTTAAGCAGCATGTCCTCAAATAATCCAGTATTTTCCTCTTCATCCTAGTGGGAAGCAGTACATAGGGAGCGTGCCTGACTTTTTTTCAAGCTTTAGAAAATGCATATATAAGGGGTTTTCCTGTGTGTGTTCACCAAAAATTGGTGTCAACTGCTTTGAAAATGATGATAAAGGTAGCAAGTGAAGGAGATGCTACTTGGAGTGTTAGAGGTTAAACTGTAGTAAATAATTCTGGTTTGCAGGTAGGTCTGTAGCTTTCCTTTTTGTTCTAGAAGGGAGAATTAAGATGAATATGTTTGAACAGTTAAAAATACGCCTGTATTTTGCAAACAATGCTGTACTCTTGCAGAGACTCGCTAGAGAATGTGCTATTTGGTTTGTGTCTGAACTGCTCTGGGTACCGGTGTCCTGGTCAGGAAGAATAGCCTTGAGTTTGTGCACTCTGTGCATTTTGGTTGTACCACCAGTGATACTCGATTTTTATAAAAAGTCTTTATTCTTGACAGAGTGGCAGAACTGAAAAAATGCATTGTTACGCTTTTTGCCTTCTTACATGTCTTCTTCCCAAAACAGGGGGTTTGTTCTTTTTTTGGGGAGGTGTTCATTTTTGAGTACCACAGCACTGATCCTATACAGTACTTGCCTTACCTGTTTCTTTGTATTCTACTATTGCTTCTTGGAAAGGCGAGAGCAGTGTTAGGTACTTTCCATGATAACGTCATTTTTTGGACCAAAAACAGAATCTGTGTGCTCCAGCAGTAGGGAAGCTTATACGGTTCTGCAAACTCAGGATTTTTCTAGAGGGTTTGCAGCAACTTGCCTGGAGGTGCAAAGGTGTAGCATAATTATTTATAGAAGAAATTTGAACTGCGTTATCATAACCTTGGTAAAGGCTGGTGGTTTTCTTCGGCAACAGTAAGACATTTCTAGGAATTCAGAAAACGTGTTGATAATGTGTATTTTAAAAGGATGGGAGCATGTATTTCTAACAGTTGGATATGCAGTGTAGTTTAGCAGATTGATGCTTGATAATACGAATGTTGAAGTTTTTTTACGGGTGTGCTTGGGTTTTTTTTGTTTTTTTGGGTTTTTTTTTTTTGTTCCAGTTTTTTTCAGTTGGAAACTCCTTTGCACTCATTAGCTTAAATGGCTCATTCAGTAATTCTGGTGTATCCAGGCTGCCTTGTTCTGACAAAGTATTTGAGAACTATTCTGTATTTGGATTAAATAGAAGAAAGAAACACAGAATTATACTTCCCATTCCTATTTGTGAGTCTGGAAACTCTTCAAATTAGAGATTTTTTTTTTTAGTTTTAAACAATGTTTTCAGACTGAGGGTTTTTAACCATCTATTGTTGCAATTCTTCCTGCACTTACCTGTAATTTAAAAACAAAATTATTATTTTGAGGAGCACTGTACAAAAATCTGAGGGAGAAACATTTATTTTAAACAGTATGGAAAAGGCATTGTCAGGATGATTCAGAGGCACATGTGTCTGAAACTTCTAAACAATCATGTTGTATGTCAGGTTTGTCTGTGTTTACTTTTGGGAACTGAATTTTTGTTGTTTTTAGGATTACGATATAGCTACTTTAAAGTAAGGAGACCTCTGGAGGAGGTCTTAGTAAAAGATGCCCAGATCTCCTGATCTGATATTTTTTTTTGTTTTAAAATTGCCTTAGAGAAACAGATTATTATCTCTGATGGTTTGCTGATAATATTATGATGAGATTATGTGCTTTACACATTTCCATTTTCAAAATGTTACTCTGCATATTCTGCATATTTGATGCTGCAAATTTATGCCCAAACTCCTAAACTGTTAAAAATACCTTGGCATTTTTTGGATGCCAGGTTTCCTAATCTTTTTTAACCTGTTTCCCAGTGCCTTTTTGCCCTCTTGGTATGTGCAGTGATGCCTATTTCATTCCACTCCATTGACTTTGCAACTGTTAATTCAGTGTTGTCCTTGTGAGGAGGTTTTTAGAAAGCAATACTCTTATCACCTCCTCAGCCTGCCAGTGTGTCAGCTCTGGGACTCTCTTGGATTTTGTAGCTATTTAGGGATAGCTTGGCAAATTCAGCTCTTTAGGCTCTGTCTTTGCTGGGGAGTAATTTACCCACTCTGTGTGTGTGTGTGTTTTGTTAAGCATTTTTGGTTTTTTAATAATTACATTTATTGCCAGACACTATCAGTTTGCTGGCTCTGCTAGATCAAGTGCTTCAACCACAGGATGTTTCCAAAACTGATGTCTGATACAGTGAGCTTCTGAAGTCAAGGCATAAACAATAATTAGTGCAGGGAGGGACTGCTGAAGGGGGGATTTCAGGATTTCAGATATAAGAAACATATATATATAGATAGATAGATAGATAGATATAGTTTGTCTTTTAGATCACTTATAAAACCAAAGGTTGCACTGCATGTGTTCTTTAAAGATCCCAGGACTTTCCACATGCAAACATTTTAGGTAATGGCTGGCCAAAATCCAGATTGGGCAACAATGTTCTCTCAACCTAACGTTCCCCATAGTTTTGGTTGGATTTGGTGTCTCTTACAGTTCCTGTCCTGAGCAGTTGAACAGCATGGCTGCGTGCAGTTAAACAGTTGCTACATCTCACCCCAGCAGTGGCTTAATTTTGGTGGTTTTAATGATTTGTGTATGTATAAATCAGGCTGCAAAGTGCTCTGGAGCCCTTCTGGATGGCAGGTGTAAGTAAGCATAAAGCCATCATTAGCAGGAGCAGGTGTTTCAGCTGGCAGGGAAGTAGCAGGGCTTTCTAGAACCGTGGGGTTGTTTTCTTCTGTCAGCATGCTTTACATTTGTGTTTTTGTTTCCAAGATTAAAAATACAAATGGAGAAATGAAATTAAACATTGCTGCCTGACCGAGAGCTCTTGGAAGTTCTCTAAGTCAGTCACTAGAGGAAGATCTACTTCCAGGAGTGCAGATGTTTGTTTGTGCAGGGGCCAGCCATGTCCATGACATGTCTAACCTCAACCAGGCAGAAATAGAAGAATTAATGAATGAACTTTCTGCTCCTCATCCCTTTCCTCATTGGCAGTGCTTGGTGTTACTCAAATCCCAGCAAGGACAACTTTTGTGGCCGCTCTCTTTTTAACTGTGTGGCTGAACTGTTCCAAAACGCAGGTTGGAAGTGTGAAGGAGCTCAGGCTTGGGATTGGTGCACTGTGTGCACATCCGGGGTGTGCAGTCCCTACTTCTGTGATGCTGAAGGTTTTGTGTAGTGGAAAAGGATGGGGGAAATGGTTCGACACAGAGGTACTGTAATTGTGACTGAATATAAGGAGAGAAGGAGAAAATTATCTGCCCGAATTGCTGCTTGTTGAGCTCTGAGATTATAGGTTTTCTGAATGTATATCTTGTGGATCCTTAATTTTGGTTGTGTGTGGGGAACTTTTTGGGTAACAGAGGTGTGCCCAAGTGTATTTTACTTGCTTTACTAATCAATTTTAAAGATCACATTGGATTTCTTGCATCTTTCTGCTCTGGTCCCTGTTCATAAAGGTCCTTCTATTGTTTTCAGTCTTCATCCTGTTTTTTTTTTTTTTAAGTCTTTCTGCATGGCTAACAAAGAGGGGATTGTGTGTTTTGATACTCTGTCATCTCTGTCCTCCCTAGTATGTCCGGTTTTCTTATTAGGGCATAAACTTGTATGAAAAAAAGGAGTCTTTTGGAGGCAGGGAAAGAGGGGGAGGGAAAAATATACACTGATATTTGAAAAAGGAAATAGAAAAATCTCCATTTCTCAGTCTCAGAAATCTGAAGCAATTCTAAGGAGCTGGAGAGACCTGTGTATTCCATTAACATTTAGCAGGAAATGCAGAACTATTTTGTTTTTAAATAGTATATTAACACCACATAGCAATTTTAACCATGAAAACCAGAACATATCTTCCAAATGCCAATTTTTATGGACTTCAGCCAGGTAAAACTATTTGACTGATGGAGTCTCTGGCTTACAAGCTGATCAAAACTAATAGAGACCCTTAATGAGAAATAATACATAAGATACTTACTTCACTTCTGGATATAATACCTTTTTTTTCTTTTGGTTAAAGAATTATTTCTGTAATGAATGGAGTGATACAGATGACTTAATAAATAACAAGCATCCCATTGTGATTTGTCTTGCTATAGCTTCATTGCATAAAATGGATGCAAGATCCATATGTAAAATACAAACCAGGACTAAAATGCTGATTGTTGCTCTTTTAACTTTCTCTAGCAGAATAGCACAGATGGTGAACTTTAGCTTTGTTATTTTGAGCACAGGTTCATACTTTCAGTATTCTGTTAGTGTGAATCAAAAGAGGATTTTACAAGATATGACCAGATATATTTTTAAGCCAGGGGGTCTCTGGTGTTGCTGTTTTTCTTCACATCTTCTTTCTTCTCTCTTTTCTGTTCTCACCATGTTCCCTCCCTCTTTTTCTGTATGTGTGTGTGTGTTTTATTTTGGGGTGTTTTCTTGTTCTTACCTTGATTTCTGTCTGTCCCCGGGATGTAGTGATGCACTGTCTTGATGACCTGTGTAGTCAGAACCTTTGAGGTTCAGATTAGTTCAAGGATCGTCTGGCTTTCATGGTATTTCAAAGAATGGCTGTGGCACTTGATGCAAAGGATCCTGAGAGCCATCTGAACTCTGAAGATGCCAGCTATTGAGGGCACAGCTGCTTCAGAGGAAAAGCTGGGGGGAATGGAAAGGTAAGAAACAAGATAGGGGCTGAACAAAAGACGGAACGGGGCTGAATGAAGAACGGAGTGGGGAAGTTTGTGACAGAGGGAAAAAAGCTGATGCTGTTTCTAGATCTGAAGGGTTGTGTTTATAGGGAAATCTCTTCTTGTTGGAAACAAAAGATAAGCTGTGTCAGTTTGTGGTTTTCCTTGTGTGTCTCTTTTTCAACACAAGGGGCAATAGTTTTGCAATTCTGGCTCTTGGTTGCTTTCATTTTGCTTGTCTTGTTCTGGGAAAAGGGGACTGGGGAGGAACCAGGAAATTGTCAACCAATAAATCTGACCTTGGTGGTAGGCAAGATGCTAGAGACATTAGGAAAGGATGAGATCACAAAACATCTGGAGAAATATGAGCTGATAATGGCTAGTCAGCTAGACTTTTGCAGGGTAATCTCATCTGATGGAATTATTTGTGGAGAGATCATAGGAAACAGGCTGGATCCAGTGTACTGTAAAAAGTTTGCTCTGGATGATAAGGGAAGTCAGAAGCTGAGAATCAGTTGGTGCAGTGTAACTGTACTGTACTTCATCTTTGAAAGAGCTGGTGTAGCCTGGAAATGGTTCATGTTACTTTCACAGAGCAGACTACTTGTCTTTGACTATCTCTGTTACTTTCCAGGATCCTTTCAGAAAACTTTCTTCCAGAGCATTTTTGCATTAAACCTGTTCTTTAATCCACAACCTCACATTTTTGAAGGGTGACGTCCAAATGTTTCTTTTTTCAGTAAAAATTGCTCCCAAAAAGTCTTTATTCCAACATTTTCACAAAATACTTTCAGTTCTTTAGAGAAGTGATGCTGGGTTAGGTGTGTTTCTCATTGATTGTAAACTGACTGGAACTTGCATGCAAGTGACACTGAATACTCTCACTTTGAATGGCAGAGAGCTCAGATGTTGATGCCCATGTTATGTCAGTCCTGGAAGTTTACTTTCATATTCTGTTTTATTGTACGTCAGAAGCGAAACTAACTAGGTCTCAATTTTACCCCTAAAAGTGGGGTAGCATCATAAATTAATGTTACTTGTTGTTAAAAGGGATAAGAGAATGAGGGATCTGGGACGTTGCAAGCCCTGTAAAAGCGAGCCTGGGAATGCTTGATACAGTGGATCATGCAGAAAGTGCCTCTGTTGGCTTTGATTTTCTTTCTTGGTTCCTTCCTTTTAAAAAAGGGAAAGGTAGGCCTCTGAAAAAAAAAAGCTGTCCATGTTTTCTGTTCTTTTCTTCTCGGAGTAGGCATATTGAGAAGTCAACAGGTTTGGATGTAGGAAGAAAGAAGTACTGAGTGAGTATGCTATGTTGAGGTAAAGAGAGAGCAAGAGAAGAAAGTTTGCTCCTTGTTCTTGCAGGGGTGGTTTTAGGCAAGGTGCTGTGCTGTGCATTTTAAATTAAGCGCCTTGTCCTTGCTTGGAAATGTCTTCCGCTGCAGCCCCTGTGTGGATGCCAGAAGGTTCCTTCCCTTCCAACTGGTGGTGCTGCCCTCTGTAAGCACCATCAGTTGCACTCCTTGTCTGTGCCTGTGGCTTCCCCTGCCCAAACTTGCTCCTGGTTAGCCCTCATAGTCTGAGACTTTGCCATCTGAAAAAGCTGGTGAGGACTTCGATGCTCTTAGAGCAGTACATGGTGACATGTGATGTCTCTCCTTCTGTGCACTTTACATGTTACTAATAATTCTCTTAAAAATTGGGATGGTGGTTTGTGTCAGATTCATTGGGGAAACAGACCTTGATATCTGTTGGAGGAAAGAAAAGGGATTTGCTTAACAATATTTCAGCATTTAATTTTAATGCATTTTAGAAGACAGAGCATTGTAAAAACCAAATACCTGTCAGATGTGTGGGGTATTTCCCCTTTTATATATTGGAGTAGCTGGTTTACTAAGAAAAATATTAGTTAAGTTTTATTTAAAAGTCATCTCTCATGGGGAAAGACAGAGGAGGGATTATTATTTTCAGATGCATTATGTTGTAGGTACAATGTGCTTCTTAAAGGGGGAACAAAAACCAGGAAACTATGTGAGGAAAGAGGAAGAAAAAGAATGGAGAAAGAATAGCACCATATTAGGTGTGAAGTAGTGTGTTTTTGTGAGAAATGTTTACTGCAACTGAAAGGGGGAAACAATGAAGACCGACTTTGAGTGCGGTTGGTAAACATGTTGCAGACCTCTGGGATTATTCTCCCACCTCTTCGAGTTGAGCCAAAAATGTGAAAAAGATAGCTGGTCAAATAACATTGTGAAATTTGTCAATTTATTCAAAAGTGCATGGTTATATTTGAGGACAGCCGAGGTAAACAATCATCACAGACTGTGGGCAAGTCAGTTACTGTCTCTTGGGTAAGTTCGGAGAGCATGTTTTGAAGTGCTGTCCAAAACCCAGGCCTTTGGTGAACTGCATGTAGAAACAGACTTTGGAGTCAGTGGTTCTGTGTGTGGCTGCAATGGTGTTTCATACTCATATTGAGAATGAGTGCAGCATCTGAGTCATTTATGAGGCTATCAAATCAGTCTCCTCTACCTGTGCTTTACTAATGGACTCTTAATCAGAACCACAGGACAAGCATGCCAGAGAAGTGGGCTTTGTGTTGGTGGTGAACCACAGCCTTCACAGGAGATACCTGTTTTGGGAGGGAGCTTCAGGCTTAGAATGGTTGGGGTTGGAAGAGACCTTTAAAGATCGTCTCATCCAACCCCTGTGTCATAGGCAGGGACACCTTGCACTAACTGGACCATGTTGCTCAAAGCCCTGTCCAGCCTGGCCTGGGACAGTTCTAGGGATGGGACATCCACGACTTCACTGGGCTGCCTGTGCCAGTGCCTCACCACCTTCAGAGTGAAGAATTTCTTCCTTAAATATTATGTAGAATAAATCTACTCCCCTATAGTTTAAAACTATAATCTGTCACAATAGACCCTGATAAAAAGCTTTTCTCAGTCTTTCTTAAAAGCCCTCATTTTGAAAAAAAACTAAGCAATAACGTTTCTCCAGAGCCTCCTCTTTTTCAGGCTGGACAGCCCCAAACTCTCTCAGCCTGCCTCTGTAGGAGAGGTCCTCAAAACAGGCATTATTTGCTGCTAGAGATTTGACACTGGTGTGCCTTGAGGTAAACTTTAGGTGCTGCTGGAGGTCAGGGCTGCTTAAAGCAATTGCTACTAATTCTCAAATTTAAGTTGCAGCCCTTATGTTTATGTTAGCTTTCTAAGTCAGTTCCCGCCTGTAGAAGTCACAAGATTTTGAAAGTTTTGCCTGTTTTTCTACCTGAAGCAGAGAAGCTTGCTAGTCCTCATGATGTTGAGAAAAATTGGAAAAGGTAATCTGAGTGCCTGCTTCATGGTTTAGCCTAAGCAGAACAAAAAAGGCTGCTTAATTACTTGTCACAAAAAAGCTCAAAAATAAAGGATTTGTAATAATTTGTAGTGTGTGTTTTTGTTTTTCTGGCCTCTTAGTCTTAGCAGTATTAGCACCCTGCAATTTCTGCAGTTGTGTCAATGGGTCTGGGGATCACAAAACACATCCTGATTGCACTTCAGAAAGCAGGCAATATGAAAAAATAAATTTCTCATTTTCTGCAAAATGCTTGATGGGTCTAATTGTTAATAGAAACATAGAAATGAACGTGTATTTGAACTGCTTTTTTATTTATCAAACTCCCCTAAAATAAATCTTAAGATTTCAGAAATAAAATACTTAGTTAAAATTTTTGCCCTGTCTTCCTATACAAGCCTTTGTGTGTGCCATATTACAAATGACAACGTATTGCTGCTTCGTGCAGAATGATGTAGTTAAACTGGAGTGGAAAATATTTGCACTAAGTAGGGTTTATGACCAGAATTACAAGGCTACACACAATTCTGTATATTTTTGTTTTTATGCCTACATTTGGGCTTCTCAGTTGGAGTGTTAGTAAACAGTGACTCCCTTGAACAACCTGTTAAGCAGCTCAAAATCCATTGCCAGGCCTCTGCAGAGTGAGAATACAACCTTTTGTTTGCTGGTTGCTTTTCAGGGGCTTCCAGGCACGGATTGTCCGGACTGGTGTTTTTAAACGTCCTACATATCCCTGCACCTGTCTGTGGTCAATAAACCATCTAGAAATAGCAATCATTTAACTAAGTGAATGTGTTTTCTTTGTAATGTAGATTTTTTGTTGTCTTGTTTTATTATTTTTAACTTTTGATCATGCAGTCTCCTTGCCTTCCTATGCTCATTAAGTAGAATGAAATTTTGGGAACACCAAGGAATAATTCAAGACTGGACTTAAATGTGTTGTTACATAGATTTAGCTGTATTAAATGTTTATTATTCTGTTGGAAGTTTATGCATGGAACAGGCTGGAATCCAGTTGTGATGATCTGTGGTGACAGTGCTGGTTGTAGGATTTGGAAGTAGTTTTCTAGGTGGACTTTGATTTCTGTACAGAGGATATGAGTCCTATGCCACTATAAATTCACTAATCAAGTCATTCTATGGGAAGTGCTCTTAATGCTGCTGGGGCAGTATATTAAGAAGAACATGCTTTGGATAATCATGGGTTTTTTTCTGTAATTTTTTTAAAAAAGAAATCCTGCCTTTTTACTTGGCTGTAAATAGAAAAATGGTTTATGTGCTTTAATCATAGAGTGGATTGAATTGGAATGAACCTTAGAGATCATCTAGTTCAACCCCCGTGCCCCATGGATAGGGACACCTTCCACTAGATTAGGTTGTTCAAAGCCCTTGGTCTTGAGCACTTTTAGGGATGGGATAATTACAGCTTCTCTGGGCAGCTTGTTCTAGCACCTTACCACCCTCAACCTAAGGAATTTCTAATCTAATCTAATCTAAATATATTCTCTTAGTTTGAAACCATTGTCTGTTGTCCTGTCACTGCCTGCCTGTGTAAGAAGTCACTCTCTTTAATCCTTCTTAAAGAATGAAATCAGTGACTTTAATACTGTCTTTGGTGTTATTTTTCAGACAGTGAAAGAGTAGTCAAAAAAATTTGACTTTTTCAGTTTGAAATTTTCTTTGCATCAGGGATAATTGTAAATCTGGTCTTCTTTTCTGATGCAGGTATATTTTTACTATAGCAGGAACATTTGAAAGGTATATAACTGATATATCTCCTGATGAGGAAGTCAAAGTTGCCTTATCACTTGCATAATAAGGAAAGTATTATAAATAAGAATTAGGGAAAAGTTGCATTTTCATTTGTGGAAAACCACTGCAGACTTGCTGGCAACAGCCTCCAGCTGACTTGCAGTATCTCTACAATGCCTATTGAACACTTTTGTGACAGCTTGTTTCTGTTGTTTCGGCTGAAGTTTAGCCTGTAGAGTCAAGATGTCTTGATCTGAGAGATGGGGAGATGGTTAAATTACATCATCATGGAAGAATAGCAGCATACTTCGCTTTAAAGCCATTCACGACTACATTGGCACCCCTTTGTTATACAGTGTAGCTGAAAACGAACTGCAGCAATAATGAACCAATCTATCTAAATCACAGCAGCTGAACAACTGACTGTTCTAGCTCAAAATGCAAATGCTTTGTGCAGAATGGATTTAATTGTAAATGTTTGCTTAGTAGGGAATATGAGCCTTTTAGTTTGAGACAATAATTGTGAATACAAAGACCCGCAGAATTTTAGGGTTTACATAGCTTGTCCCTGTTCTCATAACAATATTTCAAAGTCACTTTTTTAAAATGTACCATTTGGCTTTTTTCTAGCCAGTGAATAGAACTCTAAATGCCCAATCTCCAAGTGGTGTTTTGGAAACTGAAGGATAAATTTAGCTCTGTGTATTTAGATCAGGCAAAATTTTCTGTTATATTTCTTCCAAATCTGTGTTAGGGCTTTTATGTAGCTTCAGATAATAGGAGGAAAAAGTGCTGACTTTTAGAGCTTGAGTTTGTTTTGCTGTGCAGAAATGCCGAGTATAACTTAGAGTATTAAACATTTTCTTTGAGATTCTAGTAAGGTGCCTTTCAAACAATTAAAAGGTTACCGTGAGGAATTTCTTTTCTAGTCAAACTAACAAGCAAAACCCCTCCATATTAAAATCTTCATTCTTTGTTAAATTCCTGAAGCCTGACCGCTTGAGTGCAACTCAAGAGGGTGAATCTCTGTCACTGATTTGAATGAATTAAAATAAAGCAGCATTGTCATTTTAGGAAAGGAAAAAGCTCACTGAGCTTCATCCAAAAAAGCGAGAAAGCAGGAATACCAGCCTGCAGGCTGTTCTTAGGTATCTGTGTAAGGAAAAACAGACACATACAAAATGTGCGTGTTTATGCTTCTGTTGGCATTTTGTGTGTTCTTTAATAGCCTTCACATGTGGATTAGTCCCTCTGAAAAAAAAGGCAACCAAGCCCCCTGAAGAATAGGCCTTTGTGACACTGCAGAAGTATACTGTGCCAAAGTTATGGTAAGAATTTGTAAATTTTGGCTGCTGAAGTACTTCCTTCCCCTGCTATGTTTTTATGTTGGAAACTTGTAAGTGTGGAATAGAGGGTGTTTTTGGGTTTGGGTTTTGTTTTTTTTTTAATGACAATGCAAACATTCATTTCACAAACTAAACCGCCAGTTCACATGACACTGCTGCTGTATATAAACACCCTGTTGATCTTGTTCTGCAGAAGTGTTTGTTGGGCTTCCTGAGTCATACGGAAATGCTTCACTGCTCTTCTTGAGGCTGTGCTGTGGACTTGGGCTGTATCTGCTCAGACTTAGTTTCCAAATTAATGTCCCTGAAAGACATGTTTTTACTTGGAACAGGGCCCTCGAAGCTGGGATGTTTTTCTATGCCTGATTTTCTCTCTGTGTTTAAAATTTCTCATTCTTCTATTTCAGGAGTAGTTTTTGTCTTGGTTAGAGCTGAACCTGTTGGGAAGATGTTTGGTGCTTCATAGTTGCAAACCTCTCTTGCTCTTACATATGATGATGTTTCTTCACACAGATCTTAGTTTGTGGCAGGCAATAACTCAGGCTGAGAGAGCTGTGCAGAGCACACCGGCCCAAGGGGACACTGGTGGCTGCAGTGCCAGGTGAGCCTTCCCGGCAGCCTGAGATGCAGTGATGAGCTGTGCAACACAGTTGACTTCACAGGGGTTTTCTGGAGTAACCAAAGGCAGAATTAGAGTCCAAGGCTAGACTGTCATGGTGACAAAATATTTGGAAAACATTTTCTTGCTTGAAACAAAAGCTTGGATTGTGCAACACAAAGTACTGTCCCAGTGTAATAAATGATGCTGTATATTTTTAAAGGGTTCTGTGTGTTCCCTGACTGTCAGCTCTTGCCAGATTCAGCATGTTCAGGTAAAATGAGGCATTTTTCCTCCAGCCTGTTGCTTGTACAAGCTAGCTTAATTCTCCCCCTTTATGCAGTGGGGTTGCAAAGATGTGGCAGCCAAATGTAGCCTCCCATTTTGAACACAGTGGGACAACCTTGTTAAAGACTGATGCAGTGGAGCAGTGTCTTCCCTTCAGCCATGGTGGCTCAGCTGCATTAAGGGCAGTTGCTTAAACCTTACATCTTGTAATTGGCATAGACTGATCTGATTTCTGGTGTGCTCTGTGACTAGACTTAGTGATGGCTTTTTTTGGGTTAGAATGTGCTGTTCTTGCTGCAGTAGGAACTTCTTGTTCTGTAGGTGTTTCATCCTTTCATAATAACTCATGTAACTTTCTTTTTGTTAATGCCTGAGGTTTTGTGATGCCCCAGCCTTACCAATATCTACCCTCTGACTTGAACGGAAGCCATTGGTCTAAAGTGTCTGTAGAATATTGTTCATTGGGAATAATATCAAATGATTTTAAGATAAGCAAACCTATGAGAACAGAATGAAGACTGCTAGCCAGCCATGTACAGTTCAGTTCAGCACACTGCACCATTTGGAATTCATGTGTATTTTTCCCAGTCTAGTCTGTGTTTCCTGGGTAATACCAGTTTTAATTTCAGAGAAAGCATGATTTTACGTGTGTCCCGCCTTCTCTGCTTAGAGCAGCAGGTGGCCAGATTTCTTTCTGAAAAACAGTGACTTGTTTCAGCTCTACAGCAGCTCTAAGCAGATCGGCTGCAGAGATTTTTTTAATCTTCAAAGTTGATTTTTCAAAGTTCCTGTAGTTATTGGACTGTTATTGTTATTCTTGAAAAAGGAAAACAAAAGGAAAACATGGAGGGGGGGAATATACTTTTCTAAGGTTTGCATCATCTTGCATCTTTGTATGCTTGGCATGTAACTGTGTCCCATTCAGAGTGCTGCTCTGAACAGGGCAGAGCTCGTTCTTTGGACTGCTGCTTTGTCCCTACCACTAGTTCCTCTGTTGCATTGAGCTGCAAAACCAGCTGCTTTTGCTTTTCATACCTATTTTTACCATCTCTAATTTGCTATTAAGATGTTAACTTCTGCCTCCCGTTAGCCTAGCATGTGTCTATACTGTGACTACAACGCAGAGGCAAGCAAGCACTTATGTGCTTTCTCTTGTGCTACCCTTTCACACTTGGGAAATGGTCCCTGTAAACAGCTGCGGTGCCGCTTTATTATCCTCTTCAAAAGCTCTGGCTCCTTGTGTTGCTTATAAAAGGCCCCAGTGAACTTGTAATGTGTGCGTACTGAGGCTGCTGTTCCCAGCAATGCCCAGTATCGGTCCCCCTTTTTGTGTATGTCTGTGTCTGGCTTTCCATTGTCCCTGTCCTGTGACAGTCAGTTCTGCAGAACAGGGACTGTCTCATTGTTCCATGTGTACAGCAGGTGGCTCAGATCCAGATGTGTCTATGAAGTTGCTGTGTACTGCAGTAACTCAAATCATTATGTTACAGAAAGCTGCATCTAAAATGGGGGGGGAAATTCTGATACACTGTAATAAGTTTTATGCACTTTTAAGGGTTGGGATTTGGGTTTGTTTTTTTATTAATCCTCTGACATGTTACTGGTAGGATTATGCAAAAAATGGATATATATGAAGTTGTCTTCACATTTATGAAAACTTCCCTATGGCCAGAGGAAAGCTTTCTTCTCGGGAGCTGCTCCAGGCTACTAGGAATGGGCTACTTCACAACAGCTCTTGTTGGTTTCTTGGAGAGGTTTGTTTATTCCTGTGACTAGACTGTGTGTGCTTATGGCAAAGCCTCATGTTTCTGGAGACTTTCCTCTTTTCAGGCATTATTTTAGAAACGGAATGACACACAACAGGATGCGTGGTTGTAGATATATGTTCACGCTTCAGGGGCCGTGCATACCTTTGTGACCATGTACAATCCTGTGCTTTTCCACTCATCATTCATGTGGTGAAATAAACCAGGGAGGAACAGTGAATTCATTTCTCCTTTTTATGCCTACAACATACAGAGAATGTATTGATGCTCATCTTTCTGTTGACTCTTAAAATGCTCAGACCAGTTACTGGAGGTAAAGAGAAAAAAATGAGGGCACATGGCCAAGCAGGCTTGAGATTTAGTTCCTCAAATTTGATATGAAAATTGCAGTTTTATAAAGTTGCATTTGTTCTATTTCTTGTGTTTGTTCTATTTTTAATTCTGAATTACCTACATTCCCTATTAGTGTTAGGAATTCTCTTGTAGCATTCTGAGTGGCCCCACTTTGGGAAGGGTGATCAGACCAGATCACCTCAAATGGCTCTTTTTAACATAAAGTATTCTGTGATTCCTGACCGGTTTAATATTGGGATATTGGGAATCTCATGCAAAGCCCACCTTGATTTCGAAGGAGAATAACAACCCCATTTTAGAAGTGTTTGGTTTTATTTTTTCTATTCCTTGTGATGCCCATCAAACAGAAAATAAATAGCAGTTCCTCAGGCCAGGCCTTTCCATTTTTCAACAGGCCTTTTCATTTTTCAGTGTTGGCTGGTCTGTTCAAATACAGAAGTTGGGATTTTTCAAGGGAAAGATTCAAAACTTGGAATAATAAACAAACTCTGCTTATTTACTACTTTTTGTAAGTGTCTGGGTCTGAACCCAAAGGTTGCTCTTTGCTTTAACTGCTAGAACGTGTAGTTTACTAAGATTGCTATGTAGCTGTGAAGCTGCTGTAAGTTTTGCTTTCATTTGTTTATTTGGCTGTTGCTGTGAGGCTTGCTGTCAGAAAGCAGAAATGTTTCTAACCTCATCTCAGCCTTTCTTCACTTTTTTATAGTCCTGGTATAAAAGAAGGGGGAGAAATTTGGGGGTAGCAGGATGTGTGGTGGAACTAGCTCTGTTCTTTCTGGTCACCTTCAAGCAGGACTTCTATTTCGTGAGTGATAGAAGTTGAATTAGGTGCCTGATGGTGCTGCCTTCAGAAAAAGCTGGTTGGCTGCAGCTCCTTCAGACTCTGTGGCAGAGGAGATGTGCTTTAGATGCACATTGTATTGCTGCTGGCTGAAGTTTACAGCAGCAGCCTGTTGTAGAAGTCGAGGCCTGGGCCATGAGGTCCAGCTTATCAGCAGCGATTGACAGAATAGTCCAGGAATAGCAGAGGTGACCTGGAAGTTCATTGTGGCTGATGTGGTGGCCTCAGCTACTACCAAGTCACAAATTTCTTCCTTTGACTCACCCAATCAGTGTAGTGACTGTGTCATTCATCAAGGCCTGTTCATGATGGTTTAGTAGCAGTCATGTCATTTTTTGGCCATTAAGATGAGCAGTCACCTTTTGGAGTCAGATTCGATAAACCCGGTGATCCATAGTGTGATGGATCTCTGCTGTTTGTTCCACGGTAATAGTCACCTCAAACAGTTGACATTAAATGCTGCTTTATGAATGCCCTTAAGTTGTAGATTATTTCATAACAGGTTCTCTGGATGGCTGCAACAAGAGTCCCAAAGGACAGAGTCAATTTTGGACCTGATGTGCTGTTTCACTTACAAAAGAGAGCCTTTGAGGGCAGGGTTGAAGCCTGGCTCAGCCAGGAATGGGAAACCTTGAGCAGTGTGCAGCCTCTGGAATTTGTTTTATCTGGGACAATATTGTTGTGTGAAGTCTGGAGCCAAGATCTCTATATGAAACTACGTTAGACCTGTGTTTGGATCTGTGTCTGAAATGAGATAGCTGTAGTACCAAAGGAACTTTTTTTTATTTCTTATTGTTGTATAACCTAAACACTCTAGAACAGGGAGATTCTTGAAGGATGCATGTCTAATACTAGCTTCCTGTTAAACTTTCACTAATTATTTTAAAATTATACTTAGAATCTGCCATGGATGTTTTTAATTTTCTGCTTTGAAAACTTGATGCGTCTTCCTTCCTTTTCCCACAATACTAGGATAGTGGTGGTTATTTTCGAAATTGTTTTCCTTGTTCAGGTTTTGACTTCTGAATGCAAACAGCCCTTATGTCTGATACCGTCTTCCATTTTTCTTGGGCTGGAAATGCTGTTGCTAAAAGGCGTATGCATTCCCCATTCCTTGTGGCCCGGGGGAGCTTGGTAGGTCAGGCAAAGTGAAGGCAGAGCATCTAGGACATGTCTGGTGTGTGAGGGTACTGTCCTGGAACTGAGAGTTGAAGCCAGTCTTCCCCTGCTCTGCCACAAACTTCCTCCTTATACAATCACCTCAGATAGGGTTATTTTTCTCTCTCTGTGCCCCAGTTCCCTATCTGTAAAGTGGTGATAACAGCACTTCCCTTGCTTCACGGGGATGTTGTGAGGACAAATGCAGCTCAAGCTGTGGGGCTCTTGGATACTGTGGTAACTGGGAGCACAGATGGAGGAAGGGAAATATTCCACATAAAAGCTATCTGTTCTTTGAGCCCAGTGGTAGATAATGACACTGATGTGAATGTGGCTTCCACTGAAGTCATGGCTTGACTGGTGCCGTGTCTTTCCTCTGAAGGTTTCCTTGCTTGCTCTTGTGTGCCGACAGGGAAAGCCCTTAATGTCCTTCTGAATGTGTTTGTTTGGGTCCTTGGTTGCAGGCTCTGTGAGTCCAAGAGCCTGCATGAGTCTTGCTGTCTGTTTTCCAGCCTGGCCTGCTCACAGTTACTGAATAGAGTGTGTGCTTCTGGCACCAGCCACCCAGAGCGTTTCACAGACTAACTCACACCCTGGAAGGAGTTAAAAATATGTATGAATGGATTTTCACTTGCGAAATTCAAACTACTGTAGCAGTTACTCTGAGCAAGCCCCAGACTCCAGTGTGGCAAGAGGAAAGCAATTGTCCCTGACATAACTGGTTAAATTTCATAGAAACCACATCCTTTGTGTTGCCACTGACAACATAACATTCCTTAATGTTTGATTTCAAGCGAAGCTTTATTACCCAGCTGTACATGCAAGCATACTTTCTTCTGAAGAATTTCTGTCCAGAGTCACCACAGAATGAAGCTCTTTCCATTTAAATGTGGACTTTGTAGTCTTGTTTATATATAGTACAAGTAGGTAAGAGACAGGAAACCTATCTGCTTAATATGTACATTGTGACATGTCTGAAGGGAAGGCTGTGGTGAGTTGAGTATTTGTTCAATTGAATCTTGCTCATGCAAATGAGTTTGGTTTTAGGAGCTTTTTGGGCCAGGAGGTAGAAGTATACTTCATTTATTGCTTGCTTTTTGGAACATGGGGCTCATGTCATCTTTCTTGTTCACCTGCTTTGATAAACTCTATATTTAGTTGTCTCTGCCCATCCACTTGAACAGGACAAAAATAACTTCAGTGTAATCCATCCTCTCCATCCTTTCCTCTCCACCCCTTCCCTCCCCTTTCCTTTCCTGCTGCTAGGTTTAGGGCATTCAGTTATTTGGGAAGTGGTGTTTGTTTTGCTTTTGTTTCCTTACAAGTAGGGTTGGAGGACAGGAGAAAACATTTATACTCTGGCATAAAATTGTTGTGAAGAGTATGCAAACTGTCAGAAACACTTCCTCCTCTCTTACAACATTTGCTGAGGGGTCAGAGTGTGCGCAGAGTGTGTGGAGGGAGGTGGAGCAGAGAGGTTGGGAAATAACTTGCATGTGGCATACATCTGTCTGACAAAAAGCCAACCATGCCAGGGGATAAATGGACAAACAAATAGCATTTCAGTTCTGAACTCAGAGGTTGAACTTAACGTTTGCGCAGGAGCAACTCTTCAGATAAGTTTCCAATTGGACCTTGACTTGTGTTGTGCAAACACGTAGTAGCCAGCACAGACGAGTCTGTCCTCTAAACCCCTGCCTGGGAGAGGATCTGGGCACAGGCTGTGCTTTACATGGCTTCTGCTGTGTCCCACAATGGGCAGATATATATATATATAAAATATATATATTTATGTGTTTATGTGTGCACATATATATATAGTCTAACACAGATTAACACTGGCCAAAACCCCCAGAAGTATTTAATCCTTAACCCCTTGCCGTTAGCATGAATTAAGGTGTAGTAGCATTTCTGTTAATCTGACTGTGGATGTTGGCTATTTTTGGGTTGGATAAAGAACGTCCACTGAATTTACCAAAATGCTTGCTGTCTGTGTTATCTGAAATATTATTGTCTTCCACTATTAAGCTGATAGGGATTTAAGGGAAATGGTATTGTTTTGGTGAAACTGCTTTGAAATACAGCCTGCCAAGTTCTTGTATCTTGAGTCGAGTGTTGGGTATGTTGTTGTTCCTGACAGACTCGTTGTCTGGAGATGTAGGGGGACTGATTGTTCCGACAAAAAATGTTGCTTTTTGTAACTCAAGCTTTTTTTTTTATTAAGGATGTTAAAGAGGGTGATGAGGAGCAGAGAGATTGAGGCCTTTAATTGATGCCTAATAAAATTCATGTTTTTTCATAAGATTTTTCATTTCAGCATCTGCTTTTCAAAAGAAAGTTAGAAATTTTCCCTTTTTCTTTTACTTATTTTTGCATTCATATAATTACTCTAGGAGAGAAGGAAGAAAGAGTTGGTTTTGAAAATTGGTCTCAGTTTTAAAGAGTAAAATTCTTTGTTCTTTCTTGTCTTTTGCCTGTGTGCCAATAAAACCCTGAGCTGTGTGGCAGTGTCAGGGTGGCAGTGCAGCCCCATTTTGACTTGCACACTGAATGTTGCAGGTGTGAAGGACAGCTAATTGGAGGACACTGATCATGAAGGGTCTTCTGTGGTGTGAACTGTGTTGGGCAGCACAGTGGAAACACTCATAGGCCTGTCTTGCACTCAGGAGCCAAAATCCTGGTTTGAACTTCCACGCTATGATTTGTAACAGGGCTCATGACCAGAGCCCACCTCCCTCCCCTCTGTGCTGTGGTGTCTGATTGCCTTGGCCCCCGTGCTCAGTCCTGCTTTTGAAGCAAAGGGCACTTGAGTTTCTAGGAATGTTAATTCCTTACTTTGCGAGCACAAATACGCGCTCTTGGTGTTTGGAAAGGAGTGGGCCCTGAATTCAGAGCTTACACTCCCAGGCACGGTGTAATCCTGTTAGGAGTCTGGGCTGCTGCGATGGTCCCAGGCAGGCCGTGCTGCCTCGCAGGCATCTGCTGCTCTGCCGATTGAGTCAAGTCAGTATCCTCAAAACTGTAATTTACACTGTCATGATGGATTACACTTGTCATGCTTTAGAGAATTTTGTGTGGAGTGTTTAATAAAAGAAAACACTTTCTAATGCTTATTATTTCTGAAGTTCAACACATCTGAACTAAAGCTCAGTGTATGCAAGGCAAACTATGCTTTAATTTTACAATTGTCTGATGGGACTTTGCGATTTATTTGTTGTTACTTCCTTAATGATGTTGCAGTCAGAGGCACTGTTTTGCTAAATGTTGTGTAAAAAGTAAATTGTAGCACAGCAGATGTTGGTATTTGGATGGATGTCGGTGCAATGGGGGGACAGCAACAGTCATCTCTGTCAGCTGTCTTCAGGCTCGGCAGGCCTGCTGCGTGGTTACTTTGGTGTGTAAAAACAGCTCATTTTGCAACTGGGAAGTTTGGCATTACATTTGGCACTGAGCCATGTAGCTGGGTTAACACAAGGGTTTATCCAGTGATTTTCTCAAAATTGGTAACTTCGAGAGAATGTTTATTAAACTTCAGTACAAAGGAAAGGGGAATATGGATTGATCTCTTTCTAAAAGGCATTGATGTTTATAATCCTAAATTGCATTTTTAAAAATTCCTTTTGTTTCCCTCAGCCCTGTCTTCTGCTTTTTCATCCGATCATCCTTTTTCCATCTTGCTGTTTACAGTTTTGTTTTTGAAGATTGATATGGAAGCATACCTGATGAAATACCATACTGTTCTCTCCATCCTGTGTACTGTTATGAATTAGGTGCAAAGAACAGAGGACTACAAATGAAGCTGTTTAATTCTCACCACCCAAAATTTGCTAGAAATTCCAACTGCAGCATGAAACGAGAACCTGCTTGTGTGCAAATCTGCAGAGCAGTTGATTTCTGTATGATAAATTACTGTCAATTCTACCTTTGGATTAAGTACAACAATCCTTGCAGGCCATCAAGAATTTTTTGTAGAATTCCTGTTAATATTGGATATGTTTCTTTATGGAAGTAACAGTTTAGACTGCATTTTCAGTAAGGACAGGCAGAAGAATGTGGTAGTTTTTCAGAGCAGCAGTCTCAATCAGATTTTATACCTGAAATTTGGAACCTGTTGATCTAATGTTCGTTGGGAAACTTCATCATAAAGGGTTAATTTTTTGAAATCATTCTAATCCTTGTACTGCACTTGTGTTTAAATAACTCGATGTCTTCATTGCTTAAAAAGGATTCAATTTCTTTTAGAAATGGGAAAATAATTATACTAGGAAATTTGGATTTTCTGATGAGGGGAAGAAAAGCATGTAGAAAAACATTTTCTCAAACCAGTGACAGTGACCCTGTAGTGGACTTGTGCTTAGTTAATCTTGTAGTTGAGCTGCAATTGTACCACCAAATAAAATACCGGGACAGTAATTTTCATTTGGGTCTTTTGTTCTCTCTCTTTTTTCTTTTTTTCAAAGAAGAGGGTGTTACCTGTACTGTCCAATTTCTATAGCCAAATGTGTCTTCATTTAGAAAACCATAATTTACAATAAGTCTGCCCACAACCAAGGTTCATTTAGTGTGCTGTGGATAAATGAAAATTGCAAGTGTTCAGTGCCTGCTTTTTGGAAACATTTTTGTCTCTTAGTTTGATACTCAGGCTGCAATCCTGAAGTTAAAAAGGTTTTTTTGCAGGGGATGGGGAAATAAATGTGCAAAAGCACATTAACAGGGGAATATTCTAAACCTTATAGTTTCCCCAGATTAGAGGGTGGTACAGTGTTTGTGGGTAGTGTGACACTGGAAGATTTTGCTGCGACTGTTGGTTGTGCCTATGAAGGAGTAGGGTCGGTGCAGTGATGCTGTGCCCACAGCCAGGCCTAACGTTAGCTCTGTGTAAAAAACCTGCATGTCTGTGTGCATCTAAAGGATTTAGCTTGGATATTTCAACTTGCTGCATTTGGCTGCTTGTCAAGAACGAGGTCCTGAGTGGGGAGCATGCTCTCCCCATGGACTGGGCACAACCTGTACTTCCAGCTGCCTGTGTTGGTGCTGGGACAGGAGCAGGAGAGGACTGATGATGGCCACAGGCACAACTGGCATGGCCTGGGATGGGGGTCAGGCTGCTGCCTCTCCCTGCCCTGCCTGTGCTCTCAGCCCAGTCAGTGCCTCCCCTTCTGCCCGTCAGAGACCCAGCTTGTCCCTTTGCCAACACCGCTCTAATTCAGCAGGCTTCAGCCAGAATTGTAGCCACATCTTAATTCATGTCTAGCACAGTTTTCTGCCTCCCAAAGGTGCCTCTATCCCTCCTTCCTCCTGCTTTTTCTCCTCCTGCTCCCCTCCCACCTTATTTGCAGCAGCAGGGTTTGCAGGGTGGCTTTGCTTGGCTTGACCCCTGGAGCAGCAGAGGAGCCCCCAGCAGCTGCCACCTGAGCTGGAAGCATCAGCTCAGGGACCAGTGCAGGAAATGCTGTAAAAGAGAGTGTGTGCTAAGCATCGAGCAGGGCTTGCATGCAGGCTTTTCTGAATGGGTGTCTGTATGTTCCTTGCCAGAAGTCCCTGAGGTACGAGGGTAGCCCCAGATGGCCTTCAGAAATGTTACCCCAGGTGACCTGTAGGGCTTTTTCTCTCTCTCCTTTAAAAAAAAAATATAAACAAGAAAAAGCAAAAAGCTATCATATGAGTTTGGAGCTTTATGGTTTTCTGGTGTTCTCAGACTTAAAGTGTGGCAATCTGACTTTCCTGGACAGTTGTAGTTGTTGCAGGTTTTATACCTGATGGGTAGCTGTAATGCAGTTAGGCAAGGGATGTGTTTTGGAGTTTGTTTTACTTCTGTTCTTTGGGGACATCCTAATGAGAGTGGGAAGATGGAACTACAGAGAGTGGACTGGGCTCAGTTATGGGATGGGGCTTTCAGGATTCGGGTGGATGAAGGAATGTGTGTGGTGAGGAGCAGTTGTGTGCTGTGCTGTGCTTGGAAGACCAGGTGTGAAGGAAAGGTGGGGCTGATGCAGCAGTCTCTGACCTCAGAAGATCCAGTGAGGCAAGTGCCAGATTTGATACCCACAGAAACTGGTGTGAATTTAGGGCAGGCTGGGGGTAGGAGGTGATGTTTGTTTTTCCAGTTATAGGAACACTTTGAATAGAGAAGACTGGAATTTTTGCCATGTCTTCCCAAAACAAAAGTATGAGGCACTGCAGACTGGAAAGTGTAATTCAATCTCCCATCTTCCATGTCCATCTGCTTCCCACTTCTGTGTGGGATATACTGTTCATTTTTTATGCTATTTTTAAAATGAAAAGTGACTTTAGTGTAGCAATGTGACTGCAATGCATCTCTCCTGGAGCTTGGAGCTGTTAGGGAGAAGTATAATGAGCTTAATATAATAGATAACTTAGGGGTTCAAAAAGTAGTTGTGATTGTATGTATGTGTTTTTAGTTGTATTTTAGACCTGTTTCAATATTACAGGGCTAAATTGTGGTACCACTGAAATCCAGCAGGAATTTTGCTGTTTGAATATATTAAGACTCAACATTTTTACTGTCTATTATAAAAATAAATGAATTGTAATAGTGTGTCTGACTGAGCTTGTGACCCTGTTGAGGCAGCAGTGTGGATTGTGCTGTGCTTTACAGTGACAACGCACCTCAGTCCGAGGCACAGAAATCCTTGGCAGAGTTTCTTACGCCTGTGTTCCTTAGCTAAGCTTAGCCCCAGAGCTGCGGTGGCTGCTCTGCTCTTACACTGCTCAGTGGTGAAGTTGCTTTAATAAATTCTCAGCATGCAATTAAGTTACTTTGCAAAATTCTTCCGAAGTGAGGCAGCACTCCTGTTATCTGGAGGAGATTTTCATTGCTGAGTTTGGGGTAGTGACTCAGTAAAACTTATCTGTGGAATACTAAATTTGGAGGCGTAACCAGGACGTTGCCATGATAACAAATATTAGGACTTGCTTTCTGGGAAGTGCTTCTAATTTTTCCATTGATGGCCATTAAATGCCTCAAGATAAACGAAACTTTTTATTAGGACTAACATGGTCTCCTTGTGCTCCTCCAGATTTTGTAGACTTGCTAGTGACAAAATGAAGAAGCGGAATCCAAATTAGCCCCAGCCCTCTAAAGACACCACCTCTTTTTTAATGTTCCTTCTTATTTTTTCCATTGAAATGCTTGCTTAACTTAGCTTTCATTCATCTTTCTATGAAATATTTACCCAGTAACTGTTTGTATAAGCATGTTTAAAATTCTACGTTGATTTTATTTTCTTGGCACTTTTAAGAAATTTCCTGATGCACAGCATGATCACACAGTTACTGGTAGAGCTTTTATTGTAAGTGGCCGAAAACAACTCTGTGCATTTGTTGAAAATTACGACTCAAACCCAGAAGCTAGAGGATAACAATACAATGTGTTAATTTCTTACTCTCCATAAATTGCTTATTTATTAAAATCCACGTTCTGTGGCTTAGTTTTTTACAAAGAGGGCTTTTTTTTCCCTTTCCAAACTGCCTCTGAAGTTGGTTCATATCATCTGTTCTAGAAATGCTTCTGTTTCCATAAATCTCCCCTAATATCCTTTAGCCTTTTTTTTCTTCATTTCTTTACAATTCCCCGAGGTTTTGATTCACTTTGTGAATGACAAAATGATGTGGTAATAGGAGCCTAGAAGAGCAAGCCAGGGACTCAAGGAATGGTGGATGAAAACATCCTCAATGTGGATGTTTCCTGTTTTCCTTGTGGCTGTATCCTCCTTTTTTTCCCTCCCCTACTCTTTCTTTCCCATGGGCATCCACCCGCCAAGCTACTGGGTAATCTCTCAACCTCACCAAATTTGGGATTTTAATGAGGAACCTCTGCTGAATACTTTTCAGGTTTAATGTTCATAAAGCAAATAAATATATAATAAAAAATCACTCTTGCCCAAGTCTTAGACTTACCTAATCTTTTTTTGAATGGGGCAGAGTGAGGAAAGGGACCTAAAATAATTTTTAATCAATTAATGGTGCTTTTCCTGAACATCCCCTATGTTTAGGTCGCTTGAGGAATACAAAACAACAGTTAAAAAACTGTGATTTCAGTCTTAGTTTGTTCTGGAAGAACTTTGGTTTGTGTGGTTTTTTGCTTTGTCCCCTCAGACACTCTGCCAGTCTCTAGATGGGATTTACTGAAGAACAAAACTGGGTTTATGATATTCAAATCAAGCATGTGTTCAGATAAGCACAAGAGTCATGCCTAAGGATTCTTAGGCAAAAAGGTAAAATAATTGAATCAACTTTAAGATGCTGTTTAGGAAAGCCCGTCCTTGTTCAAATACACCAGAGCGTGGTGCGTTTGGTGTTTCTGGTTTAGTTTTTATTTTCTTTGTAGTAGACATAAAATCTTCGGAGAGTTAAGTCACTCTGCTTTTATAAGTAAATGGGGTGTATTTAAGAGCCTGCTTTGCAGAAATATTGACTGTATTCAGATTGAGCTTGAGGAATAGTTGTAGCTACCTCCTTCCTCTAAGGGAAGATATTTAAAAACTTGCAGAGGCTTATTAGCTTAAGTGCCTTGTTAGCTGCTTGTGCTGTTTTCCATCATAGTGTCAAGGTAAAAATTACTTGGGGAGAAATAATTGTTCTAAGTATGCTTAATTCAGTTCAGTGAATCTGACACCTCCTCTGTCATTTTTATTTATTTATAAAAATGGGAGAGAGTTGGGCACCTGTCAAAAACAGAGAAATACATGATGGTGCTTTCTGTTACAGGAGTGTTTGATTTTGTTAAAATGCTGTAGCTGCTTGCAAGTTTATTGCAGAAAAGATTTCTCTAATCCTGTTGGACACCTCGTGGTAGTTTTAAGTCCTTTTGTTCACACCATGAGGTAGTGAAGGTGCAATTCACTTAGAGACTGTTTTCAGCATAGCTTAAGAAATCACTTTATATTTTCCTGTAATTTATGTAGCTATCCTTAAAACTGCTGTTTTTAATGAAATTTCATTTACATCTTCTCCCACTGGAGACAGCTGTAGGTTAGGACTAGCCTGACTAAGCTGTGCCAAAGGTAGGAGTAAGGAGTTTTTTACATGCTGATTAATTCTCTTTTGCTCCTTTGGGAATATCTGGTATTGCTTAAATTGATTGCTGTAAGCAATATGGCAACATTTTTGACCTTCTAAACTGAAATTCAGCAAAAAAAAAAGAAAAATACAAACCTCCATGTTTCAGTTTTACATAACTATACAGTTGAAGTACAGTGGTAAAAAATACAGAGGTGTCATCTTCTGCAGTGCTGGTGTTAGCTGGCGATCTCAAACCCTTTGGCAAGATGGAATCTGAGAACGTGGTAGTTGTCCATACCCTGCACAGAGAAAGTATTGGGTGAGAATCTGTTTTTCTTTCTCTATAATCTGGCTTCTCATCTCTCCCATGGCCAGCTTTGTGAATCAGAGCACCCGTTGCCTTCCTTAGGTGTTTCCCACCTGTGCTGTTGTGTAACTAAAGACAGGGGCAGCTTCCAGTACGTTTACTTTTCTACATAGCTTTGTGGGAAGCCCTAAGCTGAGGCTGTGTGCTGCTTTCTGAAGTTAATTTACAGATGTGGGGTGCCAGGTGACCAGGAGTTGTCCTCCCACGGCTCCCTTTGTCGCTTGAAGGCCAGACGGCTCATCCGTCACCCTTCGCCCCACCTCCAGTACCCCCCTCCCTCCCTCCCCATATTCCCCCAAGATATGATAATGAAGCAGGTGCCCTGTATTGCAACTCTCCCTGAGCGTGAGAAGCGGCAGGAGGTTTAAAAAAGCTGAAACCAAGGAGGAGGAGACGGCACTTTTGAACCTGTTGGCAGTCACGTCAGTCATGGCTGTGCACCCCACAGCCGTCCCACTGCCCGTGGGGGAAAAAAGCGGGGAACCGATTTGTCGTGCCCCAAATCATCCTGTTGGGACTGTGGGACCCCACAGGCTTAGGAACATGCCAGGCACGGAGGTGCTGAGCTGTGCAGTGTTGGCCGTGCACAGAGGTGGAGGGGCTGAGCTGTGCAGTATTGGCCATGCACGGTGGTGGAAGGGCCGAGCTGTGCAGTGTTTGTCATGCACAGGGCTGGAGGGGCCATGCACAGAGGTGCATGTTGTGCAGTGTTGGCCATGCACAGGGCTGGAGGGGCCATGCACAGAGGTGCATGTTGTGCAGTGTTGGCCATGCACAGGGCTGGAGTGGCCGGGCTGTGCAGTGTTTGTCATGCACAGGGCTGGAGTGACCGGGCTGTGCAGTGTTTGTCATGCACAGGGCTGGAGTGGCCAGGCTGTGCAGTGTTTGTCATGTACAGGGCTGGAGGGGCTGAGCTGTACAGTGTTTGTCATGCACAGAGGGGCCGAGCTGTGCAGTGTTTGTCATGCACAGAGGTGGAGGGGCCGAGCTGTGCAGTGTTGGCCGTGCACAGAGGAGCCAAGCTGCTCACGCAGCGCTGGCCTGGCGCGGTGGCCGTGGGCTGCGGGTGACCTCCCCACCGGGGAGCAGCCCCGGCAGCAGGCCCAGCACCTCATTGAGATTCCAGGCACAGGGAGCGCCTCTGCAGCTGTATGCTGGAGGTGGTGGCCGAGGAGGCATCCAGAGAGGGGCCCAAAAAAAAATCATCAAAGAACCGGCCCCTTCGCTGTGCCTCTGAATAGGCAGACAAACCAGAGGTCCTCCTCTCTCCGCCAGCGTGTTGGGAAAGACATTAACATAACCTTTTTTTTTCCCCTTTCTTTTTGATTTCCCCAAGCTACCAAAAATCTACTGTGTTTAAAAATCTTGTTCTGACAGTTTGCTAAGGGGAATGAAGAGTGGTGCACCAGCCTGGTGGGTGTCTGTGCAGCTATTTTTATAAAAAACAAAACATATTTGAGCTGAGAGTTCTCATTCGGGTCACCCTAGACTTAATTGTTTGGTGTCAGGTAGTTAAGATCCAGAATTAGCTCCCTGCACTTGGAAGGGGTTTGCTTCCGAGTGCTTTAGAAATGCAAGGGCAAGTTTTCAAGCCCTGTTTTCTTTTTCCAAATCTGTTTTAATTTCAGCTGTTTTTGAAGTGAGTGGACACTTACCTAATTTACTCAAGCAGTAAAAACTAACTGTAAATCCCCATCCCACTCCTCAGCACAAACGATACAGCAGCTCCTGAAAGCTTCATGTCTTTAAGGAAATTGGCATCTGTTTTCTGAGCCCTTATTAAGCCGACAGGATGCAGACCACTGCTCATGGCCATTGAGGCTCAGCAGTGAGTCACCCCCGCCTTTGACGGGTGGCACATTAGCACTGAGATTGGCATAACTTTCATGTTTCCTCGGACAGGAACTGGGGCTGTACAAGCAGGGAGTGTCGAACATCATCAGAGCGTGTGGGAATGTAGAGAAGGCTTGCATAACTCAAAAGCTCTAATTTTTTGAGTGTTATGCTTAAATGCAATTAAAGGTGCTACTTCTGATGCTCAGAGCAGAAAGTTTAATGCATTATTTATCCGTAGATTTGTGGTAGCCACTTGTCTGCATTTCATATAACAGACCTCGTTTTCAGTCAGTGCTCCTGGGCTTGTTACTTGGTTACTTTGGGCCATAAGAAAGTTAGTAGTCGGTCAAGTGCTTTTGTAAATATCAAGGGTAGCATTGGATGCTGACTTGGTTAACCTAATGATTTTTTTTTTTTTGAACCACTGGTATGTATGAGTTGATTAAAAAAAAAAGCAGAGGCTTCTTAAATATAGTCTGTTCTGAATTAAAGGGTGTGGTGTTGGCTTTGAATGAGCTTGATCCAGCAACAAGCATGCAGCAGTTGGTAAATAAAGATGGATTTTCTTTTGTTCTGCTGGTGCTTGCTGCTCATTATTCTCCACTTACCCTGTGAGCTTCCCAGGGAGTGGCAGCTGTTTCTGATGTTAGACACTCTATCAGTGGTAGACAGCTCCAGATTCGGTGAGATACTGTTGTGGAGAGGAGAGGAAAATAATCTAACCCTGCATTATTGTAAATCCTCAGTAGAATTAACTTTTCATGAACCAAAGGAGTTTTGTGTTTAACTTTTTCTGAAATATTCAGGCATAAGTGTGCTTTGCAGTATGTGTTACAGCGTAAAAGCTTTTCTGGCATGAGATGGATTTACATTCTAAGTGTGTGTTAAGTATTTTAATGTGCAGTGTGTGGGGGCAGACACAAGGCAATAAAGGGAAATCAGTCTATAACAATCTTTGTGTATGTTTCCAGATATATACAGTTTGGGAATCTTTGCAATTTGGAAATTGCTTGGAGTAAACAGAATGGTACATAAAGATTTTAAATAATAAAGCTAGCAAGCTACAGAGGAGTCTGTTTGGTTCCAGGATTTTATATGTAGGATTTATAACCCATGCTTCTGCTTTCCTGTCTCTGCAGTGTTAGCATTCTGTTACTGAAAACAAAGAAGGCTCTGCCAGGGCATTACACAAGCAATGAATCACAGAGGAAAAAATGTTTTGCTTTGTAAATTGTTCACTTTTCCATGGTGGATCATTATTTTTTTTTTTAGTGTTGTCTGATAGAATTTGCCACACATGCTTGCATTTACTGTATTTGGTACGATTCTTTCTAGTGTGACTACATAACTGCTAATATTAGTGACTTCAAGTAACTTCTTCTTGTGATTCTTCAAAACAAAACCGCAACAGGAACAAAGAACAGAGGGCAAAAAATGAAACAGCTCAGTTCACTCTTGAGGCATGACAGCTTGCTGAGTATATCGGAGGAAGGAAAAGGTGTTGATGCTTTTCAGACAGCTTTATCCCAGCAGTTCCACATAATTATTTTTTTGTCTGTATTGACAAACTCCTTTTCTGCCTCCAGTACTCAGATTTGCTGTCACCTTTTGATGTGATCCTTGTGGGCTGTAGGCCATGTATAGTCTTTTAGCTAATTATAAAAATATTAACTTGTTTCTTAAGAATATGCACTCTGTACATCTTTTTGATTAGTGTTGGTGAAGCTGTGTGTCTGAGCTTCTGCAGAGGAATGATAGCTTGCTCAGGCTTGAATGTAAAATTATATTTGGAGATCATATCTTTGGGAAGTCACACATCAGGCAGTGTCTTGCCACTTTTTTGCAGGATGCAGAAGTACAACCTCAGTGTGTTATATAATAAAAATTCATACCACAGATGCTGCACTGTGCCTCATACTCTCCTTAGCAAGAACAATAATCAATAACATGTTGGATTGCCATGTTACAGTATTCATTGAGCTCCAGACATGTGGAAAAAAATTTTAAATAAAATCATATTACTTATTTGCAAATTAAAAAGGTGGATCAGGAACCATAGCCAGCTAAAGCAGTGGTTAAAGGAAGCTCCAAGTAGAATGATCCCTGCAGAAAGACTGGAGGTAATGAAATCCTTGATTTTTCACACAGAAGCAGTGAGTGTGGAGGAGGATGCTATATATGTATGGAATGCACCATTTTAAAGACTGTGATTAATCCTGTTAGAGGATGTGTTTCTAACAGAGAAGCAGATCGGTGGGATAAAGCTGTAAGAAAGTATGAGAGCCAAACATAAGCATCTAATCTCAGAGAATGTCTCCTGTGACAGTACAGTGTAATTCTGTTTAAAATTATGTATACTTCACTGCAGATAACCAGATAATAATTTCAGAATCTGCAAAAAATTAACGTCCCCTCTGTAAATGCCAGTTGGGAAGATGTGTAGCATAAATTAGGGAGTAAGGGAAGTGGAAACTCTGAGTCTTGTCTTGGTTCAGATATTTTTTGTCCCATCCAACCTGGATTTAGTCCTAAGTGCAGGTATGACAAGGGATATGTGGTGGTCATTAAATCTCCTGGGTGTACTTTGTGCAAGAGAAGAAAATACCAGCGAGTCAGGTATGTAACAGCACATTCCAAAATCTTGATAGTCAGGGCAGCCAGCTCCCCAACCTGCTTACCTGGCAAACCTCTAGTCAGGAGCTGGGCTGAGCCTGCCACATATCTTCTCATCCCTGTAGTCACATCTGTGGTGTAATAGTAATGAGATTGGAGTAATCTCACTGATCTGGGCCGAGTTGGACTGATAATTTAAATGTGAAAGGCTTCATAATCTCCTGCTGATCCCAGAAAGTTTTCAGCATTTAATTAAGGTCAGAATTAAAAAGACAATGACAACAAAACCTTCTACATTTACCTTCTTGCCTATAAATGTTAAACCATGACAGGTGAGTTCTTCTGAAATTCCTGGAGCGATGATGACACTTTCATAAATGGCCTTATAGGTTGGTGTAACACTTAGAGCAGTAACAGCCATCTCTAAAAGAAACAATGAGAAGGTTTGTGCTCCTTTTCCTCTCCTCTTTCTTGCCCCATACCTGTTTCATCAGTTCAAATGGATTTTTTCTGCAGACGTGGCCACTGCAAAGGTGGCTCTGTGTGACCCTCTCTAACAGTTCAGCAGCTCTTAGTTTTGTGTTTTAGATTAAAAAATTGAAAGCCCAATGAGGACTAAAGAGGTGAAAGCAGCTGGTGGGGGCTGTGTTGTGTGGGTGTTGGGGTTGCTTCTGCTTCTGTGTGCAGGAGGGAGAAGGATGAGTGTGAACGGAGAAGTGACACAGCTGCTGCCCGAAGCAGGTTGAAACTGCACCACAGACGGAGAGGAGGTCTGTGGGGAGAGGAAGGAGACAAAGCAGCTGCAAGGGAGTTCCTGGGGCAGGGTGCACTTCACTGGGAGAGAAATTACCAGCAGAGGAAAGCTGGGCAGCAGGAAAGCGTGAGAGGAGCCTGGGAGAACCGGAGAGCAGCAGAAGGTTGCCAGAGCCAATAAATCTGGTAAGCCTTCTCCTCTCACTGTTCCTGGCTGTGTGAAGAGCTTGCCAGCACCTGTGGGCATTGGGCACCAGCCACTGCAGGGCAGCATTACAGGGTGCACAGAAGTGTGGCCAATACTGTGTTTAAAATAACACCTTGAATGAGATTTTTGTGACTCAGTTGAGTAGAAACATTTCTGCAGGACCTTGTAGGATCTAGAGGGCAGCTTGGTACCATGGAAAGCTATTTGAGGTTCTCGAGAGACTGCCTCAGAAAAGAATGATCTGGTCAATAAGCAAAAGACTGAGGCATACTGACATGACAGAAGAGCCTTAGATGGGACTTCTGTCTTCCTTCCCTGAAGACCAGCTTAATAAATCCAGTAAATAACTGAGGTTTTGATTAATTTTTTTCTTCTTATTCTACTGCTGGACATTTTGAATGTGGCTGTAATACAGTCACGCAGGTGTCACCTGTGCAGGTTATTCAGATGAGCAGTAGCATGGTGTGAGCAACGGGTGTTTCCTCAGACAAAGAAAGGTGGCATATCTTTCAGAGTAGATGTTTGTTTTCTACTTCGTGGTGGCTATACATCATCCAGTGTTTTCCCCTTCATATTGTGATATATCATCTTGTGTTTCATGCTTGAGATGTTGTGAGAGAAGTGAGTGATGTTATGTAACATAAGCAGAGAATTATCTTCTTATGGTCTGAAAGTGACTGTTGGTTTGATAAAGCAGTTGACTAATTAGTAAATTACCCATTGTTGTTTAAAATACTTGCGCTGCAAAATGTAAATGAAAAAATTTCTCCACTTGTCAGTATGAAAAATGACAATAGCAAAAATAATACATAGGACATCTGCTCTGATTTTTTTAAAATTTAAAATGCATTTAAGGCAGATGTTGCAGAATTTGAATGGAAATCGAAGTAAATGGAGGAACAAAACATAGCTGTTTACCTTTCATGAAGTCCCATTTTTATGGCTAACATCGCTATCAGTATGTGACTCAGTGCCTGTATTTTTCCACTGTTTGTATCGGACTGAACTGAATGTTCTTAAAACGGCTGCTGTCAGGATGACATACAGTTTCAATATTAACAGAAATTACTGGTGTGCCAGTATTTTGGGGTGTTTTCTCATGTTTTCCTTTGCCCATCCTCTCTTTCAAGGAGAATACATCAAAACTTGGAGGCCGCGGTATTTTCTGCTGAAGAACGATGGCACCTTCATCGGCTACAAGGAACGACCGCAGGATGTTGACCAGCGGGAGTCACCTTTAAACAACTTCTCAGTAGCTCGTAAGTGGTTTTAGGTGCTCCCTTGACCACTTTGGGGGTTAATGTCTTCTTGTAACTTAGCTGGTCAAGCTGCATCAGTAACATTCAGGTCTGCCCAGAGCGATGTATCTAAACACTAAGCATGTTTAAATCCCACTATGTTTCTCAGGAATGATTGTAATGTGGAGGTTTGATGCTCCACTTATTTTTCTTTTTTTTTTTTAAGTTTTCTCGTAATTTACCGTTTCTGGTTATTGAATAAAATGGGTTTGTTAATATTTGTATGTATGTTAGTCAGCAAATTGCTTGAAAGGGAAAATTCACCCAGGTGCATGTACTTGGCAAGTAGGTACAGCAGAGGCATTTCTGCCACCAGATCTGGATTCCAGTGGCATTGACATAGGTCAGAGTTATTTAATTGTTAGCATAAGAGAATGCAGAGTGAGCGCACATTTTAATGAAGCACACTTGGTTTATCTTAATTTTGAACACAAACCCATAGTTCTTCTATCAAAGCCAACAAAAGAGTTTGGAAATAATAACATCTCCTAACCTCTGCACTCTCTCCTATGCAAACATTTCCGACTTTGCTCAGGTGATGCAGCACAGGATGTGATAGAAGACTCTGAAGATAATTTCCTTTCCTTGCTCATGTTTTTAACCTTTTGCTATATACTTCCAGCTTTTATTTTCTCCTGTTCCTAATCTTTCCTGTCTCATGATCTGCCTGTGTCTCATTCCACCACTTAAAAATAGATCATTGTGGCACCTGTTATTAACAATGATCTGTTCCATGTTCCTGGTAACTACTGGAAGCAAAGCTCTACAGAGAGAAGGGTAGGGATTTTCTCTCTTCATTACAAGGTAGCTCAAAATACAGGGGGTTCATCTTTGTAGCTGATCATTGAGCAGGTATTTATTTTGAAACACCCTGCTCCTGGAACGGTGCTGGGCAGCAGTAGGAATTAATGGAAATGTTCATTATTTTTCCTCCAGTAGCAGCATATACTTGTTCTGAGTGATGATGGGAATAAGTAATGGACGTGCTGTTGCCTGGTGCCTCTGTGCAGGATTCCAAGAGTGCTTTGGGGCTTTTTGTCTCGTTTCAGAGAGAGAGAGTTGTCATAGTGTTTTCATTTCAGTAATGACATGGTACTTTCCTCTTTAGACTGGTATCCTCTTACAGATCAAGAAGGTAAAGCAAAGCAGCAGAAAGCCATTAATTCATAAATTAATTCAGTACTTGGTCTCTAGCCAGAGGCTTTTAACAAATGCACTTTTTGGAGGACAGTTCCATCCTCTTGCTGCTAACTGCATTACTTGGGCAGCTCAGTTCTAAGGAGTAAAAAACGTGTCCATCACCTTTTCTTTGCCCAAGATACCTTTAAAATGGGTTAACTTAAATCAGTTTTCACAACAGGAATCTGGTGCTTTTTTGGCAGATGGAGCCCATCAGTCTCAGCATTTATAGATAAACAGGTTTGTTACCATGGCATCAGAACATTGTTGGAGGAGACACAGCACATGCCTATAGATGAGTTGTAGTCCCTGTAAGAGGCATCGTGGGCTACCTGGTGGGTGGGAGGATGTTCCTAGCAGTGGCTCTTGCCTGGTGAACCAGTGGCAGGTCAAGAAGGCCTTGAGGAGTGGGGCCTCCTTTCTAGAAGTCATTATTGTGGATCTGGGCCCACAGAAGCAGCTGTTTCCCCACCAGGATTTAATTTCTGATGTAGGCAGTAGCAGGCAGTGATGTCTGTAGCAGGCACTTGTGTCCCTTCTGGGTGCCCTCCACACTTTCACAGATTAATGGAATATTCTGAGTTGGACGGGACCCACAAGGATCATCGAGTCCAACTCTTCAAGGAAATGGCCCATATGGGGATTGAAGCCACAAACTTGGTGTTATTAGCACCAGGCTCTAACCAGCTGAGCCCATCTCAGGGATCATTGTTTGGATGTATTCTGCACCAGAGGCTTTCCCTTTGAACCTGCTTGCCTGATCCTTTCATTTAGGTTAACATGTCGAATTAGTGTGACTGAATTTGAGCTGTCTCTGGAGGAAGGCTCAGGCCAGAGCACAGGCCTGTAGAAGCCTCCTGCCAGTGAAAGGTGGGGGGAATTTAGATTAAATATTTTGTAAAAATTAATCCTTCTGTTTTCTTTTCCTCGAAGAGACCATGATAGCCCTGACTTTTTTTGTTAATTAGTGAACCAGATTTTTTTTCTAATGAGATGGCAGGCTATCTCTGTCAGTCTGTTCTTTGGAAGTGGTCCCATGTTTCTGATTAGAATCTTTACCCTGTTCTGCTGTACAAAACTGTAGGCATTTTTATCTTTGCAAGTAAAAGGAAGGGTTTTTTTTAAAAGGGGAATTTTATTACCTGTAGTGTAAAATTCATATTGAGTGATTTTGTCAGTGCATGAGAAGTAGAAAATAATTCATGAGAAAGCTACGACAAAAGATAACAACTAATGGTCACCCATCTTTTTCTTTAGCAGATATGAAGAAAGTATTAGCAATAAATAGTGTGTGATTTCTGTGTGCTTGACAGTCTCTTCTTTCTCCTACACTAGGCTTTTCCTTTTAGTCTGTGAGGGGTTTGATCGTACATTTTTGAAAACTTGTTTCTAGCTAAAGCAAGGCTTACTATTTATTTAAATAACTTTTTCTCCACCTAATTTTCCTTTTAAAATAGCCATATATCAATGTTGTTGTGTTTAAGGAGTTTATTTTCTCTGGAATTAACCTATTGGTGATTTATTTTAAAAAACCCCCAACAACAAACAAAAAACAAATCCAAAAGAACCCAAAGTAATACTCCTGAAATATGGTGCCTGAGTGTTTAACTGAGGTTTTTGAATCTTATTTGTGTTTGTCTTCTGTACTTTGCTACTAATGAGGTAGAAGGAATAAAAAAGTCTGTACCTAGAAGTTCTGCTCCAGAGCCCCTGCAGATGAATAACCAACAGAGCCTGTGTTGTAAATCTGTGAGATAAGTAGCCTTCATACCGATTGTAATCTCGGATTATCATGTACGTCTCCCTATTAGGTTATAAGCCTTTAAAACCATATAGCTGAGAAAAGCATTATATTGTGAAAAACCGCATGGAGAGAGAGGCTGTTCCTGTTAGAAAGGGATTATTTCTCCCGGCTGTCAAAAAGGAAGATGCACTGTGGTGGTTTTATTGTACTGCTGAAAACATAATTACTCAACAATACGAGAGCTCCTTTTGGGACAGAACTGTGTGTCTGCAGTCAAGCATTTTTCAGAGGGCACAGGATGGCCAGATTAGTGGTTGGATTTTTTGTCTGCTGTTACTAAAAGCCACCTTTGTGCAGGTCTGTAACTTGGTGCTCCTGGCTGCTAACTTTTGCCATGCTGAACAGTTCAGAGTTGAATCTGTCCAGAGGTGCTAGCAGAAAACAAACACTTTAACATAATACTGTTTGTCTTCCAAAAGTTTATTTCCTTATCGTTCTATTTTCCTTATTTACCTTTTTCCTTTTTTTTTCTGTTTTCTTTTTTCTGTTTCTCCATACCCTTCCTTTAAGAAACCAAAGCAGGAATAGGAAGGATTCTTCCTTGACATTATTGTTTTAAGTGTGATGTCATTATATAGGGAGCAGAGTTTGACACTTTCATCGAAAGTAATCTGCCTTTTAGCTTAAGTGCTGGGAAAGCAAATATTGTGACATTTTAGAAAGTCACTGGGATAATACTAAGTGTCTTTCAAATACAAAATGGTAATTTACATTTGAATGCCTTGGTGTCTATTCCTGTTAGGAACAATTCCTCTGTCCTACTTACTTTAAAAGACCAAACGCCAGGAAAGAATCAAGAGGTTCTTTAGAGCAATTTAAATAATTTTTAACAGGCTGCTGTTTATAGTACTTACTCTACTGCAAATGGGAAATACTTATGTTGGCCTGTTTCACAGGAAAAACTTCCTTCAAAGTGGGTAAGTGACCCTTGGCCCCTATTTGAAATTGAATGTTTTTAAAGCAGAACCTCCAAACATGCCATGAATCAGACCTAATATTACACAGCATCTGTATCTGTGCTCTGCTGGAGTGGTGCACATTGTAGTACACGATTTGAGAAAGTGGATTTGGTGCTTCTCTAACTTTCTAGCTACAGAGAAAAGCACACAGTTGGGTTTAAAAGTAAGAAAAAAGCTACCGTTCATTCATTTAATTGATAAAATCCATGTGATTATCCTATATGGTGAGAAGTAAGCGGTAGTTTCACACTTTCTAGAACCTATGTGGTACAGCACTTGGGTAAGGCAATTTAAAAGTAAAGCCTTCTGTATTTCTTGATATGTGCTGTTATGATTGAGCAGGGTAATTAGACAGCATATTGTTCACTAAACAAAACAATTTTGGGTGACATTCTTGAATTATAGTGGTTATTAACTGACAAATTTCTATTATTCATCTTGCTGTATGCCTTAAAGATTGCTGGATCAGCAAGCTTAACAAATATCAATGGACAGTGCTGATTTAGGGGAAGACTGACATTTAATTGGTCCCCATCTATGACAGGAAAAGCCTTGTGTGGTTTATCATGCTGAAAATAAATGGTTAAATCTAGAGTTCATGGCTAGTTTAAATATCTATGGAGCTACTTCAGAACATGAGTTTAAAGTGTTTTTAAAATCTAAACAAAATCTCTCTGTTTATTTCTTTATAATGCTGTACTTTGGGATAAGTATGGGAGAACACTTCTGGATCAGCACAAGGTTAGGAAATAGCCTGATACTGTTCTTTGAGTCTTTAGGCAGATTCGGTGTCCTAGGGCTGCATTGTGCAGCCTCCTGGAGGACAACCCCAGCCTTAATCTAATCACGTTGAGCAGATAAAAATGGGAGGCAGAACAAACAAACAACACAAAAAGAAGGGCAGCTAAACTGAGGTTGGCGGTCTGGGAGCAGGAGTAGGATCTTCTGAGTGGAATTTATCAGCACCAGGCTCACGGGGCTGTGCCAGCCCGGGCAGTTGTGTTTGGCTCTCATTGCCATTCTGTGAGAGGACAGAGGTGGCTGGAAGGCCGAACCCAGTGCGGCTGCGTGGAAGTTGTTTAATCTGGGTGAATGAAGGAGTGCCCTTTATTGCGCTAAAGCCTTTGCGTGACTCATTAATAAACTTTTTCTTATCTAATTGGAGTGCTTTAGTAGGACGCAGTATAACCTCAGCGTGCTGTTAAAGAAAAATTGTATTTTCCTGTCATGAAAAATGCAGAGTTACTAATTGAAAAGCTTATAATTCCAGCAGCAAATGAGGCATGAAATATACTGCCAAAAATACAGCGCCCAAATACTCTGGTGGTAAATATTTTATCTTGGTGCTAATTAAGAGCTTGAACTTAAAACTGAGCATTCTAAATTTACACAATAATGAAATTAACCTAATGATACCAGTGTAGCCGTAGTAACGTGTACTGTTATTCTGGTGGATTCTGCCCTCAACTTGCACATTGCTGATGGTGGAAGAGGTTCATAGTTCCAGCAGTAAACAGAAATTTCTTCTTGTCTTCATAGTGCCTTTTTATTTATTTGGAGGTCGATTTAGAAACTGAAGACCAAATTAACAGCAGGCTTGTGGTTTCATTAACTGCAAAGAAAAGAATTTAATGCAGGAAAAAACTCCTACAATTATATTTTATTTTTTTCCCCCTGCTCACTTGGTTTCTTAATTTGACTTTCCTCTAACAGGAACTGTTTAATTAATTAGCCTTTCTATTAATGTTTATCTAAAAAGTGTGGCGGTTTGGCTCCTGTTGTTATTGCATTGATTTTCTTTTGTTTTTCAGATCTCTGTTAGTAGAGCTAAAGTGTACACTTTATCAGGAGCATTTTCTGGTCTAAATTTGAAGAATAAACACTTGTAACATCCTAAGAAGCTTAAAGTAGTAGATGTGATTTAAAAATTTTAAAAAATTACACTCAGCTCTCAACTGAACCTTTTGGTGAAGGAAGTGGTGGCTTAGCATGTAGCTGTACTTCTGTAGCCTTTTTAGGCTGTGCTTAAACCCTGGCAGTGATGGGAGCTGCTCGCTGCGTGTCCGTGCAGCATTCGGCTGCGACAGCTCTCCCGAAGGCTTTTGGAACGGGGTCTTCTCAGGGGGTGCCTTTGCAGTTTGATGTTCCCTCTAGTGTTTGAGGACTGGAAATGCTGAGTCTGATCTTCATCAGAGCACTGCAAAATGATCAGACGTTCTCCTGCAACTTCCTCGAAGCCATGGATGGGGTTTTATGTGGGAAAGTCAATGGGAGGGAATGTGGGGGCTTGACTTCAGTTTCAGTGTATGTAACTGCTGCATTGTCACATGACTTTGGCCATGTGCTGTGCTCTGGATGACCTTTAGAGTATGGGACCTGAGTCTGAATGGCTTCTGTGTTATCACATCACATTTCTGCTTACCTCTATGGACAGAGCAAATGTGGAGCCTTTCAAAGCAGAATTTGATTTCGGAGCTGCTTAGATGGCTATCTCCCAAGCTATTTATTGGTTTCATCAACACAGTAAATTGTCTCAAGTCTCTTGAAGGAGTACTTACAGAGATTTCTATGGCTGATTAATTGCAACAGTTTGCAAGATAAGAATAAAGACAAATGATTATTTAAACCTGCTTATGTACCATGACTCTTTCTTCCTTGATTGTGGTAGAGTGCCAACTGATGAAGACAGAGCGACCTAAACCAAACACATTTATCATTAGATGCCTCCAGTGGACCACAGTAATTGAAAGAACATTTCATGTGGAGACTCCAGAGGAGCGGTATGTTTCATTCATATTTAATGCATAAACTCCTTGCAAAAGCAGATGCAAGTGTTCGGCATTAATAGTGAGTCCTCTGCTGAAGCTCTTATTTATCAGATGATGTGCGTCTGGACTGAAAAGTGACAAATAATTTTTGAGTGCCTCAGTTTTAGTGTGTTTTCCTGTACAAAAGCAACCCTAAAGGCGGGATTTCAGAGAGTAGATTTTGAGCAGTGTTTGTAAGTGAATTGTTGCTAGGTTGAATATCCAAAACGGACAGGTGCAGGTGTGTACCAGCACACAGGTAGTTATTTCTGGAAACGTAAGGTTCATTTCTCACTGGAAATGTGGTGGTATGTAAAATGAAGGGTTTCTGACCTGGGAGTTTCTGGAAGGATGAGCACAAGTGAAATAGAGATTCAGGCAGAGTTGAGTTGTATCAAAATAGTGACCTTTTAAGGTCTATTTAGACACCCTGTTTCGAAAGGAAAAGTTAGTTGTATCATTGCTGATTGCTAATGTTTTATGCAAATTAGATAATAAAGGTGATAGTTATCTGCTGCAGGTGTAGATTTCTGTTTCATCTTTTAGGAAACAAAGCTAAGAGCTACATCCTGTGCTCTCAGCTTTGGAGAATTGATCTCTTACCTCCAGAGAGAACAGTTTTCCAGCACAGCTATTATATAACTACTGAGTATTTAAATATTTACTTGCTCTTCAGAAAGTGAACTTAAATTATTCCAGTACCATTGCCCTAAGGGAGTGAATATCTTAAAACCCTGGTCCTCCCTAGATATGATACTGGCACATGTGTATTTTGAAGACCAGTCAATTCTACCCAGTATTACTTCTTTGATAGCTTTTGCGTGCACTGATTTAAAGACAGCTCCTGATTATTGCTTTTGATTCTGTTACAATGATCAGAAGAAGGTTAAGTCAAATTAAAAGCAAAGAAAAAGAAACTGGTCCTTGTTCCTTTTAGGAACTTTGTGGTCAGTGACCCTAAAGGGAGTGAACAGCAGTTTCCACTTGGGGGAAGATTGTATTTCAGTCTTGTTTTGTTCCCTCCTAGCCAATTAAGTCAGCTTTGTGACACTTCAGGGCTCAGAGGGTTAGTCACCTCTGTTGTGTACTCTTGAGATAGAAAAACTGAGGGTGAAATTCTGTTCTCCCAGAAATCAAAGATACTCACTTCAGGAGGGCTGAGATCTCAACCAAGTCAGTAACAAAAGACATATGAAGGTCAATATGCTGTTAGCTTTCTGTGTGCCTTTAAAACCAATGTTTGCTTTTTTGAAAGAAATGGAGAGAGAATAGTACAGAAGTTCTTCTTGTAATAATTCTGAATATAAAAATATGACTAGTAAATCAGGGAGTGTGTTAGTGATGGTGAATAGAGTAGTCTGTGCTGGGAGTATAGGGAGGATGTTCTGAATGTTTGACATTACCTTGCTGCCCCAGACAGGGCTGGATGGAGAGTGCACAATTCAGGCAAAATCGAAAATAAAAAACGCACAAGGCAGGAAAGACCTTATGTGGTGCAGTTTTTAATAAAATCTTGTGTTGGATACCATGGACTTCGCTTCCTGTGGGGAATGATCTGCCTCTTGCATCCATCACAAATGGAAACTCACATGTTCAGATACAATTTTAAAAAAAAACAACTTCATAGGGCCAGTGAAAAACTGGACATGGATAAGGATGGCACAGCTGTACTGCAGATTGTGCAGAATTGTTCAGCATTAGCTGCTGCAGATCCTGCTGTAGTAGCAAAATATTTACCTGGAATGTCCTTAGGAGAAGAGTTTAACCACTGCCTAGAAAACACCAACTAAATCACCACATCCTGTTTCCTACATATACAAAAGACAGTAAACTTGTTAAGTTCAGATAGTCCACTGGATGTGTCTTCAGCCCCTGTGTGCGTCTTTAAGCCTGTCCTGAGAACCTGGAAGCCCTTATGAGTTGTATTATTTATGTTCAATAAATTTGCAGTGAAATCGAGTGAAGGCCAAGGACTTTCACTTCAGTAGCTTCCAAAGGTGTGAAATCTCCCAAAGGACACCGGAGTGGAAGTGGTCTCCATGCGAGTTGAAGGGGTCACTGGTAGAGCACTCATTGCTGAAACAGCTGTGGGAACTTTATTGTAACCAAGACCTGTGCCTAAGATGAAATGTCACTGCTTTTGCTGACATTCTGCTAAAGTTTACACAGCAATTGCTGTACTAATGTCATCATCTTTACACCAGAAGAATAACCTAAGTGTCCTGGGCTTCTCCAAGAACATCCCTTGCCACTAAAGCCACTAAAATTTGGGATACATATGCGAAGAGGTGCCATAGTGTCCCCAGGAGCTGGATGTGTGTTTCAGTGCACCACAGAAATGTAGAAGCTGTCTTTAATTCTTTTGTGCTTCATGTAAACCCTTTGCTTTTTGGTTTTGGCAAGTCTGTTTTGGTTATGTAAATCTCTGTATCACCAGGTCATATCTTGAGCTGTTGACTGAATGCCCATTAGAAATCCTGTTATCTGAAAAGCCTTGTATTATGTCCAGACTGGGAGGACTTCAGTTGTCTCTTGTTTCTAGTACAATTAATAAAGATACATGTTTAAAAATGCATTTTTACAGTGCTTGAAAATGCACATAATTCATTTTATCTTCCATTGATTCATCGGAGAGTATTAGTGGCTCTGTATTCTTGGTGATCCTTGCCATGGCAGATGGTAATCTAAAGCCACAAGTAATGAATGTTTTTGCCTGTATTTTGCCAGGGAAGAATGGACAAAAGCCATCCAAACAGTAGCAGACAGCCTCAAGAAGCAAGAGGAAGAGATGATGGATTTTAGATCTGGCTCTCCCAGTGATAATTCAGGTGCCGAAGAAATGGAAGTTTCTATGACAAAGCCAAAACACAAAGTGGTAAGTAGGCATAGCAGGAATGACTGGTTTTTAAGTCTTCTCAAACAGAGACAAGAAATAGCCATCAAGCTGTAACTGTTCTCCTGACAATTACATGATTGGCTATAGATGTAGCTTCTGGAGGAATCAGTTGTCTCAGCTGAGCAGAGCCTGTCTGGGTCTGCCAAGAGTTCTGAATTCACATGTCCTCAGTGGGTGACTTTCAAGGCCAGCTCAGATCTGAGTTTGGTTTGCCTGTTTTCCTGTGGTACAGAGCCTGAAACCAAAGCTCTTGCTAGACCTTGTGACTCTGTAAACTCCTTGCTGGTGCAGAGGTATTCTGGTGGATTTGCAGGATTTAGGGTGGGTCTGTGGATTTAATTGCTCTGGATGAAGGTTTTAATTGCTCTGGATGAAGCTAACTCCATCCAGCCACTGCAGTGTCTGTCCGTAGTGCTCTTACAACTCCGGTTTTTGCATTAGGCACTACAAAGTCTGAAAGCACAGGGCCAGCTAAGCTATGGCCTTCCATGACATGAGTATGTGCCAGAGGAGATCTCTTCTTGGAGTTTGTCTGAACGCAGCTGGAACCCAGGAGTTGGTAGCTCTCTCTGTGCTTTTCTGTATCTTTTCTGTCTTTTTCTTCAAATTCCCTCTTGTTGGAATATTTTGAGTAAGTTACCATCAAATGAGTTTAAAGTTTGCTAAGGTGAATGGTCCAAGTTAATGCTGTGAGAAGTGTTTTATGTTGATTTCATATTGTAGTAAACCTCAGTCAAAGTTGCCTGATTTTTCTGAAGTTTGCCAGTAAGCTTTTCATGTTGTTTTGACCTCATGAGAATATCTGGTTGGCATTTCTCCCATGTGTCAAACTCAGAATAAGGAGTTTTTGGTTGAAACCGACTTTTTCTGGCAAAAAGGTCATGGAATCCCAGGTATAGAAGCTTGACCAGACACAGAGATGTGGTCTGAGAAAAACTGGCAAAAAACGCAGGTACTTGCAGAGAATATTGGAACTTTGTCAAGGAAAAAACCACCTGCTAAGGGTTCCACTTCAGAGTCTTTAATGGCTGCCCAGAAAGATAAAGAAGCACGTGTTGGAAGAGCCAGAGAAAGAGCTGATGAAGTTGCAAATTGCCTTGGAGGCTGAAACAATAGCTTGCCTCAGGGCGGAGTGAGAATTAACAGCCCAAAAGCAACTAGCCCCAAACCTGAGAAACCTGTTAAACAACTTTGTGCGGAGCCAACGAGCTTTAGAGTTGCAAATTAACACCATTGAGGGAAGTGTGGAGGATGGACCAGGGTCTTCCAGCCTAGGGGAGGAGTTGGGTCTCCCTGAACTTGTCAACGCTGTCACCTCTTGGGAGGAGTTCAATGCAAAAAACTTAAACCTCTCCCCAAACAATAAACTCCGCCCATCGGTAAAAAATGAGGAGGTGGGACTCCCTGAGCATGATATCACCGATATCACCTCCCTCCACTCTTTGGAGGAGGGGTTTGACTCAGCAAAATCAACCCCCAGTGCCCCCCACGCCAAGCCCTGCTATAAAGAGGCACTCTGCAACAGAATTGGTGAAGTTGCAAGAGAAAATTAGCAATCTTCCCAAAGAAAATACAACTGAGAATGTTTTGAAAATTTCACTGGTTGGGAGGGAAACAAAGCTTTCTTGAGGAGGGAGCAACCTATTGTGTGAAAAGTTTAAACCTGTTGGAAGGGAGAAAACTCATCCGTCTCCCCACTCCAACATGTGGTAAAATTACTGGGAGGGTGTGGAAGGCACTGGGCTTCCAGCCAATGCATGGGAAACAGCTGGTGCCCTGTTAGACTTCTCCGATATTATTGTTACGTATTGCAAAATTTAAGGATCCAGAGAAAACACTCTCTGCGTCAACTCCAGAAAGTGAGTTGGGAGAGGTTGGTGAATTTAAATATCCTCCAAAGTTCACCAGAAGTAAAGGGAAGTTCAGTTTCCCCGCATTTGCAATGATGCTTTGCAAACTCCTCCTACACTGCCTCCTCGTAGTAGCAGAGGGTATTTAGCCTTGCCTGCCACTAATGGCCAGAGGTGGAACTGCTGCTGAATCCATAACCTCCTGTGGAAAAAATACTTTTATCATTGTGCAAGTTTGTTGTTTTAGTCTTGCTGATAACTCTGAATGTTCAAGTATATCCTGACCAGCCAAAAGTGTATGTCTGGAAATGGAATAAAGATCTGCTTTATCAGAAGTGGAAAAGACTTCAAGTGTACACACAGCTGTGAGATCTGCAGCTGGAGACATCTAAATTATATGAAAAAAGTCAGCACTGGACAAAGAGGAACACAGAGGGACCATATTGGAAAATACAGCAAACAGTAAATTTGTTGCAGATAAAGCTGTGAAATAAAATTTGTTGCAGATAAAGCTAGTGAAATCTGAAATCTAAAATGAAATACATCAAATTGTTTGTCATTTTGTATTTTCAGAACAGTGTCCCCCGTATGCCAGCACAGTTCTTTCCTCCTGGATTAGTCAATGATCCTAGCAGGACCTTGTACCTAACAATTGTAGTAGCAAATATGGTTTCGAAGGGGTGAGCAAGAAAGAAAAGACAGTGGTGTCCTTTTCCCTGAGGACCACTCCAACATCACACACATAGAACAAATATACATTATTGGTTGACTTGTGGACTGGAGTCCAAATTTGCAAAATTGGATGTAACAGAATATGTAGATCCAATGAAAACTATTTTGTCTAAAGTGAAAAGATCTCAAAAGGATGGCTAGCTACTCTAGGTCAAGTTGGCCTACATGGTGCTAGGAATGCTCATCAGTGTTGGTAAGGTACTAGGTAACTTAAGTTTCGTTAGTGACGGTTGCATTTTTGTTGTCTTCTAAGGTTATTTTCATGGACTGTTCAATAAAACTTTCTATGTTTTATTGTCAAGTGGATGCTTCCTCTTTTTGAAGTAGGTCTGAGTGGGAGCGAGTTTTCTCCTTCTAGAAGTGTTCCATGAGAGGATGAAGTGGTGATAGGACAGAGGAGTTGCTGTCTTTTGCTGCATCAAGTGTTTACATGTTTTTATCTTGAAAGGTTTTGATATATTTATGTTGATATATGTTTATATAAGTTGGTTGCTGCAATATTTTGATATGTTCATATATTCTCTCTGGTTGCCAGAGTGAGTGGAAAAGATTCCTCCCCTCCAGTTTAGTTTTGGGAGCTCACACACAGGATTTCATATGATGATGGAAACACATTTGTGTACCTCTTCCTATCTCCTCAGTGCAGAGTATAAAATCACGGTATTGAGGGAAGTGTGTGTAGTAATGGTAAGCCATGTGTGAGGCATGATTGTACAGAAGGAGGGGATGTTGAACTGTTGGTGTCCCTGGAAGAAAGGAGAAAAGGGGCTGAAGTGGAGCTGGGAAGTTCCAGCTGTAGATGAAGAAGGCATAAGTGATTAAGAGAAGGAAAGATTTGGGATTTGAGAACTGCTGAAGAGCCTGGTAGAGTTGGAAAGTATTTGGTCCAAACTCAGGACCTTGACTAAAATCATGTGCTGAGGAGGTTGGAATGACTGAGTGTTGTTACATATTTGACCCCACCCCTGAGGCAATTCAGACTATTAGGTAGCAGAATTTTACTGAATGTTGTTTCTCATGGTGCCTGCTGATCTCTTCCTCTTTCCTTGGGTACAGGTTCTGGTAATCCCCCTGAAACCTGCCTGATGGGAGGGATAAGGTGGCAGTTTGGGACATATATATTTGTTTAGGTTGTGCTGATACCTGACCCTATAAGATAATGGACTCCAAAAGGCAAAGCAGCCTAACTATTGATCCCTACAGGGCTTGACAAGGAGTACAATGTATTGCACTGTCAATAAGTCATAGAGTCAATGCTCTGTTCTCCCCTAACCCAGCTCCTGAGTGGCCAAATGACCACAAGTCCCACCTGGGGGAAAGACCCATGAAGGCCGTTGGGTATTCAGGGCCGAACACGAGGCCATCACCTTGTCTGAACTCTACCTCTTCTTGGAGTTTCTGTGTGAACACAGCTGGAACCCAGGAGTTGGTAGCTCTCTTTGTGCTTTTCTGTATCTTTTCTGTCTTTCTTTTTCTTCTGATTCCTTCTTGTTGGAGTATTTTGAGTAAGTTACCATCAAATGGGCCTAAAGTTCGCTAAGGTGAATAGCCGAAGTTAATGCTGTGAGAAGTGTTCTATGTTGATTGAATGTTGTAGTAAACCTTTAGCCAAAGTTGCTTGATTTTGTAAAGTTTGCCAGTAAACTTTTGTGTTGTTTTGACCTCATGAGAATATCTGGTTGGTATTTCTCCCTTGTGTCCAACCAGAGTACATGAACCACTGGAAAGCCCTTTCAAAAGTCCCTTTGAGTGAGTAGATAGAGGCCTTACAGGCAGTCATTTTGTCTCTAGTTTTCAGTGCTGTTCAATGAAGCACAAGAAAACTGGTCTCCTAGAGAGGTGGGGAACATCAGAAAAAAGGTGTGGGTTTAATCCCTGGAATCAGAGCAGTGTGTGCCTTTTAATGAATGTCTGCGCTGACAAAGAGGTCAGAATGGCTGTGGATTAATATGTTGAGTGTTACTTGCACAGTTGAGTGTTGAGTCATGCAAAAGAGCGTTCAGTTAATTGAGAGCTTATGGTTTTCTGTAAATAGTTTGATTGATTATCTTTGTGAATGCACTGGCATTCATTTTTGTGGAAGAATCATTTCTGCTCCTGAATTCTACTAAACAAAAGAATTAAAAAACCACGTGTGCGACATATGCGATGCATTCTCGCGTGAATGAGAAATTCTGGTCTGAGAATAATATACTTCTTGTTAGATCATGTAATTCAGTTCTTTATCTGTGTCGTTAACAGACCATGAATGAGTTTGAATACCTTAAACTACTGGGAAAAGGCACTTTTGGAAAGGTCATTTTAGTTAAAGAAAAAGCAACTGGACGGTATTACGCTATGAAAATTCTGAAGAAGGAAGTTATTGTAGCAAAGGTGAGTAGATGGGAAACTTGGGGATGTGGTTCACCCTTGATACAGCCTTTGGCAAAGTCATGGGAAGAATTCTCAGAGTACTTGTAAATAATTGCTCTGTTAGTGTTTGAAATGGACCCCTGATCTGGGGAATCACTTTGCTGATTTCCTTGTGCTTGTGTTTCAGGATGAAGTAGCGCATACGCTGACAGAAAACCGGGTTTTACAGAACTCTCGGCACCCGTTCCTAACAGTAAGCATTTCTGCCTCTGCTCAGTGTAACTTGACATCACAACAACCAAGGCTTTCCTTGCTTTTTGTTACTTACATAATGCATTTGAGATCCATGTTTTCAGAGTGGCTGTGTAGTTTTGTAGCCCTCCATTTTTAGGACGCACAAATGAAAATATTTTTTCAGGTTTTCTGATTCTTGCAGAGCAGGTCCTCAGCACCTCTTGAAGACAGTGTTTCAGGGTGTGGTTTGACTTTAGTGCTCACCCATTTAATGACTTGCTGTCTCTGAGAGGAGTATCTGCTTTCCTTGCCCTTCAAATGTTTGGTCTACTCTTTGTAGCAGAGATCAGGGTGACCCTGATCTTGTGACAAACAAAATCAGGAAGATATAGTGGGGGGAAGAGCCTTTAATTTTGTCTTTGTTGTTTTTTTAAGCTCCCAGAAACAGCTCACTGTGGTATCAGAGCACTGGTAATGCCAGCCAAAGGATAGTGGTGGGATCATGTGGAGTGGGGAAGAGCAGGACTGTGGTTTATCTGCTGCTTTCCTTTTGGATTGTAAAGTCAAACCATTGTCTCATTTTAGACCTCTAGTGCCAGCAGTCTCTCTGGGCTGAGTTCCATCTCATATCCAAGTTCCATCTCAGGATTTTGTTTCTAATATTTATTGCAAGTTGTCTCTGAATTGTTTACAACTCCTTAAAGCCTCTAAGAGACTGTATAGGACCCTGGTTGTTTCCTTTGGCCAGGTACAAGGGCTTAGCTGGAATTCAGACCTTTTAAGCATGACCTCTGGAAGTAAATATTGCCTGTATTGAGTAAAATCAATAATTTTGACATGTCATAAAACCTGGTCCTTAATTTTTCTGGAAAAAATATATGAGTTCTTTAAAAATTCCACCCCTTGTAATGAAGACAGCAATATCATATGCAGTATTTTCTTTTTAGTGCTTTTATAAACTCACATATCCAGAGCAAGGGCTGTCTTGAGAAGTTAGCTACAAGACTGGGTTTAGTTTGGATACTAGGAAAAGATTCTTACCCAGAGAGTAGTTGGGTCCTGGAATAGATTCCCCAGAGAAGTGGTCACAGCACCAGCCTGACAGTTCAAGAATAATTTGTACAACACTCTGAGGCCTATGGTGAGATTCTTGAGGTGGTCCTGTACAGGGCCAGGACTTGGACTTGATGATCCTTGTGGGTCCCTTCCAGCTCAGCATATTCTGTAATGAAAAAATCTCAGTACTATGGCAAGCAAGTTGATGTTATTCTTGCCATGGGAGTACATGTGACAGGACTATACACAGGCACCTTGTGACTCTCCATCACAGCCTCCATCTGGTCTGTTTTTGTGAATTGCTCACAAATTGGTGTTTCCAGTGTTGGCCAATCCCCTGTCAGGCTGGCAGCAGGGAGTGGTTTCAGGCAGCAGGGCAGAGGCCAGGGGACTGCTGTGTGAAAATATGTGTGTGTTTCATATAAGAGGTCTTGTAGCCAGTGGGGTGAAACCTTGTGCCCCAGGGTTTGGTTGTGGCCTCTTACCTGTGAGTTGAACCTGTGGCCAGAGGAGGAAACTTTAGTCACTGTTGGTACACTTTGAGTCCCTATCAATGGGCCAGGACTTAATTTCACAGCATTTTAGGTGATGGTAGCTTCTGCAAAGGACTTGTTTAATGTTTTATTAAATTTATGTAATGAAATAAGTTGACAGTGAATCAGTCTTCAGCTGCAACAGGAAAATACAAGTATTATATAAGATTTAAGGACAAAAAATTCACTAAAATAGAAAATTTCATGTCTGCTTCTGAAAATCTATTAAAAATGCTTTTCTAACTGTCACTACGATCTGTCTTCTAAGTTTTGGTTTAAATCTGTTTCAGGCTTTAAAGTATTCCTTTCAGACACATGATCGCTTGTGTTTTGTTATGGAGTATGCTAATGGAGGGGAGGTAAGGGAAATACAATAACGTTTAATACTTCAGAATTTTCCTGTTCTACTACTACTTCTGCTTGACATTATTTAGCTAAGGTCCATTTTTGCAATTCTAATTAATCCAAGTTGTCCTAGTTAAACAGAGCTGTTTGCAGGTTTAACTAACATTAAGAAGTAAGACTCTTAATTTTTTCAACTCCATTTTTAGAACATAGAGGTTTTGGGCATAGATTCATATTTTACATAAGAGCAGTATATTGTAATCTGACATTTAGAAGTTCAAGAAGGCAAAGTTGCTTTCTAGTTGCTCTCCAGACAAGTTTTAACACTTTAATATTGTGAGTATACTTGGAGGGAGAACTTGAAACTGCTAACTAGTATTACATTCAAGAAGGAAAAGTTGGAATATTAACATTTCTCTAAATCATGCATTAGATTGTAGTTTAAATATGTAATCGTAGTTCAGTCAAAAATAGTTCTATAATTTTCTGAACTTGTAAGACTGTGGTACATCAACTGATTATCAGTGTGCATCTGTGAATATGAGACATAATTATCTAATTGTTGCATTTATGATGTTTTTCAATACATTTGGGAACAGAGCTGGGTGAAGGTGGGAAGGGGTTTTCTCTTTAGTAATAGCATCTTCCAAGCGGGATGGCCTGTGAAGTGCAAGACATAATCCAAAAACATCTAAAGTTAACAAATTATTGTTCTTGTAGTTGTTTTTCCATCTGTCAAGAGAGCGTGTCTTCTCTGAAGACCGAGCTCGGTTTTATGGGGCTGAGATTGTTTCAGCACTGGATTACCTGCATTCAGAGAAGAATGTGGTTTATAGAGATTTGAAGGTACGTAGAAAAATCCTTTTACAGGCTTTTGAGGTTTGGCTTTTTGTTTGTTGTTAAAAAAAGCAAATGATCCAGAACTATTAAGAAATCCTTTCCTGACTGAACTTTATCCAAACTGTTATTGCAGCTGTTGGGCTGGACTTTACAGGATGTCTAAAGCCTTTGATAGTCCAAGAGGCTGCATAAGGCATTTATTGTGACTCTGGCAGCATTTCTGAGAACATGAAGGGTTACTGGGCTACAGGGGTTTCATTTTCACTTGCCTGCTTATGTTCTGAGAGAAACCTTGCTGGTGCTTCTGCATGGTGGAACATAATCCTGGTCTTACCAGAGAGGTGGAAATTCACACTGTATGGATGTTGTGCTTCCTTGCAGTGTGCTCACATCATCTTCATAGTAACTGCTTGCAGTTAGAAAATTGCCTAAGCTTCAAGTTACTCATCTGTTTGGGGAGCACAGAAGGGGAAAAAAACCCAGACCAAACAAGATATCTCAGGGCAAACAAACTTGAGAAATTATTGAGGAAAATGCAACAGCAGCATTTTCTTTTTTCCTGAGAAGAGTTTTCAGGACAGGATGTAGTAGTTTATTTAGGGGCAGTCTAAAATGAAGCATGCTCTGTAATGTTTTCAGATTATGTCAGAGTAATGTCAGAGTAATTTGGGGATCTCTGCTGGGATTTTGTCTCCCATATCACCATCATTCCTCTGTAAAGCACTTTATTGATACACTGAGGAAACTGTCCTGATACACCTGGGTGACTTTCTCAAAAATTAGAGGCTCGGGGTGGGATGAATACCATGTGCTGAGTAAGTGTATATAATGATTCTCATTTAAAGGATCTCTTTGGAAGTGATTCCTTAACCTTGTGTATGATTTCTGTTTTACTTGCTATTACTTACTGATACAGATTATTTCGTAAAATCAGAGTAAAAGCAGGGATGAAGTTGCATGAGAGGGAATACTTAATAAACTCTCTAAAGAACTGGTGTTCTATTGATGATGATATTGTAATATAATGTTTATGTTCTGTGTTCTTACTGTATATATGTTTGGTTACCCCAAGACTATGAATTAGTTTCTTAATGTTCCCTAAAGAACTAAGGGGAATGTTACAAATGTGTATTTACATTTTACATGCTCTGGCAGTTGCTGTGACTCTGACCCCAGTAAGGATGAGGTTCAAAACTGATCTGAAAAATTCATATCTTTGATTATCCTGCTCAGGACCAGTATATGTTGCAGGTAATCACGTCTTTTAATTTGGCTTTTCTTCCCAGTTGGAAAATCTTATGCTGGATAAAGACGGACACATAAAAATAACAGACTTTGGACTATGTAAAGAAGGCATCAAGGATGGAGCAACAATGAAGACTTTCTGTGGCACTCCAGAGTATCTTGCACCAGAGGTATGTTTATGTTGGCTGTTGTGTTAAATTGCCTTCTTACGTGCCTTCCATGTAGCAGTAGGAGTACAGAATAATTCCTGTGCCATGATGTGCTCATGCACTAACTGCTGTTATATAATTACACACACTGAGACTCCTTTATTCATCATGATCTGGAACACATCTTTAGCATAATGATATGTGATAATTTTTTTGGCGGGGTAGTGTCTTCCACTTGAGGGAATATGTACGTTTTACTGGAACAGTGCTTGTTTCTTGTATCAGATATATAATTTAAAAAAAACCAAACCTTTTAATCACTTCAAATATTACATGATACATTACCTGTTTTGAAGCTTGTTGCATGTTGTCCTATTTGAAAGCTATCAATAGGACTTCACTTAAGAAGTAAAAGTATTGTCCAATTCTTTTTACTATTTGAGGATGGTAAAAGGTGACATGTTTTCCGAAACAGGACAGACCAAGCTTTTTCTGCAGTATTTAGCATGGCATGCATTAAAGTGCTGACTGTTTTATGACTATAAAAGCACAAGAGGTTTCTCAGTGTTGGTTTGAATGCTCCAGTTTCAGAGGAAATAAGTCCAGGCAGGGGATCTCAGTCCTCAAACTGTGTTTTGGGGAAATTTTTTTGTGCAAAATTTTTTTTTTTCAAGTGCAAAATGCAAATGTGTGTTTGCAGGTTTGCTTCTGGAAAACACTCTGAGTTGTGGTGCACAGGTGGTGTTAGAGCTGGGAGTGAGTAGGGGCAGATCAGAAGTTAGGTCAGGTCGTAGGGGATTCGTGTTCACCCAGCGCTCCGCAGGCAGGCGCTGATGTCTGCCCACACTCCGAGCTAGGTGGAAGCAAGCTCCTGGACTTGTAGGGCACAGAGCCTGAGCTAACGTGGTGTGCCTTGCACGAGGGCTGCTTCCCTTGCAGTGGGGTTGTGCTCCCCATGGCATTTATGTTTCCATCCTGCTCAGAGCACACGCAGAAGCGAGCCTTGGGCTGCCAGCAAGTTATAGATTGTTGGCACAGCTTTCCTCTGAGTTGGGAGACTTGAGCATTGCAAACCTGCCTTGAATTGAACTATGCAGAAGTACAAAGTAAGGAAAGCCAGCGTGGAGGAGGAATATTTCTGCTGAGAGCTGATGTCTTTGCTGATCAGCTCTTTTGTGCTCCCTGCTTGCATAGTGGTGGCAGCGTGCTCTTGGGTTTTGTTTTTTTTTAAGTCCCAGCTGCTTCCAAGGGCCTCCAGTCCTTTGTAATAATGAAGAACATGGGCACCTGTCGAAGTAGCTTGCAGCAAAGAGGCGGAGCCAGTCTCTTGATGACTGCCAGTTTTTCCATGGATCACCAGAAGTCTTCAGTGAATCTAAATTGGGGTCCATGCACCACAATTTGAGATTTACTGATGCAGAGAGTAATTAGCAGCATGACGGAGTGTTTATTATTCATAAGCATGACTTTTATTTTAGCTTCCCTCTTAAAATCAGTTGCTGAACTTCAGTTTTTCATTAAGGATTTTATGAGGAGGCTAAAAATATTTATTGTTTTGGTTTTTCCTGACTTAGAATGTGGGGATTCCCCATGCAGGCAGTTGTGCTGTTCTTTCTGTTTGCTATTATTTTTTCTTTTTAATATTTATGATGAGTTGGCTCATCCAAAAACCCTGAAGGACAAATCCTTTTGATTAACCGATTTTTCTCCCTTACTTGCAAATCCCATCTGTGAGTTGGAGTGTTAAATTCTGGAGGCCTTTGTCATCTGGTTGATAGCATGCAAAAAATGTGGAAATTGTGTGTAAGTGATCTTCCGTGTGTTTAAGGTCATACATCCTTAAAAGCAGGGGTGTTGATGCTCCTGTGTGCATTTGTAACTGGAGCCTGGCACAGCAGTGTGTCTGTACAGTTGTTGCTTCATTGTTTTTAGGTTCATACTGGAATCTCATGCATGGATGACAGTGACTGAACCATGTCAACTTTGATGTGTCAGATGCATCAATGGCTGTGATGTTTACAGCTGTTCTGCCTTCTCTTTCAAATTCTGTCTCACAACAGTCCAGAGCTGCTTGTTAGGAATGATGATCCCTCAATCTAAGTGAAATTACCTTGTTACTTTACTGCTCCCCAGCTATCCAGTGTGTTGCAATAAATCATGGATGAGTGCAATATCTTTTTTTTACGGTGTAATTTTGATACTCACACCGTTGCTCTCTTCTGTGCAATCACTAATATGAGTGTATGCTCATTGTGATAAAGAACTTTGAAGAAATAAGCATTTTATATTCTGTTTAAAATTAATGGGGGTGAAGGAAATGGTTGTAATTTGTAATCTAGCTTATAATACAGAGCATTAATACACTTCTTAAAGTAACATCTGAAGTGTTTACTGCATTTCGAAAGCACCTGTAGCATTAACTATGTGCACAACGAAGGCCTCTGTGGTTTTCTTTTTCTTTCAGTCTCTCCTGTTGCATCTCTTGCAGCAATTTGAAAAATAAAAATACAAATTGGAGGCCGTGTGAGTGTTTTATTTTAGGTAAGCCAAGTGTAGGGGAGTGCGAACAGGAAGCGCTTGTTGAGCGGGGTGACTCAGAGCGGGAACTGCATTGTCACACAATCCCCGTGAGCCGAGGGCTGCGCTGCCTTGGAAGGGAAGGGAAGGATGGGCCGGCTCCTGGAATCCGCGGGAAGGACGGGACCGGCTCCTGGAATCCCGGCAGGCCGGCAGCTGTGCCGGCCGTGTCCATGGAGGGGCAGCTGCACAGCCAGCTGTCGTTTGGTGTGAATCATACGGCCGGGGATGCTGGAAATAGACTGACGTGGGGTAATCTAATACCTGGCAGCCTTTTGAGTTTTACTGCAGGCCCTCTCCCTCGTTCACATAATTAAGGGGAATAATTAGTGAATTACAGGCAGAGTGCAAACAGTTGTTACATGAAGTGCCTCGGTGCTTCTTTTTCGTGCAGAACCTTTATATCAAGATTTGTAAAAGGTTAAGATCTTGCTTTTGTTAAACTTGCGCCGACTTTGGCTCTTACCTCTGTAATTTTGAGTGCTAAGTATTCTGAATTGCAGGAATGTAAAGCTCACAGAGACAGTGTGCAGCAAGAAAACAGGATGGTGGTGCAGTTGTGGTTTGTGCTCTTAGCAAGAGTAAGCAGTTCAGTGCAGGCCTGTGCAAGGACTAAAGATGACAACTAAAACCTGAGGACAGGGTCTGGAATATGAGATGTTGGTGTCAGCTACAGACAACTGCAAAGGAGACACCAAGTCTAGAGAAGTCTGTGTACCATCCACTGCACAAGCCACAAAACTCTCCCCATTCCCTTCAGCAACCCACTATGCAGCAGATCAGAAATGCACTGTGGCAGGGCTTCTCTGGAGCGAGCAGGAGAGGTGGGGAGCGCTGCTGGGGTCCTGAGTCCCTGTGCCAGCTGCTGCTTTGCTTGGTAGAAGTGCCCAGGGGAAGGGAAGAATGAACTCTGCTGGGCTCCTTTTGCTGTGACACCTGGCAGAAATCCACCCCACTGGCTGTTCCTGTGTTTGCAGCCCTCTAAGCAGAGGCAGGAGTTCCTTTGGAATGGGGCAAGGGCTTGGAAGGGAAACATTTCCATACAATTTGGCTGCCGTTTTACAGCCGTAGAGCTGGTCAGTGTTAGGAGTGGTGTTCTGGCTCTTCGTGTTCATTGTAGATTAGTCATTGAGTATTTGTGGGTGGTCTTTTAGGACGTGCAGAGCCACCCCTTTGGGGGATGTAGGTTGATAAGGAGATGATGAATATGTTTGGCTTTTTACCTGTGAAGGAACAGGTTGATGGTCTTTTCTCCCTGTACTGGCTCCTTGGTGGGTTGGGGTTTTTCTGAAAACTTGGATCCTGTCTGGAACAGTTTGTGGCTCTGTAATGTAAGAACAGTTCTTGGCCTTTGGACTTTTAAAGGTTGTGCTTATCATGACCATAATGTGAGAGAGAGTGGGAGAAGGAAGACAAGGAGGCTGCTGTAACAGTACCTGCTGCCTCCTTTTCCCCCTCTGCTCATTAGGGTGGTGAGCATGGATGCCAGTTATTTTCACATGATTCTTCTGCAAATACTCTGCTGGTAGATTTGGCTGTGTCGTGAAACATGGACTTGCTGGGGTAAATTTTGCTTCTTGAGTTCTGTGTTCATGCCTGGTTTGGGAGTATCTTCTCAAGCCTTTTCCTTCCATTCTGCAGGTTCTGGAGGATAATGACTACGGCCGTGCAGTGGACTGGTGGGGTTTAGGAGTTGTGATGTATGAAATGATGTGTGGCCGGCTCCCTTTCTACAATCAGGACCACGAAAAGCTTTTTGAACTCATCCTTATGGAAGAGATCAGATTTCCACGCACATTGTCACCTGAAGCAAAATCCCTCTTGTCAGGTTTGCTGAAGAAAGATCCTAAGCAAAGGTAAGGCTGTTACTTAATAGTTGCACTTCTTGTAAGGTATTCGAGACAAAATTGTAATTTAATTTTTAATCCATTCAAAATGATTATCCAACAAGATGCAGCAAGTGGAACTACTCATTTATTTTTAACTGTTTATATGAGCTGACAGCATAACTAGCAACATGAAGCAGCTTTGGTGCTGAACACAGAATATGATGGCTGCCATTAAAGCAAAACTATAGCCTTGGAAAAAGCAAGTTAACCCTACCTTTGACCATAATGAATCCAGTGGCTGCTGTGAGTTATAAGATGCTCTACACCAAATGCTCTTACCTTCTGTTGCAGTTGAGACTGCTGTCTCTTTCCTGAATTTTTGTCTAAATCTGTGCCAGTGATTTAGCATCCTGCTTTGGACAGTAGGTGGTGGTGTTTGTACCATGTTTGTGGTGGAGTTTATACCATGCTCAATTGACTTTTCCTATTTCCTCCTTTTGTTTTTGTTTTTCTTTTATTGCTGTAGTATTTAAAAAATAACTCTTGACTTAAAAACACAAAAAAACCAAAGCCCTTAATGGCTAATGAACAGAAAATAGAACAAGATCCAAAGAGGATGTTGACCTTCACACAGAGATAAACATCAGTCTAAAAACCTGCCATCTTGTCAACCCAGACATTTTTAAAACAAATAATACTGTGACTCTGCCCCTGATCTCCTGTCCTGAACCTTCCACTGTTAATGGGCCCCAAATAGGAAACCTTTCATGTGAGGTGCAAGCAGAGAATTCCGGTTTGCTTTCTGGTGTTTGTTTAGTCTCCGTGCATGTGTGTGCACATAGCAGGAAAATGCCACTACCTGGATACTTGCAGCAAGGATTTCTGTCATCTTGTCGGTTATTTCCATCACTATTTTTGATGGAAAATCCAGTTGAGAGGTCTCACAATGCAAATTTATACTGAAGGATTGATCTTGGTGGTGCTGTGGGGAGCAGGGCATGGCTGCAGCCCAGAACGTGGCCAGCCCTGTACAAGGTGGCAACAGCTGCACCCCCTCCTGCAGCCGGTGCCTGCGAGGCGAGCTCCAGGAGAAGGTTGTGTAATTGATGAGCAGCCCCCAGGCTCTGTGCTCTGCAGCCCCTGCCAGCAGCATTCCTGTCCAGTAAAGCTCTGGGTTAAATGCAATTGTGACCCTTTCGTAGCTTATTCAGGTGGGGGCTTTCAATCACTGGGAACACAAGCAGCATCTGCTGCAGTTTGTTCTTAAAGGAGCATCTCTGATGAACCAAAATGCAATTTGTTTACAAACAAAGAACACCCTCGTCTCTCATTACGAGATTTTCCCAATGCCAATAATTACTCCACAATATGCTCGCTTTATACAAATAGCCACTTCTTCACATGTATCTTCTGCAGCCTTGGAAGCAGTGCTGCTCTGATCTGGTGGACAGATGATTTTCATGCTGCTGATAGAAATAACTATTGACTAGACAAGCCTACACACATGCCTTATTGTAATTACGCCTAATTACACTGGTGCTTCCCAAGCTTTTTTGGATCATGGACTGTTCTTAAATACTGGTTTCTCCCCAGCCACTGTTCCCATAACTTTTTAACCGAAGTTATGGTTTGGCAAATCCTGTGCACTGTGTGCCATTTCAGGCAGCATGGAGAGCTGAGCTGGAAGCACTAGAGGTAGAAGCCCTGCATCCTGCCCTTGCAGTGTTATGGTTTTTTTTCTGGGTGGTCTGGGTGCTGGGGTGGGCACCTGGCATACTTGGTAGTTGACTCACAGTGAGCTCCTGGAGCCATATGGACTAAAACCAGCCAGAGAGCTACTGAAATACATTCACTGAAAAGTTATATGATGTGCGATAGTCTGGTGCTTTGGGGAGCCACTGTGTAATTCAGCAGAAATCCCCTCTTCCATAAAGCCCAGTGGTGAACAGAAGTTGGTGTCATTGTAATGTTTGTAGCAGAAAGCAGCAAAATTGGCAACATAACTTTGGATGAACTTTGAGTGAGATGGAGGAGGCAGCCAAAACCATGAGAAAAAGGAAACTGGGAGATGTTGTCACTTCCCCTAAAGTCATCAAAAAAACCAACCAACCCAACAATAAAGGTTGATATAATGAAGCTCGGTGCCAAGGATAGTTTAAGTTAAATATCAAGGAGCTAGGGAATTGTGATCTGTGTCAGTGAATTAAATCTTAAAAATGACCTGTTGTACCTGAGCTTGGATATACTGAGGCAGTGTTAGCACTCTGGTCAGTAATACCAGTTCAGTCTCAAACTCCCAGGCATATGGAGAAAATGTGAAGAACAATAAATTGCATTCTGCTTTTAATCATTGCTGTTTTCTAAATTTGGTCATATGAAATCCATTTTGTAAGAGAAAAGGAATTTTGAAGTTTCTTTTGGGATTGATAGAAGTTTATTAATCTTGTAATGTGAGTCCTAATTTTCCTAAGAAGGAAAAAATCTTTTCTGTAAATATTTCCTGTTAATGTGACCTGAAATTCCCCTTTGCTGCTTTGTGGCATGGATCAAATGAAAGAAGGTAGTCAGAGCTTTTTTTCATACATGAAACAACAAAGTTTTTACCTTTTATTGTTCTTCCTCTGGCTATGGAGACTGCAGCCTGTGAAAGTGGGCATGGATCAGAACACCCCATGTAAACAGGCTAAGTTGAGATAGGTAGCTGGGTTTATAATCAGTGTCTTGCAAGCTCTGAATCCTGGCAGGTTTTTAACTTGAGAGAATTTCAGGATGGTTTAAATCTAAATTTTGATCGTCGGATTTCACTACGTGCCTTAGTCCCTGTCACAGGCCAGGGTTGTTCAGCCACTCTCAGGTGGGGTTTGTCACAGGCTGCTTCACCTGCCTCTGTGGTGCTGTTGAACCTTGCCATTCAGCAAGAACAACAGGAAGATGATGCAGCATTTCACAAACACCTGTTCAGAGATCTGATGACTTCACAGAATTGTGGTTGTGGCTTTGGAGAGCTGAAGGTGCTGCCTGGGACCTGGTGGTCAGTTCTTGCAGCCACACAGAGATCTGGTCCTTCATTCTTCCCAAGCCATGGTGGTCCTTTCCACATCCACATAAAACTTTGGACACATGTTCAGGAATATCAGAGTCAATCCAGCCCTTACTTGTATGTAAACCAAACTCCTTGGTTTTTTCCCTAGTGAGTGGAGGAGGTTTGTAGTTTAGCTGTATGTCTGTGTCCTCTGTGGTGCTCTACTGTGAGAGGGTTAGATGGCTCTTAAGCATCCTGGCTCTCAGGCACAGGAAGGTCTGCAGCCCTCACAGCTACTGCTAACATTGGAAGAGTTAGAGGTGACACTTGTGGGGACTTCAGGGGCCTGGAGGTGGTCCCAGCTAGTGGTGGCCAGTGGGAGGAGATAACCTTGAAGAGCTGGTTCTCTTGGGCAGCACACTTGGATGCCTTGTGGGCGTGCAGAGTTTTGGAACCAAACATGACAGGTGACCTGTGTTTGCTCCGAAACGTGTGTGCCTTGAGTAGGAAAGTGCTTGTGTCTCCAGACAGCTCCGGTGTCCTGCATATCAGCTGAACTGCAAAATGCTCAAGTCTTCATGTTTCACCAGGTGCTTTGAGACAGACGGCGATTTAGCTGTTGTGGATGATAATTTTAGTCTAAATCAGTTCTGTCTGCAGCGATTTAGACAAAATGAAACAGTTCACCCACAGAGATCTAAATTGAAGCTGAGAAAAACATAAAAGGCAACTTTAAAGAATTTTTTCTCTCAGATTTCTAGAAACCACTACTTTAGAGACTTCCCAAGCTTCACCAGCCTCAAACATGACTCCTCTGGATTACTGATGTTGGGAAGTGGGAGCTTTTTCAGGGCTTTTTGGACCTACCATGTTTGTATCACATGCAGGTGGTTAATGATGAAGTGGGGAAATAAAACCCAGCAAAGAGCTGGGAGTTAGCTGCATTAGGCTTTCCAAAAGTTTTAATCTCTGAGCAGGAAAGCACCCAAAGACTCTGTGTACAGGGCTTTGGGAAGAATGTGGCCTTTTCCTTTCAAATCTGGAGTCATCAAATCAGGCTGTTCTCAAAGCCAGACAGAGCTTCTCTGTGCTGATAGTGCCAGTCACAGGAAACTGATGTGAATATAGCTCCCCAGTCCTTCCCTGTTAGAAGCCTCTGAAGGTAAGGGCCATAGTAAAACAAGTTAATAGTGTCCATCTTGACTGTATCAGAGAAGGAGAAACGGGCATCTGTGTGCTGGAGCTGGTGAGCACTGATAGCGTTTCCTGGGCTGTTGTTCTTGAGCCTGGTGGGGATGTTTGTGCTGCTGTAGAGCCAGGTTTGGGGGCAGGGGTGACTCAGAGAAATCATGTGAAGATAGGGCTGGAGAACTAGAAGTGTGCAGGTTTCTTTTTAATGGACCTGGGAGCTGAGCAATGTTTGCTTTATATGGGCATTATTTTTCATGTGATCCACTGATTGCAGTCTTCCAATGTGTTTATAGACTGTATTTATATACCTATATAAAAAATACAGTACAGCAAATTTTAAAAATTATTTCTACGTGATATATCTGTGGAATGATGGCCGATTGCCCTCAGTTTATGGAGCTCAGACATTTGTCATTAAATGGTTAAAGGGACTTGAAAGCAAGAAGCAGTTTCATAAAAATGTAAAATGTGAAAATCATTTCAGTTTAATATTGATGTTGCACTTTATTAATAATTTTCACTTTTGAATTTAACTAAAATAAGAAAGTCTCAAGTGTAGATAGAAGTTGAATGAATAACCAGAATTGTTTGGTGGTTAGGTTTTGAGGGATGTTTTCTCTTGTTTTTCTTTAAATTGCTTTTTAGCCTCTACACTTTCTATTATATTTCTTTGTATACTGTAAACTTCTGTAGCTTTTGCTTTTCAAGTCCTATATATAGTATTTTTGGTTCTGTCTGAGGACTTAAATGTGCAGAATTTAACTTTATTATCCAGGAATCTCTTCAGAGCTCTTATTTCTGCTGTATTTTTCTTTATTTATTGCTTGTCCCTATGAAAGAACCTGCTGCTCTTTACGTTCTCACTGGTGCTTAACCATGATTTTTGTGTTAGTTGCCAATTTAATTTTGTTCTCCTTGAGAGGGACCTTTCATAATAATTCTGGAAAACAAAACTGTATTTTGGAATAAATCCATATCCAAAATACGAGGTTTCTGTTGTTTTGCCATTCACTTTGACTGGATTTGTATAATTTTTAAAAGATAAGTAAAACATCTGGAGTCTTTCTTGGCGTTTCCCTGAGTGTGTGCTTGCCCTTCATGGAACAAAGGCTTGTATTAGATAACAAATTCTGCAGAGCGCTTGCACGTGGCTGCAGCCAGCCAGCCGTCCTGCCTGCTTCTGCAAAACACCATTCAGGTGCTTCTTAGCTCAGAGTCACTCCTGAACTCCTGTGCAGTCTGTTGGCATCTGTGGATAGAGAGGATTGACTCCACCCTCTTCATCAGCCATCATCTTTGTGCTGTGGAAGCAACAAGGAGTCTGGTAGAGACTTGGCAAAGCCACTGGACCTGGGGGGAACCAGCCGAAAAATGATTACTCACAGAGTTTGTTTCTGTTCCCAGGCTGCCCTGGAGTTTGTCTGTGTTCCAGGCTGCTCTGCAGCTGTAGAAAGTGCTGCCAGGCAGATGGGAGAGCCCTCGTCCATCTTGGTTTGGCCCCTGGGGCTCTAGGGTGGACTTGGGTTTGTCTTAGAGCTCACCTGGGGAGGAGAGAGTCACCCAGTGCTGAAAGGCTGGCGAGCTGTTCATTTCCTGAAGGATGATAAGGAGCAAACGCCTTAGGTCACACTGTAATGGAAGAGGGCAAGGAAGCAAGCACAGCCTCTGGGCTGCCAGGCACCTCTGCTGCTGTGTCTGTGGTACAGCTGTGGCCTCTGCCAGTTTGCCTTCTCTGCAGATGGTGCTCGGGCATGGCCGAGGGGTTGAATGCATCAGGATCCATTCCCAGTCAGCACTGAGAACAAAGTGTTGCAGTATTTGACTTTTCCACGCTGAGCTGTCATTCAGTGCTGTCCCAACAGCATTGTGCCTTCACTCTGCTTTCCAGAGTATGCAGTCTCAAGCTGTAAAAATACAACATCAATGGATTTTAGCACAGCCTTCATATTTTCTCTGATATTTTGAACCAAGCGCCTCCCCTCTCTCGCCAGATAATCATGAACTGGGGCATGGGGTTACTGCACGTGGCCCAGAGGACATTCAGGGCCAGATGTTGTGCAGCAGTGGATGAGGCCTGGCCAGGCCTTGGCTTCAGGCTCAGAGAACAGGCCTTGTCCCTGATGTCTGTACGGTATTAACTCTAGCCTGGGTCTCATAGAGTCATTGCTTCAAGCTCTTGAAACGGGGTCATTATCTCAGCTTGCCAGTGGCACCAGGTCTGAGAGAACAGGCAGACCCTAGAGATCAGCCTGGGTGAACATGGTAACACCTCCTGTACCTGAAATACTGAGCATGGCTTTAACCTTGTTACCTGAGTCTCCCGCTGATTACCCAGTATCTGTTTTGTTTTCTCAGTGCCTGCCTCTGCTCGCAGATGTGGTTCAGTCTTTTAGAGAACATTTTAACCTCCACAGCAAAATTTAAGCATCAGTTAGCTCAACACTGCAGCTAAACTGATTGCATCTATAAGCTGTGTGGACAGTTTTATTTTGGAATAAAAGTGCTTTATCTTGATATACCTCAAGTCAATAAAACACCCTTTGTGCTTTCCTGAAGCCAAGGAGGAGGAAAGATTTGCATATGCTGTGATATTATCACTGCAGTTGTCAACTATTTTCTTTAATGGAAATTTAAATCAGGTTGCATAAATCAGGTTGCCTTAAAAAGCCTTGTCTCTCTTTTACTTCAAACTTGGTTTTACTGCTGGCATCACTCTGCTCTAGAAAACTGTAAGGCGTAGCTGCATGTTAATGTAGAGGGAAGGATCTGTGGCTCAGCCCTTTTACTTTACAGGATCTGCTGTGGTCGCCAGGACAGCATCTTTCCTGAAGGGCAGGTCTTTTGAATTGCGATTTTTTTCTCTTTGTTTAAAAGAGACCTTTGTTCTAATTCTGTTTGTTAGCATGTTTTTAAATCTTTTAGTGGAACTGTGTTGAAGCCTAAAATAGGCCTTGCACAAAAAACCAAACACATAGTAAATGCTAGAACTGCTCCCAAATGCATTATATAAACTCAGAATTTCTTCAGTACACTGCAATAAAAATTGTGTTAGAAAAATAACTGTACTCAAACATTTAATTACTTATTTTGCCTCCTACAGGTTAGGTGGTGGTCCTGATGATGCCAAGGAGATTATGCAGCACAAATTCTTTGCTGGCATTGTTTGGCAAGATGTATACGAGAAAAAGGTATTTATACAACTGTTCTCCCAAGGTGAATTGTAGCTGTGGATATACCAAATGTTTCAAATTTTGTTGCTCTCTAAAGGTACACAGAAACCCTCCACAGAAAAGGTTTGTAATTGTTTTTAGCAACAACTTAAAATACTGTAATCAGATTACTTCTGGATTTTTATTTTGCCATGATAGGAGTATCTCTTAATGAGATACATGGTTTTATGGCTGAATAAATAGGATGTAATTGAAATAGCTTCCAAATTTAGAGAGTATATAAGCTTTTAAAATGGCTTTTCCTGTGAACTCTTGCTGCCATTTCTTGCTGTTGACTGACACATCCCTTGCGAGCCTACAGTTATTGCTCTTGAGCATCTGCAGCCAAAATTCCTAGAAGCAATAGTAGATGGGCTCTTTCCCATTGCATTTTTCCTGCCATTTCAATCTAATGTCAGCATTCAAGACAAGTCCAGACAAGTGTACACTCTTATATCAATCCAATTTTCTGTGTGTGGCAAAGGACTGATGAGGTGTCTGCACTGCATGGCATTTCTCCTGGGTTTTCCTTGAGACCCTTTGGGTTTGTTGGCTTTTCAGTGGGAGCCACTGAAGTCAAAGAGCCCAGCCCTTCCTGTACAAATGTGTTCCATCAGTTGTCCATGCCTCAGTGCCCTTTCCTTCTCAGGTAACTCTTTCACTCCTCCAGGATGCCCTGCTTTGTGCTCCAAGGGTGGTGTGCTGTTGTCCTCTCATGTTTGATTCTCACCAGCCACATTTTCATAACACTCATGAAATGCAGCCAACTAAAATGTGTGTCTGCTGATTCAAGGCTCCCATCTACTGGTACCACATGATCTCACTCAATCCCAGCCTTTCCTGGTTTCCCTCCATCCCACAGCAGTTCCTTGTGGTATCAGATCTCATTTGATCTCTAAATACAGTTTGGTTGTCCCTCCAGTTGGTGGGAGCAGGTAAGAAACTTGGTAGAAACTGAGTTCCCATATTGTAGTGGGAGAATTGTCCAATGCCTCTATACAGCTACAGAGAGGGCTCTGTTTCCTTCTCTTCTTTCACTTCCTCTCAGGTCTGTGTGGCTAAAGGAACTGAAAAATCATAAACTAAGTTTTTGTGCCTTGAGAGTGTAGATAAGACGTTAGACCTCAGCCCTTTCAAAGCATCCCTTGAGGGAGAGCTACATACAGTCATGAGGGCAGGAGAGAGTTCCATGGAGTTTATTCAGTATAACATGAAAAGTAGATCTGAATTCCTGTTCTAAACAGGAAGTTGTCCCCATTTTCACCCAGCTAACAAGCTGAATGCTTGAGGGTTTGCTGGTTTTATGCAGTTTAAGGTAAAAAGGTGACAATGTGGCTCAAATATTTTGAGTGAAGTTATTTGTTATTTGTTGGTAGTCCCAGGTCCCTGAACAGAAGAGAAATCACACAAGCTGGAGGCAATGTATTTATCCATAGGACTGAGAAAGCCTTCATAAATGGTCCCATAGTGGTACCGATTCAGATTATTCTGAAAACTACCAGGAAATTCCAAATACTTGCATCTTTTAGAGAAAACTGTGTGCTAATTGAGACTGCTCCTGACTGTTGCCTGTCCAAGGAATCTAGACACTGGCTTTGCTTGTGTCCCAGTAGTGTCTGAAGTAGGCACACTGTGCAAGTGGAGAGCCTGTGAGTAATTGCTGCCTACATTCTGGTGCAGCATTTACCTGAAGTGCAGTCCCATGGATTAAAGCTGGATTTTCTCAGCTGCCAAGAGCTGTTTGTATGCTAAGCTTGATTTCCCATCATCTGAATGGGAAATGCTGAATATGTGTATGAATATGGGCTTGGATAATCCAGAATGTTTGCTTTGTAATTAAGCTTTTTGGAAACATAGCTTTGCTTTAAATTATAAGGAGCTTTGAGTAACTGGGGTTGTCCCCCAAATTTAAAATGTTTATTAGGCTCACCTGGAAGAGTGCTGTCTGTCTCTGGTGCAGAGAAGGGTGCAGTTTAATTTGCAGTATTTTGTCCACCCACAAGCAAAACATACACAAAGAGATTTTAATCACATGGGGATTTTTTCTGGTCCTTTTTCTCTCTTAAACCAGCATGAGCCTGTGGGTACCAATGCTGGTCTGCAGCCGTGGGAGGCTACAGGTGGTGCCTCCCTGCCAGTTGAACTGCAGAGCTATTGCAGTGACAGCTTTTCAGTAAAGTGACATATTTGCTTGTTAAAGCCAGCATTGGAGCTTTCTGCGGCTTCCCCTCTGTTTCCAGCTTAGCGCTCAGAATTTGACAGCTAGGGGGAAAAGATGTCTTGTGGGTGCATCATAATCTGTCTCAAATTGCTTTTAACAGATACTAAAATAAAAAGGAAAACGATACAGGCAGCGCTAGCCCATTCCACATGTGTGCTGGCTTGGAATTGCTGTGATGTGCTCAGTTCAGGTGTCTGCTGCAGTGCCCAAGTCCTAAATCACTCCGTGCTGTGCACAGCAAGCAGAGCAACTGGGGGCACTGTGAGTGCCAAAAGCACCATTAGCTTAAAAGGACAGAGAGAGCTTCACACACACACACACATGCACAGCCTGTCAAAAACAAACCCAGGGTCGCTTTGAGAAGTAGGCAGAAACTGCTACAAGGAGAGAGAGAGAACAGAGTTACGTGAGGAAGGAAGAATCCTCATGCTCCACAGGGCTTTTATATTCTATGTAATTTATATTTATGTTGGTGTGATTAGATTGAGAAGTGTTATTAACATTATAATGTGAAGCATTCCCTCTTCAGTAGCTTCAGGGAGACTGCATGGCTCAGAGACTTCGGGATATCCTATTTCCTTTTCCTTTTTAAATTCAGGACATAAAGACCACTTCTAAGGACCTAATTTTTTTTGTAAGGGTAATGTACCCAGATCCTTTAAGCTGTTCTTGGGCACAGAGAATTGTGAGTAATTAGAAAAAAAAGATGATGAATATATACTATAATTGTGCTCTCTTACAATAAACAGAGCTTTTATATCCCAAAATTTTTAAAGATTGATTTTAAACAGTAAATGCTTCTTTGTATGTGGGAATGCTGCCGTACGTATAGGTTACATTTCTGACAGTCTTTACATTGAAAATGAAAGCATTTCATTGGATTGCTGTTTGTAAGACAGGACACTGGTAAGTGCTATCAAAACAGATCAGAAAGACGATCCTGGTGATAGGGAGCTTGAAACCAGTGCTTTTCTTATTTGCCAATTTGACAAACAAATTATTCTTCACATCCAAGCAGGTGGCAAAGTTGGGGGTGGGGAAGAGGTGTTTTGTATATTCCAGATTTGCTGATGTTTTCCAGGTAGTGATTTCTGTTGGTGTCCTTGTTTGTGCAAGTGCAGAAGTGCATGTCTTGGGGTCACTGCATAATTCCAGTTGGAGCAATTTACTATCAGCCTTGCTAAACCTCTCCCTGCAGTTCTGGAGTAGAGCTCTACACTTCCTCAATCACGCTCCTAAATTGCTGCCCGGTGTGGCTGTGTGCTATTAAAGATGGCCACACGTAACCCCGGTGGTGGGCAAGCACGATCCCAGCGCTGTTCCCAGTGCTCAGAAGGGCTCAGAGCTCTGTTCACATCCTGGTTCTGCCTCCCCGTGCAGGGAAAGGTGAGCAGGGTCTGAATCCCAGCTCTGTTGCCCTCCAGAGTTGTCCGTGTTCCAAGTGTGTGCATCTGTATGCAGCCAGCTCCCCATCCCGCTTCCCAGGCGCGCTCCTCCTCCAGCCCCAGCCAGGCAGCTCCGCTCCATCTGGAGCTGCTCTTGCCAGAGCTTGCCTAGGTACACATGGATGATTTCCAGCCTGTCTGCCCAAGCGAGGCTCAGGAATAAACCCCAGCGAGTGCAGCTCCTGGTGTAGAAAGAGGAGGATGTTCACTGCTGTCTGGGCTCAGGTTTTTGTAAATGCTCCAGGTTTTTAAAGTTCAGAGTTGACATCAAACTGCTCTTGGGGACCAGGAGTATTAAAGCTGAGTGTTGCTGCTGCCTCGGGCTAGACTCCACTGGGTTGGTCAGACCTCCAAAGTGAGCTGCATGGGCACAGTAGCATTGTAGCTGAGACTTTTTGGTGGATGGTACAACCCTTGTGGTGATACACAGGGTTAGCTGATTAGTTTGGTATCACTAAACATCTTTCTTACTAATTTTCATCCTCCTTAAGCATAAATCTGACTAGATGAGGTTGACAGTTTCTATATAATTATGTGGAACCAGTATGTGTTGTTATTTTTAAACTTTGGGTCAGCATGTTATTACTTGAAGAAATTTTAGGATTCTAAGTTTTCTTTGTGCAGTTAAATCCTAGCAAAAGAAATGCCATAAGTGGCCCATAAATAGGAATTGCATACCTAAGTAAGTATTTTTTACTGTATATGCTTCCTTCTTTGTGTACTTGTGTTTTTTAGACATTTTAGGAATGTAGGAAAAAGGCACTGTAGCTTATAACTATGTCAAATTCTACTTGTCTCAAACAGCACTGCAAGAACCTGTAAATGGACTCCTCTTTTTTTTGCTTTTCATAGCTTGTACCTCCATTCAAACCACAAGTTACATCTGAAACAGATACAAGATACTTTGATGAAGAATTTACAGCACAGATGATAACAATCACTCCTCCTGACCAAGGTAAAGCTTTTCCAAATGTTTCCCACTGTGTTCTCCACACCACCAGAAAAAATTTGCTATGATGGATCTCTTCAGCCCATTTGAAAAAACATCAGTTTAAACTTCAGGGTTTTCCATATGTATTTGACCAAGAAGCTGGTAAATTGATGTGAAACTTTCCACATCTTTCCAGTTTGGGAAATGAAAAACCTGTTCAATAAGAATGAAATTATTTGTACTGTTGTCTTTTCCAAATCTGCACACTCCCACTGGAAATCAGTGATAATAATGAGTTTTGCACATGTCCATATCCACATGCACTGTGTATATGCAAGCAGTCAGTTGAGCGTGGGCTAATGTCCATATTCAATCAAAATATTGTATTTTTGTGATAACTGAGCATGTTTGATGCTCTCAATTAGCAGTTGCCAGAAATTCAGAACAGTGAATGTGGATTTAAGCAATGCAGCTCCTTATAAATGGACATCTAAACATCTGTTTTCTGAAATAACTTTACCATGCATTATCTTATTGTTGATCTGCTGAAAATAAGAAAAGGTAGCAAATGTTACCTGGTGGTTTTTTTTTCCTCTTTCAGATGACAGCATGGATTGTGTAGATAATGAGAGAAGACCGCATTTTCCTCAGTTCTCCTACTCAGCCAGTGGAACCGCTTAATGTTTTCCATTCAGAAACAAAACAGACTGCATTTTGGGGACCTTACTTCAATGGACACTAGAGAACTTTCTATATTATCGAGTTACAAACTGTGTTTGTATTACGACTTAGGTGAATTTGTAGGAAGCCTCACAGATTCTGTATTTAAAACAATTCTTTGATGCATTTTTGAGAAGGAGAACAAATCCATTCTTTTAAGTATTATGTCAAGGCTTTTATGCTGAATGACCGTAGGTTTTTAAGAATATACACCAAAACTGTTTACTTTAGAAATAATTAAGGTATTCAACATATCAGCAACTCTGACAAGAAAATCCCCTTATTTTATTTATTTCATACAGTTCATTATCTAAATACAGAATCTGCACTCTGAACAATTAGATTTATATAGGAAGATATAAGACTTTAGTAGCTAGTGCAATAATATAAGCAACAAAGTGAACAAACTCTGGAGGGTTAAGGTTCAAACTCATTTTGGACAGCAGTGAAGTGTCATCCAACTCCAGAAAACCAACTATAGGAACAGCATTAATGGCCTCAGTGAGGTAAATCAAAAAGCAAAAGTTATTTTTGTTATAACATCTGCTACAAGACATTACATATCAAACTGAATCCGGTGGGATTGCCACGCCGTACAGATGAGTACTTCATTCTAGACAGTGCATTTAATTATTCCATTTGCATAGAATTTAGGAATACTTCATAGGATTGACTTCTCAGAACCTAGAAAACGCTTGATTTACCAATCTAATACGAAGGGCAACAACACAAAATCACCCACTTCCACCACTGTACAGAAATACCACACAGGTCTAAGTGAGAAATCATCCTCATGAGCAAGTCAGCCAGACACGAGTACATTTGGCACTGAAGTAATGACTTGTTGCCGCCTTTTTTTTTTTTATGAAAAGATATATGAATATATATAAACACTTAATGATTTTTTGCATCATGCCAGATCATTTCTTCTTTCTTGAGTGTGCATTAAAGGTATCAACCAACAAACAGTTCATGGTGCCTTCTCACTCTTGAAGATTCAGTTTAACAGTGTTTCCCATGTATAAAAAAAAAAACTAGGTTGAAACTTCATATGTGTTTGAATAATAATGGTGTTCAAAAAGTGAACTTTTTTTTTTGTTTTTCATTTTTAATCTTAGTGGGAAATTCCCCACACCCTATTTTTGTTGTATCATGTTTCTTTGTAATTTTCATAAAAGCAGTCTTATTCTGTCTCTGCTGCAAATAAAGTTATTCCATTGTAGGTTGCGTTCTTTAAATTGTGCCTTTTTTGTTGTTTTTTTTTTCATTCTCTTGACTGTATAAAAAATGATGACATGTATTCCAGTTAAGTAGCATTTAATATTTTTATTTGAAAGGAAGTATATTATGAAAACCTTCGCTTCCCCCCCATCAGACATTGCTGTGCTTGCACAGAGAGCCTATCATCTTGACTTTTTTTTAACAGCATTCAACTCTAGTATTTTTACTCATGTCATGAAAGTGTCCCTCTAAATACTCAAATAAAATTGCTCTAACAAGTTAGGTTCTGATTTCTTGTGGTAGGAGCCTTTTGAATTTGTAGAGATGCAACAACTGCTCCAGTTTCTCCAGTTTGATGTGCGTGTCACTGAGGGATTCAGGCTGTTCTGTTCCTCCTCAGTTGTTTCATCTCTGTGCTGATCATTATGCAAAGATAATTTTGGAAAATGCTTGTTCAGAGAAATGCACCCTGTGCCAGGAATAAATTGTCTTGAGGTGAATGAGGACTGGCCTTGTTTTGCTGCCCTCCTGGTGCCAGCAAAAGGCCCTGATCTGCAAAGGTGTTTCTCTTTCACTGCTCGGGCCAGTCTGTGCTGTACAATCTCTAACACTCTCCAGGCACTAATGTTAATCACAGCTGGGAGGGGGTTACAGAAGGCTGGAATGTCCTTTTTCAAACAAGAACTTCCAAGAGCAACTGCAGTGTGCTTCAGACAAAGCAACAGGAGTTGCAACTGTGGTAAGCCATTAAACATCCACCATATTTTTTGGTTGAAAGAATAAACTGTAATTCCCAGTGCAATTTATTGCATCTTTTATGCAAGGAGGGCAGGGGGAAGAGATCTGTGTCTCTATAGAGGCTGGTGCTGGACAGCCTGTTCCGTTCAGCAAGTCTGATCTAACTGCTCTCCTTCCTTTGCTTCCAAGTCTTCGTCCGCATCTCCAGCCAGCCCAGGGACCAAGTCCAAGGAAACTCTTCTGCAAGTCTACAAGTCTTGACAAGTTCTGAACTACCACAACTTTGTGCATCCAAATATAGGCAACATGAGTGAGCAAAGGTTACCATAATCTGCCCCAGGAAAATCTCTGTCAAATGCAGGAGCAGGCGTGGATCAGGTGGTTTTGTTGAGGCTGATTATGTCTCAGTATTTTTCTGCCAGTTGTTGCTAATGGATTGTTTTAATCCCCTTATATAAAATGGAACTCAAGAAAAAAAAGCTTCCAAAAATCTGAATCTTAATATTGTTAGCAACTGAGAGCTGTGAGGGCCACACCTGAGTGCTGGGTCTTCCTGGACACTTTGCTTCATTTTGCCAGTGATCGTTCTAAACACCTTACCTGTTGTCCATAATTGGTTATAGCTGTTACAGCTATCTGCAAACAAAACGTGTTCTTTACATTTTGATTTAGCTCAGAAAATCCTATGGTAAAAACCTGTGACCTGAGTGTCATTCACCTCAGATTCTTTCTGTGCCATGTATGCAGAGACTGCTTAAATCTTGCATGTTTCTTAGCTCTTTGATTTGAAACCTCAAAATTTTCTAGTAATCTCTACAGCCAAAACCTCTCCATTCTTCCTTCTGGCATTGAAAAATGTCATCTTGCTCTGGTGTTGCACATTGCAGCAAAGATTGTGCATCCCAGCTTCTGAACACCGGCAATATCTCTGTGTTACAGTCCAGGAACTTGGTTGTAAATTTGGGCTTGGAGAAAAACAGGAAAAAAACCTTTGGCAAGAGCATATGAGCAAGTTCTCTGTGTGCCTGTGAGTGCAGGCCGGAGATGAGGTCAGCTGGGCAGTGGTTGAAACAGATACACTGCTCTGAGTGCTGCTCAGGGTTCAGACATGGGCTGGAGCCAGGTAATTCTGCAAATTCCATTTTATATTCCCTGGTGTAACTAAAACATCCAGTACAATCCCATTAGGATATGACAGGCTGTTCTCCCTTTAAAGTGGATGGAGATAACTTGGTTCATAGCATTCCAAACTTGGCACAAACTGTGACCTCTACCCCCCTATCCCCCCCAGTAGAATAAGCAGTTTTTCTTCATTTTTCTTTCTGTACCTTCACTGCTCCAGCAGGTGACTTCCACCTGCTCTCCAGCTCTCATACTGGCCTCAAGTGTCCTAGCTGCTGTTTGAATTTGGTCCCAGTTTTCCACCTGAGAAACAAATTACTATAGTTTGTGGAGGTTTGAGGGCAAAAACTTGCTTGGATTGTTTGAATTTGATGGTCTTTGCTTTAGTGGGCAATTTGGTCTGCTGCTTTGGAGCGTGTCTGTATGTTGAAGTGCTCAGTACAACACTGTTTTCCCATACTCCTGAGTGTTTGTGGGGCCTTTGCAGGCTTAGTCAGAGAAAATACCCTTTGCTTCTTAGAGAGCACATGTCAAAACAGATTTTTATCTTCCATAGTTGGCTGTAGGATGGTGGTCTCAGGTCAGAGGTCACGGCCCACAGTGAGAGTGCAAACTCCACGGAGACAGAGCTGCAGACGAGGAGCCCACACACAGAAAGTGCCTGTGCAAGTGGTTCGGATCTTCTGCCCGAGAAGTTTGGGAAATGATAATTTAGCTGGTCTGATGTACTTCACTGTGTCTAGAAGAGCTTCAGAGGTAAAAGCACAGTTGAAGAAACAGGCGAATGTAAAGGATCTGTTTCTTCAGTGTTGCAAATGAGTGTTTGTCTTCCACTTGGAGCACAGTTTTTTTAATAACAGGGAGGTTAATTGCCACGAGGAGTAACACACAAGGAACACACAGTGCCTGTGGCAAGCAGGAGCCTATTATCCCCCTGCAGCTGAGCGTGCAGACGTGTGCCCACTGTCTGCTGCAGCATATGCTGCATTCTAATCAGGTGAGGACTGCTTGCTCTCTGTCCAAAATGCAATTTGTTACAGTAGTTCCTCCTTGACACTTTTTAAAATTTTAATTTCTGTAACTGATGGTCACCACCCTGGTTTTGTGAGTGTGGTGGGTTCTTAAGGACCAAATCAAGGTCTTTGTGTGTCAAAACTCTACTTCCCTCTGTGGTTTTTCAGCCTGCACATAGCTCAGTTCTGTTTTCCCTTTGCCGAAGTGCTGCTTCACATGGGGATTTTTGCCTGTAACTGGGTTTTTTTGCCTCCCCCCAAAGATGGGCTTTGTGTTAAATGTAACCCTGTTTTCCACACTGTCTTCTGTCAGGTTACTGTAACTGCTTGTATGTTGCATTTCATCGTGGTTTTGAGTTTGTCTCAAGACCATAAATGGCAACACAGCATTTGCTGTGTTTTCTGGATTCTGAAGGTCTCTCAAATTCTCTACATATTAATACAGTCACCCTGCAGAAGATAAAATTATTTTTATGCTGGAGTGAAAATTCTTCACAGAGGACACACAAATCCTTCCCCAAATGTGATCTTTAGTTATTGGTAAACTCCCTGTAGCTATTCCTTTGTGCTACTGTGTCCTTACAGTATTGATGCTGTTAACCAGGAAGTTGTGTAGTACTGAGAAAATTGATATCGGAACCAAAAATAGTGATTGTGATCTTCAGCAGAGTGCCTGAGAGTTCATCAGAATTGGATTAAAATGAGCATGAAATCCATTCTACATATGCTGGACTTTATGATCTTGTGGGTCCCTTCCAACTTGGCTTATTCTTCTGTGATCCTGCTCTGCATTAGGACTTGCACTTTTAGAGGCTCCTTACCCTGAAACTGGCTTTTTATTTCAATTTAGTGGGGCACAGATCTGACTTTGAAGAACAATTCCAACACCTTCTCCCACACACAGGGCTGGAGTTGATACAGCATTTGAGTGGGTTTTTTTTCTAAATAGCTAATGAACTTTTCTCACATATTTGATAAATTGCTCCAGTGACTTCTAAAGGCTTTGTGGATGAGCAGAAAGATCAAAACATAAGCCCTTCAATGAACTTCAAGAACAAAAGATGGAGTGATATTACTAAGATGGCTGCAGCACATAGTAAGTTTTCCATATGATATGTTTAGCTGTGGTTGTTCCTTATTCTGATGCTATTGGGAGGAATGAAACTAAACAGGAAGATAGGAATTCCTGGTGACCATCCAGTAATAAGTGTAGAATGAAATTGAGTAAAAAAACAGAGAGAACAAAGTCTCTTGGAGCAAGTGCAGACTGGAAAGTTGCAGAGGAAAGGAAGTGGAAGAAAGCAGAACAAAATGTACTTATTTATGCAGGTGAGGTCATAAATTTAATGTGTAACTAAGATAAAGGGATTAAACTTAGTATCTCCCTTTACTTGACTGTAAAACTTAGAATCAGGTTACCTCTCCAAAGTTTTACTTTCTGTGGTGAAGGAAATGGAGATCAAAGGTGGCTGCTTGGTATTTAAAATTATCTTTTTGTTTTTTTAAAATTCCTGTAAGCAGCAAACTGAGTTGTAATGAGGGCGATGCTTCCTGGATTGCCCAGTGGTTTTTCAGGTAACTTTGAGAAACCTGTCATAGCTGTGCCTTGTTTGAGGTAGGAGAGGCATCCCAGCAATGCAGGAAAGCACCGAGTTTGGCTGGAGGTCAGTGTGTGAGTGGCACAGGGCTCTCTGGGCTTCCCCTGTGCAGAACAGTCATGTCAACTTTCCTTTGAGATTGCTGACAGTAACTCAGCTTTTATGAGCAATCTCTCAATAATCTCTCCTAACAAGAAAGGAGAAGTCAACAAGGACACCTCAAACAGGAAGAAAACCCTGGATATAAATCCATTTATTTTCCTGAGGGGTTCAGCTGCAGTTTCCTCTGTGCCAAGCTGCACACTTCTGAGCCGCATCCGGGTGCGCAGGCTGGTGGAGCCTCGAGCACCCGGGGGCTGCTGCTCAGGAAGGCTGGAGCAGCACAAAGAAGCTTCCAACTCCCCATCTGGAAAAACCCCCACAGGAGCACAGGCAATGGCAATGCCATCTGTCTTCTGCTGAGCAGATCTCCTCTCCTGGGAGCAGGAAAAGAGCTGGCACATGGAGGTGGGCTTTCAGTTCCCTGCTGCATGGAGGTTGGATGCAGATTGCTCGGTGGTACCTGTAGAGACCAGCCTGCACTACTGAGTCCCTTTTCCCTTTTTTCAGGTTTTTTTTTTTCAGAATTCCAGTTTTCTTCATTTGCCTTTTGCCTTAATGGCGTCACTCTCCCTGTCTCTTCCCAGTAGACAAGAAACAATGGATTCCTTCCTCCTCTTCTCCCTCACCTTCACTCTTTTTTTGTGCCTTACCCTGTCTCTCCTCTTCTGCAGTCCTTTCTAGAAGGTGTGTTACCAACTGACAGAATATATTTTTAAATAATTATTTTCTTTATGCTGAATGCTCCTTGGGTCACGGTGGAGACTTCTTCTGACCCATAGGAATATTTACACTGTAAATATGGACCCATGTCCTCAAGTTTCATGTAGCTCTTGACTGGTGTATTTTGGCATGAAATACCGGCCTAAACAAAGAAAAGAGCAAGTCCCCCATTGAGTTTTAAAGTGATTTCCTATTGATATTTTTAATATCAATTCTGCTATAGGAGGAGGAGATAAGTGTCCAGTGCCTTTTGTCACACGGTCTTGCTCCTTTAGTAGAATTAGAATGGAATTGATTGCTTTAAAAAAATATTTGACTACCCTTTACTGTCTGGCATCCAGTTCTTGTGCAGGGCATACCTAAATTTGTACGGATTTCCAGCTGATAAATGTAAAAAACCTGGGGAAAACAAAACAGAAAATTTGTCTGCCCTTTATCTCACTTCACTTTGCTTTGTGGTATGAACTATCAAGTTTAACCTATCTAGAGTTCTCTATAAATGTAGAGTTAAGTACCTGATAAGACACTAACTGAAAATTGCTGATGGAAAATATTTACATCTTCTCTTTAAAACTCTTACAAACACTTAAAAACTCTTTAAAATGTGGGAAACTAAACCCAAGCTACTTCAGCATCCTCAAGTTCACTGCCTCAGTCTTCAGCCTGTACATCCTGAGACGAATTTACCCACTTTTCTAGTGGTGTGAAAGGCTTGCAGTGCAAATCACCAATATTGATAAAACTCTTGGAGCTCAATACTTTATCATGTCTTTTCCCATCCTACTGCAGAACCATGGAAAGCTTCCCCTCTCTGGCACCCAGCCCACATTATCCCCTGGGTACCCACTGATCTCATTTTCTAAGAGGAACTGAGGGGGAATTCCTGCCAGGCAGCTCTGTGGAAGTTGCCCAAGAAGTTTTAACACCCTATTCCTGGATGACACTGTCCTATCCTATAGTTACCCTGCTTGGCTCCAGCTAGTCTGCAGATGCAGGTTCAAAATAAAATCAACCCCTATTCTGCTCCCTCCCACCTTATTTGGGCAGCTAAGTGAAATCCAAACATATGGACTCCATAAATTCTTTGTAAATGGCCTCGTGTTAAACCCTCAGCCAAAGCAATGGTTATCATTAAACAAATAATGACACCACTAGAGCAGAACACAAATTACACACAGGGGCAGATCCTCAGCTGTGCAGCCCAGTTTGCCCAGTGACACCAGGCTGATTGACACCGGTCCCTTGGTGTTGGTGCAGACAGCTGCCTGCTACAAAACCAACCAGGAATCCACACAATCCTTCTGCAAAGCTTTCAGAGGTGCCCTTGCAGTGCCAAACTCTGAATGAAAGGATGTTCTGCAGCGTTTGTGGAGGAGCAGGACATGGACACTGGGACAGGCTGCCCAGGGAGTGATGGAGTCACTCACCATCCTGGGGGTATTTAAAAGCTGTATGGATGTGGCACTTGGGGACAGGGTTTAGTGCTGGGCTCAGCCGTGCTGGGTTAATGGTTGGATTTGATGATCTTAGAGGTTTTTTACAACTTAAATGATTCTATGGTTTTGTGACAGCAAGTTTTCAATAAACATAGATCATAATCAAGAATGCATCCACAGCTAGGCAAACCAGAGTAAAACAACTGAAATAAAATACTGCTGGAGACAGGTTTAAATATAGACTGACTCGAAAGCACATGAAGAGTTGTTCTACTGCTGGGGCAAACTGTCTCTCAGTAATATGAAATGCCACAGGGAATGTGTCAGGATAGTTTGCTACAACAAATAAACACACACACACACCCCAGCCCACTGAATTTTTTCAGTAATTATAAACTCTTATATGCAATCTAGGTAGTCCCAAAACTTGCTGAACAGTAATGAAACTATGGAGCATGTTACATTAAAATATGTATCAAAATAATAATCTTAAATTTATGTCACACCTTCTGAGGAGCTCAGTTCCTCTCACTTTTGCTTGTGTGGCATCTGACCAGATTGTCAAAACCCATTCTTACAGGGTGCTGCAGGGTACTATAACTTAAGTGATTCATGCATGCAGCTGTTGGAACTGCTTGTTGGGTTGTGAAAAAGCTCATGGTGCCAAGTGCTGATCTAGGAGAACTCAGATCTCCATCAGCCGCCTTGGCTCCGAGTTGTTACTGAACAACAGATGGTAGCAGGAGTTAAGCAAACTAAGAAAATATTCTAAGTTAAAGGCCTCACAAGAACTGAGATTCTTGAGAAAATACAGAGAACAAGTGTTGAGGTTTGAACTAGTTTTCATGTCCAAGTGATGTATGCCACTAAACTTTAAAGGGTACTTTCACTTCTGGCAGAACTTGTTATGGTGGAAGCTTTCATTTAACTTGGGCAGAAGCGACCACGTGTGGAATTAACATCACAGACATTTTGGGTACAGCTCGGAGCCACAACCCCTGCACACGGAGCTGCACTTGCCGCAATGCCTGGCACTAAGGAAAAGATGAAAGAACCCCAAATCATGTTGTTTTGCAGTAGATTACAAGCAGCAGCAGCAGCAATGAAGGGACAGCATCGCGAGCACTGATAATTTCTTCAGCAGAACAAGGACAGCACTGCAATTCACAAATGAGAAACTTGTTAGTGCTAAGGGGAACAGGAGTGCTCAGGCTCTCACTTGTGTCCTTATCAGCAGCATCAGCACAGAAAGGACAAAGCCAGTGCCAGATGTAACAAAAACTGTTCTAGCAATGATCCCAAACATGAAAGAAGGTATAGGAGAGTGCACGGAGTAAACAGAGAGTAAAATCCTGTACCAGTGAAGAAAGGAAGTCCCTCTAACTCCATGGTAAATAATTTCTAGTTCTTGGTCTCACCAAGACAGCACACTCCACTATCAGATGGTGAGGAACAAAAGGTATTTGCAGGTCTTACAGAAGCTTGTATTCAGCAGTGCTGATCCAAAGTCACAGGAATAAAGCAGTTTTCTATAGCACTTCTTTACTCCTTGCCCAGGCTGAGCAAGAAAGCTCCTGCATTCCTGTGACCCACCTAAGTACATGAATTTCTTCAAACCAGCTCTGTAAGCAGCAGTACAGGCGACTACACCCAACTGAGACCAAGTTCTCTCATTTTCAGAGAAGTGAGGACTTCCAGAACAACCTGGAGTGAAACTACTCAACAGAAGAGGAAACAATTTATGAAGGAAATACTTGAGCTGGCTTTCTTTTAACATTTTTAGGAGGAGACCATGAAAATCTGCACATTGACTACATGTTTTCAACCTTACATTTTCTTACACTTAACCTCCTTATACCAGTCATTCAAACTGATCACAGTCCCAGATTTCTAAGCTTCTTTTTACCACATTTAAAAATACTTCAAAATCTATTTTGGGGCAGTAAATAATCTTGCTATCATGGAAAGCAAAATCAGAACAATCAGATTACTAATTTGGGGAGGTATTACTCAGTGCAAGAAAGCGTGGGAGAATCAAGCTTCAAAAATGAAACTCACTGGGACGAAATACATGAAAGTGCATTAACTCTGTATGTAAACTACTTGGTTGAAAATTGAATCATTTCTTCAGGCTCAGAAATCAATATTCTGCAAAGTGCTGCACTCTACAGCACATCCCACCAAAACACCTAAGGATATGAGTAAGTTTGATCATATCAGGAGTTCTAGCAGAGTAAACAGGATGTAAGAGTGGACATACTCAGACCACATAGCCTTTTACCAGTTCCTCATTTCTGACAGCAGCGATCAATGCTCAGGAGAACACAAGAAGGCAGCAGATCTCAGAGTGCTGAAGAGTTCAAGTGGTTACTATAAACTCCTAAGTGTATCCAAAAGTACCACACCTCAATACACAGCCTTGCAGTCCTCAAAAAATCATGAAGTATTTGTGCTTTTGGTAGACTCTGAAGAGCACAAATGTGCCCCATGTGTGACCTGGAAGTCGCCAGGCTTCTTATTCCCTTGTGTTGTTTCTCTGCACTGTGGGGCCTCCAGGGCCACCAAAGCCTCGTGTGCAGCAGTAGGAGCTCTGGATCTCTGGCACAGGGGGGTCTGTGCTGCCTCTGTTCTTGCAGCCCAATAAGGTTTGCCTTTTCCCTGGCGAGGACACCTTCATTTCCCTCCTCTCCTCCAGTGCTGCTCACCTCATCAGCAAAGCCAGTCAGGCTGGTCAGATGTAATAGGTCCTTGATAAATTTGTGTGACTGTTCCCAGTTATGTTCCCACGCTTCACGTGCCTGGATGTAGGGCAGGACACTGCTTTTGTGAAGATTCACACTATAACATTCCTGTGGACTGAGGTCAGACTGACCAGCCCATCATTCCCCAAATTGTTCTCCTCAAAGACTGGCACAACTCTCACCTTTTTTCCACCACCACCAGGACCATCCCTCAGGTGCCACTGCCAGTCAGCACCCCACTGTACATTTCCTGGCCCACATTTACAGTCTTGCTCTTGGCATGGACATCACTGTGCTCTTTATAAGAAGTAACTTGAGTAGGATATGTTAACCAAATGCAAAAAAACATGTAATGGGAATGGGGGTGTTTTTTGTTGTTGGGCTTTTTTTTTTAAAGAAAAGAGTGACAATACTTACATGTTGGCATATAAACACCCTTATTTGTCATACTGATACATTAGAATTCAAAGAAAAAAAATAACAGGATCAACTTATGTTTTTGCATTTGTTTTACTTTTTGCTCTTGTCTTGGCAGGCAGCAAAATGGTCTGTTCTGAACTTCAGACCATATTTTATGAATGGTACAAAATATCTGGGATTTTAAAAAAAAAATCTGTTTTGGGAACATTTGACCTACAGATTTATGAGGGGAATATTTTAAAACACACTTCCTCCCCAAACTAGCAGACCAATTCTTACAGAATCAAATGACCTGTGAGGACTTGAGATAAAAAACAAGAATTTGGGTAACAATGGACAAAAACCCAACGTCGTGCTGCCACCCTGTGGCTTGACGATGAAACTTGTGCTGAGAAGGTTGGAGGAGGGATTATGTTTTATTTTAAGCCTCTAATCAGATTAAAGAGCACTTCTGCACAAGGAGCCGCTGGCAGCTGCTGGAATTCAGTGCAAGTTTAAGAGAAATCGCACAGAAGAGATCAGGACAGTACCTGGAGACACCATGGGGGTTCTGGCGTGGCTGTGCAGGTTATCAAGGGGACACCTGCCCTCAAAACCTTCAACTGTGTCATTGTCAGGGAAAGAAGAAACAGAAAAGCATCTGCATCTTACAGAACAAATAAATGAGAAGGGGATCATGATTTAAACTATTACACTTGAGTAAAACAATGCAAGAAAATACAATTAAATAAATCCTAAAATTTAAAGTAAATCCTATAACCACAAAATGTTCAAGCAATAATAAGCTCTGCAAGAGATAAGTAACTTAACATCTATCATAGGGTTTTAATGCAAATCACAACCATGAGAACTAAAAACGTGTAATAAAAGTGTAAGACATAACAATTTGATTCCAGCTGAGTTTTTTCCCAGAGGAAGAAAACAAAATAACAAAAGCCTGGAATACACACCACCAGCAAATACTAAAGCCTGTATTACAATTGTAGCAGTACAAAATGCAATCAACTGTAAAAGGTATGGTATTTCAGTATCTGTCAATATAAAATATCTATACCAAAAAAAAGTTATATATATATGTGTGTGTTTATTAGCCATTAAAATATACAACAGAGAGTGTGTGATCACTTTCACCCTATTCCAATTTTAATAAGGTAAATAAAAACTAATTTAGAAGAATTTTCTTCCAATTTTCTATCCACAGCAAGTATTTGTCTTTAAATTACATAGCTCCTACTTATTTTTAAAAGAATCATTGATATTTTCTGAGGCCTCTTGGCTACTTTTAATAGGTTAACCAATTTGCCTCACTAAAAACAATGTTCAAAGCTTCCCAGTAATGAAAACCTTCCCCTTCTCAGTAATGAAAAATCCTAAAGAGAGTGGAGGAAAGCACCAGGTAACTCAACACGGGAGTACAGGTTGTCTTTCTCAGCCTTACCTGTCCTCATTTAACAGCCTGCTGGGAGAAGGATGCTCTCTGGGAAGAGCCTCCCCAAACATCCCTCTGTTTTTCCAAACTGCCACACCTGAGGTTATGCAGCAAAACTGGGCTCTGGACCCCCTGTGCTGCTGCTGCAGTTTTGTTCTGCACGTCTGAGTGCTGCTGTTGGGTGGGTTGAGGTTCTCCTCCCTCTGCTTGGACAACCCCATCTGTTCCTGCAATAGCCTGGGGTCTAAGCTTAGTCTGACAATACATGGTAAACCACTGCAAGGAGCAAAGGGCAAAGCTCGACACAGAACAAACTGTGGAGATACTCTGTCACACTCTATCCCAGCTGGAGCTTCTCCAAGCACAGAGGGCTTCCTGTCCAGGGAGTCAGCACTCCTGGAATCCAGATGGGCGGTAAAGGCAGCACAAACAGCTTTTAGTTGCAGGATTTGCCATGATGAAACAGTATCACATCTAAGCAAAAGTTACAATGCAGCAGTAGAAGCAAGTTTGTACACATAATCTTCACGCGGGAGCTTAATGACAAGTACATTTTGCTGAGATTCAATTTTTTAATCCAGTTTGATCCTGTCAAAACCCAAAGCCATCACACAGTGACTGGTAGGGAGCATGGTGAAAGAGAGAAGTATTTATTCATTGCATGGTGTTTTCAAAAGAACCAGACCTAACAAACCTGGGGACAAAGATACTGTTTCCATTTCTACTTCTTGGCCGCATCTCTTCAAAGAAAGATTCAGAAGATTTAAAGCCCTTTGTAGCTTGCTGCCACTTCTGAGTGTCACAGCTGATGGCAGCAAATACACAGAAGCAAAGCATGAATGTCTTACCCATATTCATAAGGAAGAAAAGGACACTGCACAGAAGCAAAGCATGAATGTCTTACCCATATTCATAAGGAAGAAAAGGACATTGTCTTTCACTCCCACCTGCATAATTTGGGGTTTATGCCCTGTCCTGAGATAAAATACAACTGCATGTAGTTATCACCTGTTCAGAAAGGAACACCAAAAAAAAGCCTATCAACTGGCTACAAGTCAGGGCCCAAACGCTTAGGACACTAAAACAAAAGGAGGGGAAGAGGCTGAGGTGCTGGCTGTAATAAACAAAAGACACATCAGTCACAGAATGGACAGCTAACATTTATTTATTTTTAATTTTCACGTTGTCTGGATCACCTGTAGAATGGCTCACTTTTCTCTTGAAAAGAAAGCAGACTTCTGGACTGAACTGCAAATTATTTGGGAATTACTATGTGCACGGGACAAAGGCTATTGAAGGAGACAATTCAAGTGCATTTTTTCTTTTCAGTGAGCTTTTTTACAACATTATGGGTTTGTTCTAATACAGTCTGGAGATACTGGAGACTACTGCAATCATTTACCACCTTAGACTGTCCTTAAATACCTGGTGTCTACGAAACCACACATTTCTAGAATTTATTCACGTATTAGTCTCAAAAGAAATTATTTTATCCTGATCAGATCAGCTGACTTCCTTTTAAACATAAAGGTCTGCTCTTTGAGATATATGCCACCAGTAATGATATACAGGCCTCAGAAGTTTCTCATCCATCTGTAAAATCATTACCGCAGGATATTTTTACCCATCAATATGCTGACTCCTCAGGGGATCTCCTTCCCTTGGAACAGCAGGCAAACTTTGATTTTTGACACTTTGCTCTGAGTAGGAGGGAAAGAACATATGATAACAACAAAAAAGCACAGTATTAAACCCAATTTCCTGCTCAGTTAATAAACCAGACAATTTCTCTGGCTCTCCTTTACAGTCCTAGGGGTACCCTATGTGTTGTATTGTAACTCTATTACAGCTCAATGATCAGTGGCAACAGACAAGCCCTTGTGAGGAGTTCATTAGGCAAAGAGAAAAATCTTTGTACCTCTCACCCAAAGATTTTTCCCTTCACACAGGTTTTTTTTCTGTAGGCATTATAAAGACTTACAAACAGTCCTCAGTCTTACCTCCCATTGTTTATCTGAGAATTGCAAGACTAGAAAAGGAACTTTCCTGAATAGTATTTAAGTCTTTTGGTAGACAAAGGCAGTTTTCTCACCTTCTGAAGCCAGAGAAGCAGATATGGTAACCACTAAACCCCATTTCTTACATGTATGAAGCACCACCCCCAGGCAAGAGCTGGCCACGATGTTCTGTGCTCCCCCTGCCCCGCTCCTCCCAGCCTCTAACCTTCTTCCAGCCCTTCTGCTTTTCTTCTCTCAGCTCTTCATGCTGCATTGGGTATCTATTCTAATGCACAACCATCTTTCAAACAGCTAGAGGATAACAAATAAGAACATTAAGCCACAAAATCCATGTCATTGTTTACAGAGGACAGCTTTCTATGAAATACAACAGTGATTAAATGAACCAAAAAACCATTTCTATCAGCTAGTTTGAAACACAAATCATTTGTAAACAACATGTCTCATCTCTCACAAAGCCTAGAAGCAAAACATTATTTTCAGTCTCTCACTCTCAGGAGAGTGTAAGAAAAAGCAGACATATACTTATAAAGGTTTCATTTTGAAAAATACGCTTGATTGAAAAACACTTTCGTTCACTGCTAAAAGCATCAAATGAAACAAAGCCAAGTTTTAAAACTCTTTCCTAAAACTAACATCTAAATGCAGCAAGCCACCGGTCCTCCCCATCCATAAAACTCAGCTTTGTGGTTTAAAATGATTGCCACAGGAGAAACAATTTTATCTGCCCTGTGATACCAGAGAGCTGGGAACTGTACAAGAGATCTGCCACCATCCCGACTTCATCTATTAAAGCTTTAAAAAGACAGATAATGCTGTGGAATTCCTGCACATTCCAACTCATTCTTTCACTACTAGGTCACCTGACTCAAGACTTTTTTTTGTTTGTTATGGGGATGAAGATAAGACACATTTCACAATTGCTCAAAATGAAGACTGGAGTAAGAACCAGTAAAATCTCCCACTTTAACTGGCTCCAAAATATGCAGAACAGGGGAACTAACCAGATCCATCAGCACATCTAGGCTGGCAAAGATGGCCAGTCTAAGCTGTCACAGATGGTTGAAAGTGAAGTGATACCTCCCAGGAAACCCTAAAGGGCACAAATGCTTTTAAAGTGTGTCTGCATAGTTACACAAAGTGCTACACAGGCTGGAAAGGATGTCCTCCTGCACCTCAGTGTGGCTGATACACCCAAAACCATGCCAGTGCAGCTGTGAAGAAGAGCTGTTCTCCAGCAACAGCCACTCCCACCCTTTGCTAGAGCATTTACCATTCTCTTTGGGTAGCTGCAGCATTCTGACATGCAAATACCCAGAATCCAGCAGAATGTCAAATAAAGGTGTCCCCATGAGAGAGAAGTCAGGCTCTCAACTTGCACTGCAAGGGCCTTTCCATCTCTTCAAACAGAAGTGGCTAAAGTGGAGGGAAACAGGTAAAACAAGGTTACTCCACCCAAAACACACTAATCACAGTTGAGAAGACTGGGAAGCATGACTGGCAGGCTTTGCTTCAGGAATTCAGGGCAAAGAATTTGAGAAACAGACCACTAGCTGTGCCACAAGGATTTCTTTTCTTGCATGTGTCAAATCTATTCCTTTTATCCTACAGTCTGAAATCAGCCACTCAAATCAGCATTTTCCTCAAGTAAAGACCACTGTAGTTTTCTTTTAAGAATAGTTGGTTTGCCAGATGAAGAGTCTTTTTTTTTAATGAAACATAGCAAAATCAGTAAAAGAAAACTACTTTGAGGGGCTGCCCAGTAATACTTCACTCCTACAGCACAAACAATATTAAGTCTCTGCAGTGATTTGAAAAGAAAACGAGGAATGATCTGGTTTATGGTACCCCTGAGTGCTGACCATTTTTTCAGACCACTCCATGAGCTATTCTCAGTGGGTATTCAGGACAATATCAAGTTTACAGTGAAGATGATCAACTCATACAGATAAGTTGCTTTCCAAGAAAGACCTTTCAGTGAAGGTACTGGAAAATTTACTAATGAGAAAAACTTTTCTACTCCAAGGCTGGTGTGCTATTGCTCTTTCCATCAAAGTTACCATAGAAAGATTAAAACCATTCAAGCTGCCAGTAATCACAAGATGTTTGTGACAGCTTAAAAAAAATTAATCAGAATCAACTAATTCTCTCATTTGGAAAAGCCTTCAGGCCTGGCTGATTTTCCTAGTTAGCTCACAAAAAAAAAATGTTGTGTGTCCAGAATGGATTCACACTCACCTGAAAGCACAGAAGGATCAACTGATTTCTATTCTGATCCCACGAAAGTGTCTCCTAACATGAACAACATGCAGAGAGAATATTCTGAATCCTGTATCACATCAGGAACACCAGGTAAGAGCACAGAGTGGTCCCTTCCAGACAGGCACATCACAACTAGAGAAAAGAAGAAAGCCGACTCAAAATAATCTAAAAAGCTTTAAAATATAAATGTTTATTTAGCTACAATATTTAAAAGTACAATATAAAACATATAAAAGATATAAAACATAGAAATTCCACACCTAATTCACATGCTAAAAGGATTAATTGACCAGGTGTAAGGAGAAGGCTTCAGGAAATTCATGGACGCTTTAGCCACAAGGGTTATTTCATCAAGTTTCAGACTTGAAATATTGAACAACCATGGCAGAGAACTTGCTCTCCCACATCACCATAACTAGGGAGAAAAAGAAAAAAAACAAAACCAGAAGAAACAAAGTCAGTGTGCCTACTGTTTCTGGAACATAACAATAGCATACTATTCCATTATCAACCGCAGCCACGGGACTCCCACAGAGCAGACTCAGTATTTCTTTATGCCACAAAACTGTTAACAATGAGGGCAAAAAATTAAGATTATTCCTTGGGAGTGCATGTTTTCAGCACTGGCCAGCAAGCTATATTGCTGGTGGGAAAGCAAGAGAGATTCTTACCTCCTAGAGCATTTAAATAAGAAGCTAAACTAGACTTGCACTATGGTTGATTAGAACGCGTCACACAGGCATCTTGGTTCACATGTTTCAGACAGTTTTACTGCTGCTAAACCATGGGAAGTGTTAAACACCTTTATGTGCATGAGCTAGATATCTGCTGCACCCAACTGTTATGGCACATGTAATTAAAATAAGCTTTCAAACTCGAAAGGCACTTACTCAACAGTGGAGCACAAAGAGCATGTAACCGTGTTACAGCAGCTGCAGAGCCTGCTGCAGCTCTGACAGACGAGCCGGTCACACTGAGCACACGCGTCCTTCACATCGGCCGTTCTCACACACGACGAGCAGGCTCTGGACGCTCCCACGGGCAAAACTGCTTGGCAGAGACACGGTAAAGAAGGGATGAGCTTTACAGCAAGGCAGAGAAAGCAGCTGGAAGCCCCAGGAGCTACAGGTGGCAGCACTTCGCAGGACGCTCGGGCATGCAAAGGGACAGGGAGCTTCTCTGGGAACTTTCTTGGCTCTTTCTCTGCTCAGTGGCAAGACGCTAAGGGACTCCAAAGCAGAACGAACACGCGGCAGTTCCGAAATCCGTCAGCTCAAATCTAACACTTCCTTTAAGGAAAGTCAATAAAGAAGAACAGCACAGCACACAACTACTCATCGTAGTACAGACTTCCTTGTGAGGCGAAGCGGAGGGACAGCACTGGTCTCTGTGGTAACCAGAGAAAGGAATCGAGGGAACGGCCTCAAGTTGTGTCACGGGAGGTTTAGGTTGGGTATTAGGAAAAGATTCTTGGTCTGGCACTGCAACAGGCTCCCCAGGGAAGTGGTCACGGCCCCAACCCTGTCAGAGTTTAAGAATCATTCCGACAGCGCTCTCAGGCTCACGGTCGGGACGCCGGGGGTGCCCTGGGCGGGACAGGATGGGTCCCTTCCAGCTCAGGGCCCCGCGCGGTTCCGTGACACAGCCCGGCACTCACCCCTGTCCGCGGGCCGCCGCCGCAGTTTCCCGTCGTGGCCGATGAGGAGCTGCCCGCTCCAGCGGGGCCCCTCGCCCTGAGCCTCCCCGGCCGGCCCCGGCTCCGCCGGGCGGGCGGCGGCCGCCGCGCCCTCCATGTACGCCTGGGCACCCCTGAAGAGCAGCCGCCGGGTCCGCTCTGCCGGCGGGAGAGGAGAGCAGAGTTAGGGGCGGGCTGCCCATGGCCGCGGGCCGCGGGTACATC
>VZTZ01003481.1:51776-83278 GCA_013400955.1 Drymodes brunneopygia | reverse complement strand
GGAGGTTTCCTCCTAAAATTTGCCCTAAACTAGGACAAAATATTTTGGCGCCCAACGTGGGGCTCGAGGAAGTGGGAAAAACTTGTACTGATTGCATTTTCCTTGTGCCTACTCTGTATTGGGATAAAGCAGTCAATAGCCATGTTGCTTGAGTTCATAATGTCCCTCTGCGTGGGGGCAGCCATGTGTCTCTTGTCCCTAGGCCTGTTTGAGGTGTTTATAGCTTACTGGTCCCTAGGTTTGTTTTCCTATCCACAGATAGCTCCTGTATTGTCCTTGGCACGGAGTTTTTACAGTAGAGGGGACCCCCCCTGGAGGTTTCCTCCTAAAATTTGCCCTAAACTAGGACAATGTCTTAGTTCTCTTTTCCAATAATTTCCTTTAGAAGCTATAGATAGAAACTTAATGCTGCTTCAGAACAACAAGGCAAACCTTTTGTGAACTTACTCAGTAAATGTCTTCAAGCTATATTTTATCTCAGATGTGATTGAGGCCCCATTGGTACAGCTACAAACTGCATCCCTGAATTCTGAAAGAACCCAGCTCCCAACAAAAGCATGAAACAGTGATAAGAGTCATTGCCAAGGTCACTCCAAGGGCACAGCCTCGATGGCTGGAGAAAAGAAGCAGAAGAAAATCGGAGTTCATTGAAATCTGAACCGTTTTCAATGCTATGGGTTGGTAACTGAGCAGCAAATATGACTGTGGTACTGACATACACTTGGCTGAGAGCAAAATTAATCTTATCTGTAGGAAGGCAGAGTCTTGGAAGTAGAATATCACATTTTCTTACCAATTCTCCCTTTCTTAAAAACCCGGACCTGAAGATTGCAAAACATGCCATTACAATGGATGCCAGTGGCCATGTAGCAGGTATCTCTGGTACTACTCATCAACATGAGTAAAGGGAAACACCTTCCCTCCCTCTCCCCCATTATCCCCCTCAATATAGCCCAGCAGACCATCTGCTTTATTCAAGATGCAAGTGCACTGTTGGCTCATCCTCATCCTGACATCTCATTTAAACTTCAGGTTGTTTTTGGCAGAGCTGCTCCTTAGGCAGGTGCTTCCCAGCCTGTACTGAGACATGGGGAACCCTGAGCCTCTTCTTGAACTTCAGGAGTTTTCCATGGCCCAGCCCTGAGGCTTATCAATGTCTTTGCCATCTTTCAGCCACTCTGGAATTCAGAGCTCAAAGGGCAGGTTTCCATTCATGGTAGAGGGCTGCACTCTTTTAAGATTCTCAATGGAAACACAACTCTATTTACTATAGGTTTAACACTACTATAGGTGAGTTTCCTCTGCAGAAGCAAAGAATGCCATGAAACACCTTTTTATGATTGTGACTGGTAATGCACCGTGTTTCCATGCTTGTAATTTTGTCAGACTCACTAAAAGCTGATTCCAGCGCCACTTGCTTGGGATCTTTTCCATTTACAGGCCAGCCAGGCTCACAAACCTCCGTGGCAAACACCATTTCCTCACATTTGAAAAATTAGGCCCAGTTAGCAGGAAAAGTTTTGTCTTTTGTGGGGAAAGATGGACACTGCCATCTCTGCTGGAAGGGCATGTATAGTTGACTGTATTCTGCAGTCCTTAAGAAAACTTGTCTCCAGTGGCTCTGCCCAGGGTATTTTAAGGATTTCAGCAGCCACCTAAACTGTCTGAAGTGCTCTGCCACTCCTCAGGCACTGTAAAGGTATCACCTGAAACCCAACACTGCTGTCTGAGGCACTATTTACAGCCCTGCAATATAAACTCTGGTGTCTGTGCTCAGCTCCTGAAATGTAATGCCTGTCACAGGAAGGGTGCATTATCTTGAGCCTGTGAAAACATTCAAACACAAAAGTGTTTGGGGTTTTTTTTCCTGATAAAGACATTTTCTTGCCAAACACATTTATTTACACAGTGTTAAAATTTGTACTATTTTCAACCACTGAAAAATGCAGCTATTGGCCAAAATTTTTTATATTAATGGAAGATATAAAGTGTATGTGCTCACAAAAGACCTCTCCTGTTTCATTTCTCTTACCATCTCATAGAATTGATGGGCAAATATTTAATGAGCAGTGTCTGCTCCAGAAATCTCCAGATATTAGTAACACATGAAGGTATTTTAGAACAACTAAGTTTCCTGTAAGTATGTAAGAGATAAAATGGCAAAATCCTGAAATCGTTCTGTAAAACGCGCTCATTATCAAAGCTGGTTTGTGATGGACCAGTGATTTGGGAAGAAAAGGACCTGGTTCCCTACCTCCCTGAAGCAGAAGTACCATCCCTCTTCTTTCATGCCATGGATCCATGCAGCACTGTGGCAGCTGAGCAGGCTCTCCATGCTTCAGGCATCCTCTTTGTTATTGGCAGCCTGGATCTAATAGAGACAAAGAAAGCACTAACACAGTCACTCATTAGTGACCAGCAAACCCCCAGGCTACACCCCTGATGGATGCCACAAACAGGCACTTCTAAAGATAAGATGGCTGGAGCTGCATTTCCTTTCCTGCCTGATGCCCAGTTAAAAGGGTGATGTGAGCTCATCCTTTTTGCCAACATCTGACACTTTAAACCAGCTCTCTGATGGGCATGAAATGTTACAGTACAGGAGGGAAGGCCACTTCCACAGGGAATAATGAGTGGGCTAGAGCTTGACCCCATGTAAAGTATTACTGTCAGAGGTTAGGGGCAGGAATGTATATTTTTTTCCTCCTTCCCAATCATCAGACACAGCTCTCCAGCTTGGTTTTGGGGTTTTTTTTTAATTTTTTTTGTGTTTCTGTGGTATCTTTGGGATTGTTTGGTTTTTTGACTTGGGCGTTGCCAGCCTGACACGGATTTACATGACAATACCTCAGATGCTCCAGCTACCAAAGACCATTCTATATTAAATTATACATATGTATATATATATGTGTATATATATATATAACTGATGCAAAGGAAATGAAGAAATACTAATTAATTAGCAGATCAGTTCTCATCCAGGGCATTGCACTGAATGGTGTGTGAGGCATTGACGTGCTGTCATTTACTGGAAAGGTCACTTACCTGCTGTTTCTGGCTCCTTCTAAAACAGATGAGAAAAGGAGTGGTTTCTGGAAGCCCTAACAGTACTTGTCTGAAGCCCACTCAGCTTTAGAGGTGATAATTGTTTATCTGAGCCAGTATCGACCTTTGTTTTCTCTCTCAGTGCTGCTGCTGAAGAGCTTCACGGAGTTCACATCATTTGTTCTGGGCCAGCTTTTATTGCATGAATTTTTGCATCGATTAGAAAATGTATTTTTCCTTCATAAACCCATTGGTCACTAGGATGAGCTCACTAAAGATGACTAACCACGAATCCCAGTGGTAAAGGTAGGTCCCTGCTCCGTTTGTAAATGGGAAAGGGAAGACAAAGTTTGTAGAACTTGTGAAAAAAAGGTCAAACACTAAAAATCGATAGACTGAGAGAAAACATACCTTCATTCACTAATACTGCTACTTATTTTCTAAAATTCATGAAATATTAAACCATACTTTTGTATGAAGTTTATTTTGTTAAAAAATAAGAGAAATAGAGACCAAGCACTGTTACTTTAAATCTGTTTTAATATATCTTCAAGGACAAAATAAACAGGTGTGGATCAAAATCATCTGAAAAAAATCTGCATAAGGTGTAAGTATAGATTGCACATTACTATGGAAATGCTTCATTTTCTTTCCTGTTATAAAGTGCATTATGCCACAACTGTAAGACCATATATAGCCAAATTAAAAAATTACAAAATCTTCAAAATCCTATCCTGAATGTGTTAGGAAGTGTATATCTGACTAGGAAGGCCATATTGTAAGGGTAAGTGTCAGAAAATATCTCAAAAACATTACTGTGCAGCAGTGAATCTGTAATTGCTACTTATAAAAAACTATAATCTTTACCACAAAGTACGGCTTTTCAGTAAACGTTTACCCCTATTCTTCCATCCAGATTTCAAACAGGATGATGCATCAGCCAGTTTTAGCCATTATTATTGAATTTGGCTGGGGAGAAAGAAGTAGTTAAATTCATCACAGTGATTGTTATTAAATGAAATTCCAAACAATACAAAATAATATACATGGAAAACAGCCAAAATTAAAGGAAATTCACATTAAAATATTCCGATTAAGCACTGTGTCTCTCAGTAGATTAAAGAGTTTTTTGATAGAAGTCTGAATTTATTCACATTTAACTCAATAACAGCACATGTAAAATTTAATAGAACTCTCATTTCAAATATTCATGCTATGAAATGAAATGCATAATATTATTTTTATGGTAACAGAGTAAGTCATGGGATAATTGCCTATTACATCACGCTCACTGACAACATCACTGGGTTTTTTGATGAATCCTTGAAAGCAAAGACAGGCCATGTGGATCTAATGGATACTTAATGGAAAAATGGAAAATAAAAAGATTAGGTGGAAAACAATCCTGTGAAAATTAAGCTATAAAAGCTATTGTCTTCAATATGCCAAATACTCAGTTTAGAGTTGATCATTTAATCCAGTTATTCAGCACACCAAGTGGCTCGTTAGTCACTGTGGACTTTGCCTATAAATCAACCAAAGCTTAAATATAGTGGCCACCTCCCAGCACAAATACACGGAGGAAGATGGAGCCAAGAAAAGGAACAGCTCTAGATCATTCAGAGGGTAAATGTCACAAGGTTAAGCCATGTGAAAACAAAACTTAATTACTGTATCTCCAAGCATCTTTATGCTTAAAGTACCTCATGTCAATGAGGCACACTTCACAGTGCTTGTGATAATTAGCACTTACCAAATACCTCTCAGAAGTGCTTCATTAAATAAGGTCAGAAATCTCATTGGTCTTTCATCAGAATACCCATAAATACAATGGGGAGAGCTTCCTCCTCAATTCAGAGCAAGGACTGCAGGGCTTGACCCAGGGAACTCCAAAAGGCAGTGTTGAAGAGGTGAGGATGTATTCCTGATTACCATTTTACAGATTGCAAAATCAGCAGCAGCAAGATTAAACAATTTGTCAAAGATGGACAAAGGAGTTAAAACAGAAGTAAGTATTCACAGCTTTGGGATCTTTTTTCTTGTTTTTTTTTTTTTTTTTTAGAGAAAAGGTATTTGTGCATTAAGCCAGACTCTGTAATGAACCGGGGCATGGAGAGACTGCACTGGAGCTGGCTGGTGTAAGAATTCTGCCTTACAAACAGCAATACATCTGTAAACAGTTACACATTTAGTGCTTTGCACTGGTACTTTTAAAATTGTTTCTTGACACAAATGGCTTTGAACATTATCTACTATTTGATATTGAGTGACATGAGACAAAGGGGATGAGTATGGCACAAGATCCTCCTGACAGGTTTTCCTTTTTTCCCCATTTTTAAAGCCAAGTGTCATCATTTTGTACCCTTGGAGTTACCATGTCAGAAGAGGGCTATTTTTACACACTATATAATGGCATCACTGAGGATGTGATGCCATTTCCACAGCACATGGGAATGATACAAAAATATTGTTATAGCTCCCCAAGACATATATAAAAAAGGAACATCTACTTGGAGAAGTTTGCAGTTAGGGAATATCTCCGTCTCTAGACTAATCCTTTTCCTCTACAAGAGGTAGGCCTTTTTTGAGAGCTCTTGATGCATAACCATTATAAATTAGAAGATCCACAAAGAAGACCAAGTACACTCTGAAGATACTGGGACCTCTCCACAGCTTCTACATCTCCCAACCCTGGCTGCCATGTGTCATCCCCTTCTATAAATAGGGATTCCATTTTGCTGAGGAAGGTCAAAATGTATGAAGGGTGTAAATACTGCAGCAGTCATCATTGAGTCATACATTGATTTATTCTTGGAAACCTATGAGCTGTGGAAGCAAGTGCCTTAGAGAGCCACAAGCCCCAAGTTCCTCAACAGAGTACTACAGTAGAACTTGAGAAACTTCAGTCACAGGACTAGCAGGAAGAAATGTCCCAGGTTCATGGAGAAAACGCAGCGTGCTGTCTCAGCTCCACTCTCCCCGTGTGTTTTGTACCCTGAGGACTCTCCTCCTTCCACCTTCACTCGCTCCTTTCCCTACTGCCTAAAAGAAAGGCCACACACCTGACAGTCTCCAGCCTGTTAGTACAGAATAGTTCAAGGAATTGTTACACAGGTCAGCTTTCTCCAGTTTGGCACCTTGACAGATGTTACCTCAGTTACTAGGATAGGCTTTGTGATAAATACATTTTACATTTTAGCTGATCTTCATTCATTTCAGTAGGCTATTAAAAAAATTATATAAAAATTACACATAATTGTGTTTGCTTTGCTTTGTGCAGTCAAAAATACCCACCTAACTTTGCTGTATTTTATAAATTGAAAATCTTTTTAATTCAACCAATTTCAGTGCATGGCATCTGTCCTAGTACTGCCAACCCAGATACACAGATATTTTAACATTTGGAGAAAAAATCCAAGCTTCACAATTCTAAAGTTACCCAATAATTACTGGAGAAGGCTTAATACTGGTTTCAGCAAGGAGAAATACTATATAGATGTAAAGGACTTTCAAACAGTAACATGGATCAATTGAAAAAAATTATTTCCCTATTTTGTTAGGAATACCTTTTTTGACTTTTTTTGATGATGGACACCAAGGAGATTTTACACTGAATTTACTGGGAACTTAAATAAAATGTTACAATACAGAATATGTGTTGTGTTTCTATTTAATTCCTAGAAGAATTTGTTTTGAATAGCATTTCCATTTAAAGAGGAAGCAGTAAGGAACTGATGAACACCAAGTTGTGCTTCTCATCATTGAAGTTCTTCATTTGTTTAGAACAGCTGGATCATCGACTCTCTTGATTTACCAACTCCAACCCATTTAACTAGGGAGGAAAACACATCTGTTAGAACAATTACTGAGAGTAAATATTATAATCAATGAACTGGAATAATTTTCACTTTTCATCATGCTTCACTACAGACTGGCCAATTTTAGGAAGGAAGTTTCATTGTCAAAAATCCCTCTACTCCAGCTGCACTACTGGACTAAAAGTGCAGTATACTGAAGTTTGAAAGCATGAAATAATTATGCCACAAACACAAAGCATTGCAGATGGAAGGCCTAATAGATGGTCAGGAATGTTTGTTGCAGGTTTAAGTGCCATTGTTTTGAGTGACAGGATGTTTAGCTACATCCCTGCAGAGAGGAAGCCAGAGCTCTGCCAGACTCTGAAGTCTGCATGATGTGGAAGAGGAGATAGTGATGCCTACATAATGTAGTATTTTTAAGTGTAAGGCTCTAACTATAAACATTATCCAGTGTGAGCAGCCACCCCAAATTCCATACTGTAGCTGTTCCACTGCAGTTTCATTGCCCACAGTTGCTATAGAATTGACTGTGAGTAGGTCTCCTTTAGCCATCAAACCCAGCAAGGCATCCTGACTTTACACAGCAAACCAGAGGAACAAAGAAAGGGGAGCTGCATTTACACATCCCTTGCGTGTCCTTGACCACACACAGGCCATTCCTGAGTTTCAGTCCCTGCTATCAGATGCTTCCTGATCCGTGACCAATACAGGAATTGCCACAGTTGTAACCAGCCTGTACACCACTGATGTGACCTTTGAGGTGTTTTATGGAAAACAAATCACACATGCCAGCTTTCCAAGCTTGTTACTGTGGAAATCCCCTTGCAAACTCCACCATTCATGCCACACCTAGCTCTTGGCAGGTCTAGAGTTCTAGCAGTTTGATTTGAAGGAAACTGGGTAGCTTGACCTTTGCAGATGGATGATGTTAAGATTCTCATTTTTCCAAAGTGGAAGAACTGGGCTAAGCAATCTTGTACCTGTTATGCAACACATCTCCTTATATGAGTAAGAATGGAAAAAAACCAACCCAAAGCACATCTAAGTTCAAATAGGGATGCAGTGCAGGATGCAGAAAAAAGGGAAGAGATGTGGATATCAGCCTAACTACACGCTGAAGCACAGTGCACAGACCCCAAAGTTTTCACTGACAGAAGGTGGCCATTTGCCAAGAATAACACATGTTTATCTTTCCTCTTTTAAATCCTTGCCAGCACCAGCTTGGAGCTCTCTGCAGCACTGCAGACCTGCCTGCTGAACACCACCCTTTGGTGCTTCTTGGCAAGCTATCATTTACCCCCCCATCAACCCAACCACTGGTACTTTTGTTCCCTCCTGCCCAAATAAAGGGACTTCCAACTAACGAATTGAGCACTTTCACAGAGCTGTGTCAGTCTGTCTGCTGTAGCATCCTCATATGGACATCTGCAGAGAGGTTTACCTGGCACACCAACATGATTCTCCACACAGCGGATGTAATTCTGGGCCTTGGGTGGGAGGTCCTCCCACTTTCGTGCTCCAGTTGTGTCAGTCTTCCACCCAGGCATTGTTTCATACTCTACTTCCACCTTCTGCAGGATCTCCTGGTTAGCTGTGGAAGAACAATTTTTGTCACAGTTGATTTGAGCTGCTCTGCCTTAAGAGAACATACCTCTGGCTCTTGACCAATAAAGTCTTTTGACAATTTAAAAAAAATTTGATATACGACAAACAGTATTTTTACCGGTTTGTTCATTCATTTACTCCTTTATTCTTAATTGAGGTTAAATTCTGATACTTAGGAAGATAAATCTGATTCAAGAGGATCCAGGAATGCAGTTTCCTCTTCCAAGAACTATAGAATGTACTCTGTGCTGTCAGCATGGAGTCAACAACAACATGACAGTTTTATTTTTAAGGAAATAAGATTTTTTGAGGTTTACAGTACTTCCACTTTTTGGTTCAGATTTGCACAAAATAAAACAGTAGACAAGGCATTGCTGTCTCAGTTTCATCTTTACAGAACAAGGTTAAATAAGTCTTGTGAAAAACTCTGATGTCTACAAGCTTTTTCCCACTGGAATTCTCATTGTGTCCATAGCCAGGAACCACCAGGAGTGGTAGGAAAGCTGGCTGCTGCCAGTCCACTCTATGCCTCTGGAATCTCCCATAGTTCTCCCATTTGTTCAACAGAACAAACCCCTTTTCTTGGCAGAGACTGTTACATGTGTCTTGAAAACATCATTAATGTAAAAAAATTATGTATTATTACATCTAAAAAGTGTTAACATGAATCATTATTGAGGGGGCAATATATATTTTTATTAACCACAGTGTTGTTGCTGTTAATTAAGCTTAATAAAGCTATCCAGAAGCAGCTTTATTCTGCTTGTTTCCATCTCATTTTTGTACAGCTTTTATTTCAATTTTGCTTCATTAAATGCTATTGCCAATGATACACAGTCACTGACTCAAGTCTTGCTGACTTTCAGATCCTTGATTTTGCCAATAAAAAATCTAATGGGACAACACACAGAGGTCCTAACACAAGATTTTATTTGTTCTGAAGTTCTTGCCATTGTACACAGATGCAAGGTAAATGGAAAATGCCAATGTAATGGTACAGGCATCTTTGTACAGACATTGCAGCTCCATAAGTTGCCACAGAATGTCTAGTGAAAAAGAAATTCAGTCTGATTTTAAAAAGCAAACAGTCTTTCTCAAGAGGTATGGTTTAACAGGCAGGAAAGATAAAAACAAACATAGGGGTTTAACAACTTACCTGGAAAATATGGAATTCTTTTTCCACCCAATTTGTAGGCAACACCGATTTTAATTTCATCAAGAACATCGAGAATATCCAGTTTTGTTAATGCCAAACTGCACAAAAAACATCAGTTAGTTACACACATGATGAGTCTCCTTTTTAATACTTTCCATTTCTTTTTTCCCTTTCACAAATCCAGCTCAAACAGCCCAGTCAGCAGAAATACACAAATGTATTAAACTGTGAACATTGTTAACTAAATTCACGCCTCTGGGATGAATACTTAGCTGAGTTACTACAAGACATTTCCAAATGCTTAGCTGCTCCCACAGGTGCACAGTGTTCAGCTTAGTGCATGAAAACGTACTCTGACTGTGGAAAGTGGTACCTGCTGGGCCTGGTTTGGGTGGGTACGACACGACATCACTGACAGTGACTATTTCTGTTATTTCTACTGATTCACAGCTGTCTGACAGACTTATTTACTAAATTATACTTTTAGAATGGTCTGGTTACTGAAACCACATCTGCAGCTCATTAGGAAGGATCCCATCCTGACTTTCAGTGCCTGGGCTGTGCTGTCAGTTTAATGAACCTTTATTAATTTTGTTAATGAACACACTGGAAGACAAAAATGGAACCTCAAGAAGACACCGTAGTATTCACTGATCTGAATAAAACTGCATTTTAAAACCAGTCAAATTCTCATGAAATATATTCTAGACATTGCTTGGTAACAATCTGAATAGCTAAGGATTTAGACAGGTATGTGCACAATAGTCCAGGTTATATGTGCTCAGTAAGTATGTGATGAATGCAGGGATGAAATGAAGAGACTTTCTGGGAAAGAAGCACCATAGAGCCAGTTCTTCAACTTTTTTAATCTACCCATGTTTTTTAGCTGCCACAGTTATCAGAGCTGGTTTAGTTTTGTTGATAGGAGTACAGTAATTGTATAGAATTGAAATGGAAGGAAACCTAATGCTTTCCTAGGGCTATTTCCACATAAACTAGAGCAGTGTATGTTATAAAAAAACATAAATCCAAGTAAAAGAAAAATTCCAAATCTAAAAACTGTTCTGATAAATTAATGAATAAGACCATTGTTCCCTTGTAACATTAGCAGCATAAACAATATTAAATTATATCTCAGTTTATAATATATTAAAATGCTCAGGGTCACATGTTTGCATATATGGACAAGTTTACCTGAATGCATCAACCAAGGAAGCCACTCAGTCCCAAACAAAATAAAATTCAGCCCATTAAAAGCAGAATTCATAACACAATATTTGACTCTACCTTCATAAATAAATGAACATGTTGCAACTGGAATGAAAGCTGCACCAGTTGCTGCACCCTTGTTTCACTCCATTAATTTCACTTATCAAGGCAGTGGTTCCAAATGATGCAGAACTGGTCCTACAAGTAGGATCCATTAGAGTCAACCAAACTTCAACAGGTTTTAGACCATGGTACAAGTCAGTATTAAAGCACTGGATCAAAAACACTAGAGCAAACTGTTACAAAAATAATATATTGATCCAATCTACACTGGCCAGCTGATGAAAGCAAAGTGAAAACACGTACCAAAATATCACAGCTATCATGTTGTAAAACCACGTAATTTGCAAAAAAAAAAAAAAGTCAAAAGAATTAGGTTATTATTAACATTAACACAATTCTCAGTTGCCCACTCTGCATTATTGTATTGCTTAAAATGTAACACTTTACTGGACTTATATTAATGTTACCTACATATTTATTCTGCGAAGCACAAAATTATCACTTCCAAATGTAGCGCAAAATCTTTGATGCTTACGCAGTGAATCCGTTGATCATATGAGCATATTTCAAAATAACAAGATCTAACCAGCCACAGCGTCTCTTTCTGCCCGTAGTTACCCCCCACTCGTGGCCACGGGACTGTAAAAGATCTCCAATTTCCTAGAATAAGACAGAGAGAATGCTGATGGTCGTTCACTGAACACATGGCTGGAAAACAAATACAAACAAATACAGATGAATAGCAAGAAAAATACAGTTGTTCCAATTTCAAAGCTATTTTTCAGGAAAAGAAATCTACTAGGAGAGGACTAAGGCAGAAAACAAATCCCCTCATGCACAGGCTTTTTGTATTGCAATCACTAGCATTTCAAATCACTTATTTAATATGACTTTCAAGGAGAAAGTTCTTCTTTCTTCATCCAACAGGAAGATTCCCTTAATAATTTAGTCCTTTATAAAATTGTGTTTGCATTTACTTTTTCATCTGGTCTTTTGACATCTTTTGGTTTTAGGAACAAGACTGTAAATGTCTGGGACAAGACCAGTGCTTGTACAATGTCTAGGTCAAAACACCTAGGGCTCCTTTCTTCTATCACAATGTGAGACTGCCAGCTGCTATTCAGACTGGCAGTGTCTATACCATGGTAAAAACAAAGAAGAAACTTTATGTTCATGATTCATAGACCCAAAGGATACCATCAACTCATCTGAGCCATTAGAGAAAGGATTTTAGCGACTAAATCCTTAAATTAGATTCGGAATACTGACCTGGAGATTGCTGTGTGCATAGCTCATAATCAATACCCTGAGCTTTCCAGCTTCTTGATAATGAAAATACAGCGGACAGTTTAAAAGAATCAAAATCTCTCCCCTTCTTTTTATCGACCCATTTGTGCATGACTGGCTGATGCACACACCACATTTATTCTATAAATCCCACAGAACACAGGCTGTTAAGCACAGAAGTTGTTCTTGTAATTTAAGCTCTTCTGGGATGCACTGACAGTTCCAGTCCACAACAAACTCTCACCAGTGAAACACAACTAATGATTTTATGTAAGATGATGACATCTGTCTTCACATTGATCATTACAACAGAAATGTGGTCACTGCAATGCAACATCATACATGTTTCTCTCCTCTGATATAAAATACCTTAAGTCCATAATGCAATTCTCCTCTCTTCATGAGTGTGATTGCTGAGCATTATTATTACCATGCTGATTTATCAGTGGAATAACCCTAACCCCATTCCACTGACTGTTACTTGTTGCCAGCTGCGCATAGCACAGTTTGTAACACATAACCTACGTTGATCTGCTCGGTGGGGAAGGCTCCGATGCCCACGCGGGTGGTGTACGCCTTCACCACGCCGTACACATCCCCCACGTGCTGCGGAGGAACGCCCAGCCCGGTGCACACGCCGCCCACCGTGCAGTTCGAGGAGGTCACGAAGGGATATGTGCCTGCCAGAAACACACAGCAGCAAAGCCCTCTGTTAGCAATGGTAAGAAAAAGACTGATTTTTCTTCATCAGTTCAAAGAAGGTTTTCACTTCTATGTTTGGCTTTAAAGCTAAACTGGAACAGCAGCCAAAGAGAGAGGCAAATTCTTTTTATTACGTGCCATTCATCCTTTACAACTTTCACTGAGGATTGCACACGAGGGAGAAATTCAAAAGCATCTCAATACTACCTCCATTAGGCATGGGATCTATTAAAGGATGCTGCTGCTGCATAAAGCCTTTTACAATGTTCTGTGTGTCACAGAAATTATTTCCACTACGTTCATGGAGAGCCTGGTGTAAAGGTCACAGTCTGACATTCCCAATGCCCTGCACAAGTGGCTCTGAGTATCTGCCACAAATTGTCTAAGTCTTAAGGGGTTACTCATGATCTCTTCACTGTGACTCTGGATTGGAGAATCTCTTCAGTTCTTGATTTTTTCTTCATTGATTTAATTAGACTTTTGGTAAGAAAGCACAGCAGAGGCCAAGTGTAGCAGCAAGACTCAGAGGTTGCTTCACCAGTTTAATCCTCCCCCCAAGGCAGAGGAATTACCTAAGCAGCACTGCAATGAGTGCCTGGGTTGTTTGGAAACGCGCACACACATTTAAAAGTAATCAAGACAAGAATATCTGCAATGAAATTTCAGCTGCACTGGAATAAACTTCAGTAAAAATCAATATTTACACCCTAAACACTTAATCCTTTTAATGATACAATCTCTGTCTTAATGAGCTTTACTTCTGGGAGATCTGTTCCTATTAAGGGAAGACTATTTTGTTTCTCTGTTTTCCTGCTGTTTGGAAAGTCAATATAAACACAAATCAAGATAAAACTAATCAAAATAAAACTGATCTCTTAGGAGTTAAGCTGAGTTTAGAATATAACTTACCAAAGTCAATATCAAGTAATGCTGCATTGGCTCCTTCAACAAGGATCTTCTTTGGGGAGCCATGAAGAGCTTCATACATAAAATACACACCATCTCGAACCATGGGTCTTATTTTTTCAGCATATCCCTGCAAATTGAGTACAAATGTCAGCTTCCCCAGACAATGGCTGGAAGCAGGGAACACTGTTCACTTTTGAAAGACAAAACATGCAGATAAGTCTAAGATTCCAGCCTCAATAACTGTGTTTTCCTGAAAAATATAACCATTAGCTTATACTCCTCTCAATCTACTGAACCACTCGTATAAGAAAACATGACTTATTATGGCATTAGTGCCAAAATTTCTGTATCATTTCTTTCACCGAGATGTGATATATTTACTGAATTTTGTTGCTGTAGTCTTAGATAGTGAGTCTCTAGTCTAGACACACTGAGAAGGGGACTTAGAACTAGTCCAAGCACCAAAACAAAAACATATCACTCCTTTTGCATATTAGAAAATATCCTCAGGGTGTCAGCTCTGAAAAAGAATGAGACAAACTTGGGAAAGGCAAGAGATATTTTTAACATCCTCTTTTCTCACATATTCATGAAAGCTGTTTTACCAGTGGCTCTTCTGGATTTATTTGTAAAAGGACAATCTTCTTGTAATACCAGGATCTTGAAACATGCTTCCCTACACAATTCTTCAGTAAGTATTTAAGTCCCACTGACAGACTGGACACTAACTGAAGTCATCACCCTGCAGTCTCTTGACTACTTTGATACAACAGTAATTTTAAACAACATTCAAAAAAGTGCAGTATTATAGGAAAATTAAATCCTCCACAGAGTTTACATTAATGCCTACAATAAGAGAGAAAATTCTATTACAAAGCATAGATACTGTTTATTAAAAGCTTTTATAATAAGGAACATATGCATTTTTTCACCTTAATTAGCTCATAAAGTGTTATGTTTCGTACACTTCATTTTTACCTTTTAAAATGAAAATAAATATTACAAGTTATAAATCCTTACCTTTAGCTTTTTCAGTTGACCATCTATATCAATTTCCAATGTGGGAAACATTGACTTGTACTGTTGTGCCAGGTTTTTAAATCTGTAAAATATTGAAATTGTATCTATGAGGAACATAGTCACAGATTCACAGAATCTTTGGCAAGAACTCAGTTTATATTATGCACAGTATATACTGAAAGCTATAGGGAGAAAATACCCAGGACTCTGATACCTCAACCAGTGCATTTCCCAATGTTCAAAATTACATTTTAAATGATGAGAAACTCTGTTAAGACCAGGAAATACACACACACACATACACACACACATTCTTTCCAGTATTCTTCTCCTTCTAGACAATTTATATACAAAATGCAGACACATATTTAAAAACATCCCCTTAAAAGCACATCTGTCAGGCAAAATGTATCACTCTTTAACATAATATTTAGAAATGAAAATAGCTGTACCTTGAAGAAAATTCATCAAAGTCAGAGAGGAGGTCACAAATCCGAAGGCCTGTTCGTGCAGCTTTGGAAGAATATGTTGGTCCAATCCCCTTTTTTGTTGTGCCAATACTAAGCAAAAAAGAAACACCCCCCGCCCCAATATGAACAAACACATGCAAAAATACACTTTATGCCAAGTAATTTTGTCAAAGCTCTTCACTATATCATGTACTGGGCAGGAGGTCTGAGACATAAAAAGATAATAAAGTTCTATAATAGTAAATATATTGCACCTTTCAGGCTTTGCCTAGGTATTCCTAATATTCATGGTATTTACTGAATTGTGAGGCCTTGAGTCTGGCTGACAGTTTGTTCACTAACAGAAGTAGGAGCAGTACAGAGTCACAGAATTAGTAACATCAACAGGGCTCTTTAGAGATACATAGCATTTCTGTTCTCCAAAATTACACTGATTTTCCAAATTTGCATAACTGTTAATCAAATGAGGATGTTGAAAATATTTACTTTTTGCCTTCTTGTGCTTGACGTTGCACTTCCTGGAGCCCATCTACTGCCTGGTGAAAGTCAAACACTGCAGTGGAAAATCAAATGGATATAGTGAGAGAACAAAGGAGAAAAATACTCTTTAAATCACAGACATCCATAATTTCAAGACAAAGTGCCTTTGCTGTCATTGACAGTGCACAGGCGTCCTCAAGTGAAAACAGAGCGAGTATTCCTTAAACATTGTGAAAACATGCCAAACATCACTCTTCAGTGGACACAGATTCCATTATCATGCTTCAGATTACACAACATAATAAGAAGCTGTGTTATATCAAACACATAATTGCTCTGTGGAATAATAATTTAATTTGGCATCATGACCTAAGCAATTATTTGGGAGGGTTTTTTCCCCTTCAATCATCACTTACCTATATGTGCTCTATCTGATATAATCAGTCTTTTCTCCCAGTCTTTCAAACCTGTCAAAAGATGAAGAAAGGTAGGATTTCAGCTGTGCTGATTGGTCCAACTTTGACATTGTTTTGAACTTTGACTTTTACTATGTCTTTCTGCTAGTTTATATGGCTTATTGTTAAGATAACTGCTGACAAAACGGATAAACCACAAGACAGTATCAAATATCAACAATGTTTCTGGTGACAAACTTTACTCATTTTTGACTTATCTGCTTTCTCATTTTGGTATGGACAAAGATACTTCTTCTTAATGCCAGAATGCTGTGGCTAACACAAAATTCTTTAAGGAAATATTCTTGTTTAACTTGCTGCACATTACATCACTTATACTCCATCAGTATACTTACTTATCAGGCACTTATATTGCCTCAGAAAATAGAGAATTTCTATATAGAAACATAAAACAATCTAAGAAGTAGAGGATCTCGGAAGGTCATAGGGTCTAAAGTCTTGCTCAAAAGCACAACCAAGTTTATATTTGGGCACAGAAACTGGGTTAAGTCATCCCTATTTGAAGTCAAGGGGAGCTTAGCACACACTTTAGGATTTATTTTCCATCTAATGTGGCATCAAATGCCATAGAACTACATGAAACCCATGAAAAGAGTGCTTTTGAAAATATGTCTAAATACTACCACACATATCAATATTTTAAATGCTGTTTCCTCATTTAAAATCCAGATTGTTACTACTGAAGTGAATACTTATGGCCAGAAACAGCAGCTCACAAAAACCCTCAACCTGGCTGCCAATATAAAGGTAGGTTAAAAATTACTTGATACAAACCTTTCTTTTCATTCTTTTCAGCTTCTTCAAACAGGCCTGGTAAATGTATAACCACTCCATTACCTTTGGGAACATAAATGATTTATTTTAAAGCAAGGAATAAAATACTCATTTTCGGGATGTAAGGCCTGTAAACACTTGCTGTCTAAAATTTTATTTAAAAAGCAAAACTAGATTTCACACAAAGTGATCTTGAGAGCTTTTTGGATAAATCCTGATTTGGGGAAAGCAGCTACTAGGCTGCTAAACTCAGGAAAACCAGAGCTGGCTTGCTTCAGGCGTGGACGCCAGGCTGCTGCACAGCCAGCTGAGGTAAGCGGATTCTTGTCTTTGTTTATGGTGGACTTTGCCCTGCAACTTCAGCCTCAATTGTTCACAGGGAAAAGCTCAAAGAAGTCCCTGGCCTTAGCACACTGACAAGCCCATGTGAAAACATTTAATTCTTCTTCAACATTCAGGTATTTGCTTTAAACTCAGCTCAAACTAGTGCTGTGGTACATTAGCAATGCCTTCCCTCTGATTTTGAGCTGCAAAATAGAACCCACAAGTGATAAAGAGCAGTGCTGGCGAGACATGAAGGATTAGTGATGCAGTGGGCTGGAAACAGCTGCTGCCTCCTTCTTGGGAATGTCAGAAATATATGCAAGAGCCTGTCTCAGCCTAAATTTAGCATAACTCAAGTTATAGTCATTACTAATTGACAAGAGAGTAAATAGGAAAGCAAGATACCACACCATATTTAGCTGAAAGGAATATGTTTAATAGATTCCAGTCATCAATTTGGAAATTATTAAATGGAATAAAACTGAAACTCCATGACTCACTAGAATTTACACTCATTTCTTGAACAGTCTGTACATAATTTCTCTCAGAATCAAAACTTTGGACAAGAGGCTTAAATTTGCCTACTATTTAAATACGAGTTTAATGTCCAGTGAATGCTGCATATCTTTTTATGATGCCATCTGCACCAAATATCTTTATAGCAAAATACAACATCACCCTAAAAAAACTGGTGATGTGAACAAAAAGGGGACTGGATGACAACCCTTTAGGGCCTATTTCTGGGAAGTCAGTAAAGAGACGTCAGAGATAATTTTTATTATTTATTTAGCTAAGTCCTGGCATTTGTGTGCTCAAATAATAGCACATATATTTCTGGAAGTATAAAAAGAGAGTGTCGGTAGAGGGTGGGGTCCAAACTTTAACATAAAGTATAAGAAGGAACATGATAAGATGTTCTTGCTTTCACTTTTCTAACAGTAGAAACTAAATTGACACTGAAAGCAGAGCAACTCTTCCTGTTAAAGCAGCAGTGAAATAAAAGTCAAACAGCAGAAGCCAAAGCAAATCTGACTGAGAGTCATGTTTTTCTTTCCTTGTTACTATAAACTACAGTTGCAGCTGTTCACTACACAATGTCATTTCTTATAATAAGTTCCAAAAAAGTCTTACCAATAAAAGAAATTGCCTTTGGATTAATGATGCCACTAGGAAATAGGTGAAAATCATATTCTTTCCCATCAACAACCACAGTATGGCCTGCATTATTCCCACCCTGCAAGAGAAAGAAACACGTGAAGAATAATGGTCTAAACTCTCAGCAGGTGATTTGGCAAGACCATCTTTTTTTATTTATACATGTCTTTGGTCACTGCTCTCTCCACCTTATAGATTCTTAACATGTAGCATTGTAAAATCAGCTGAGACAGGACAGTGAGGGGATTCAAGGAGTTCAGCAGGACTTTGTAGAATTATGAAGCAGAAGGATACCATGGAGTCAAGGCAGGGCTGGGACAGAGCAGGAGCTAATACAGGAGTGGTGGCATAAGTTAGACAAGAGCTAAAGCTTTCTGGGAAAAGAAACTGGAATTAACTATCAGCCCTGGAGTCCTGTCTCTGACATGCCTACACAAGCCCCTCCTTTCTAGGCATCCTCTGTACATGGACATTTCCTTGAGTTTACCCCAGTGTTTCCCTTTGAATGGAAGCTCTTCCGACCTGCCCAACCACAAACAGCTACTACTTCTCTTGGTATTCAAGACAGAGGATCTTGGTCAGGTTGGAAGCACGTGCAGACTTGGCAGCTTTACTGAATGACCTTGTCAGTCACAGAATATTCTGAGTTTGAAGGGACCCACAAGGATCATCGAAGTCCAACTCCTGGCCCTACATAGGAGCACCCCAGAAAATGGTCAAGAGATGATCTTCCCAGTTACCACCACCACTTTATGAAGTCTGTTACCATTCATGACTTACATGACTACCTACCAGAACTGAGAATAGGAGCTGGTATTTTCCTTACTAAACCGCTTTTCCACAAACAGCTTTAAAAGAGAATGATGTGACAACACAGAAACTTGGAAAGAGGAGAGCAAATCAAGGTCATGAGTTGATTTGACCAGAAACATTAAGAATTTTAAAAATTAAAGGTATAGTTTTCTCAGCAGGCTGAGTGTTTTTTCCTGCTGTGTCTTGACATATATAAAATTTGTCTCCTACTGATAAGGTTGGGAAACCTGACTGCTTGTCTGCTGTGGTGCTACAGGCCTTCAGTTTTCCCAAATGACTTTGTGGGTTTGATACAAGGACTGAATGATTTCAACTGTCTAGAATGAGGGCATCTGCTGGAAGGGGAACTGAGACTGCCACTGCTAATTTGGAGACAATGAAGAGTGTTGGCTGAACCAGTGGAGTTACATGAAAACTCTGAGAAAGAACAGTCATTTAGGAAAATGAATACTACAGCACACGTTATTCCAGATTTAATTTGTTCTTCATTTACTCATTTGCCCATTTGTATCTAAAACACAGGAAAATGGCAACTGACAATCTTTTCAAAATGTGGATAAAGGCTGAAACACAACATTAAGAAAATAAAAACTATGGGTTACTAAAAGATAATTTTTTTAAGCAGTATGATGGAGGAAAACATTAAGAAATATGTCTTCAAACATGAAAAAAGTAATTTTCATGCTTTGGAACATGTGAGCTCAACAATTAATTTTAAACAGATAACCTGCTAAGGGAGAGCTGAGTAGGCATTATAATAGGAAAAAAAAAGTACACACAAATTTCATTTGACTTAAAAACTGCTGGGTAGCTCATCCTTGGGATGGGAAGGACTCCCAAGTGTCTTGCTAATGCAGAGTTATAACTTGTCCAGAGAATCCTGGCTGTTTTGCTTGCCTCCCAGATATAATAAACCAGTTGTAGAAACCCATATCTAGTTAAAAGTACTCAATTTTCCAGAAGGTTCATAAATCAGGCAGGACAGTACTTTACATGATACTTAAGAGGTCTGACTCTGGTGGATTGCACTGGTTGAAACACTGGTTTATTTTATTATCAGGCTGAGAAAGAAACTAGTAACTTCTTCTGGGACTCCCAGCTTTCCTTTCTGCTCACCTATAGATGATGGCAAGATGGAAACGTTAAAAGAATTAACTCCATCATTTGACATCAATTTAAGCTCTACTACAAATAACAATTTCCTCTTTTCCTCAGAAGATGGGGAACCAGGCTGCTTCAAAAGTATTTGTTGTCACAATGCTATAGTTATACTCTGCTTTTCTTAATCAACATGAGTATGAACAAATGAAATCAGGCTTGAAGACTCACAATCTGAGATAACAGCATTCCTATTTTCCTGTATCCTAAAATTTCAGAAGGTGGGATACACCAGTATGACAAGGCTTATGAAAGACAGTTTATGCTTTTGGAAAATTTGCTGAACAACTGACATACAGAGAACTACTCTTTCTTTAGCAAATGCTTAAAAAGGTATATTCATCAAGCAGCTTGTAAAAGTTGGCATATATAAAAAAATGCCGAAGCACAGAAACACCATCAGATATGGTACATCCTTTAATGGCCACATTCTCTGATGCACTTTCAGTCCCTCTGGATAGATACCACAAATCAAAAATTCAGTGACAGACCACCTAAAACAGCATTTCTCTAATTGCAAACAAGTATTGACATCTCTGGAACTGCATTTTCCACTGCTCATGTTGGTCTGTGTTCCCTAAACAAGTGTTTTCCTAGTATATTTTTACAGCTCAACTAATTATACTTTTATAAATATAATTGAAGTCACAGAAGAGCATTGAATTACCCAAGAGACATGACCACACTTGCAAAAACATTACACAGGTCTGATGAGGTATTTTCTGTTTATTATCTGGTCATCTCAGTAGTTTCATGTTCAGTGACATAGATATTCTAACAGCATATTGGCAGCTAAACAGCTGAGATATTAAAGACATCTACTCCTTTTCTAGTTTTACTCTAGTTCTGAGAGTCAATATCAGACCTGTATAAGCCATTTCTCCTAACAAAATATAAGCGAACCAAAAATCTTATATGGGATTAATTTGAAGACTACACATTTGAAGGTGCAGAGGCCTGCCTGGTACGCTGCAACTGTATGAGCTCCTCTCTATCCCTCAAATGGTGTTTCATTAAAGTGGTGTGAACTCCAACACACCGAGTGACAGTGTTCTCTGGACCCTCAGGATGCTTCCTTTTGGAGCCTCTGCTTGGCCCTTGTTTCAAACACATGAACATCATAAACTTACACTTAATATCCAGACTCTGCCATGCAGCACTGAGACCCCTGAAATTTATCTTCTACCATTTGCAGTTTCCTTGGTCACTAGAGATGGTATCTTCTTCTGCAGTTCTTAAAAAATATCTCTAACAAAGGGAAAGTTAGAGCAACAACTTCTGACAGATTAATCATCTGTGCCACTTTGGCATGATCTGTATTGTGAAATGATGGTATAACTAGAAATAAGTTGCTGTGCAGTCTGGGCATCCCCATTAAACCACTAGGTTTAAACCTACTAGGTGTAGGAAATGCTGTTCCCAGAAAGGCACCATTAGGGAAGCTGCTCCAGTGGCATCCATACACACTCCTCTTCCCCTGCTCCAGGGTGTGTCCCTTCCACAGGGTGCAGTGGGATCTGGGCTTTTTAAAAATTATTTTTTAAAAATTATTACACTGCACTCAGATAAAAATACATTTTTTTTCTGTAATATTTTAATCTATAATTTCTGAAATTTTATAATCCAAGTGTAAAATTACATATTTTCCCAGTACTAGAAGGAGCTACAGAAACTATTCTACCCCATGAAATGTTGTACGGTCTTTTTAAACAAACAGCAGTTTGTTTAAAAAGAAAATCCATTTCCAAGCTTTTTATGTAGTGATACTGGATTGTTGCACTGAAGTACATTGATTACTATTCCAGAGTGCTTGAATCCCAGAACTGTATCAATACACTAAACCGAGAAGCTGTATTTTACCAGCATTAACAACTGTAGCTGGCATAAACAGCACCAGGGAATTAATAATTATTATGAACAGGTTGCCAGAGGACAGTCATTGTCTTCATAGCAGAACTTACAAAAACCATGAAGAAACAAACCCACTTCCCAAACTGCTTAAAGGCTGCTGTTTTGGCCTGCATTGTTTTTAAAATCTTTATCTTTATTCTCTGCAGCCAAAACATCTGAAGACAGAGAATTTCTTTTGAGAGCAGCAGTGAGGCTGTTCAGTACCTGCAGCAGGAACTCGATTCTCCCAAGCAGCCTTATGACACATGTTTGAACAGGAAGGAAATGTCCTGATGCCCACAGGTGTTTCTGCCTGCTCTTGCCAGGCAGGTAGTGTGGAGAAGTGTTTCCTGATGCTCTCCTGGTTGGCACATCCCTCATTTGCTCAGTGCTCCCCACAATGCTCAAACACAATTTGATTAAGTAGATTGATATGACAAATCATCAGATCACTTATAAAAACCTTGAAACCTAATGATAGTTTCAAACTATAACTAGAGTGTGAACAAGAAACAGGTTTATTTTTGATGGGTCCTACTGTGATCAGTTCTCACTCTCTTCCAGTTAACAGTGGGGAAATAAAAGAAACTGGTTATTGAAGATCTGCAGCCAACACCACCATGGTGTGAATGACACACTAGCAGTACACAGAGCTCCTTAGCCACTGCTACATGCAGTGAATGCATGAAATCTCACAAGCAGGTTTTGAGTAAACTAATTAGAAACAAAAACATAGTTCAAGGAGATATCTGTGCTAGGAACCACATGGGGCTATCTGAACACAGTTTCAGTACTGGCTGACATGCCTGAGGCGAACCTCGCGTGTATAAATGGGAATATCAAGTAGGAGTAGAAAGATTGTATTACCTCTCCTTTTGGCAGTCGTGCAACTGCTACTAGAATACTGTGTCCTTGGTACGGGGACAAGATTACAAGATGATCCCCTCTGGCATTATTATATGAATTTATAATCTATGAATTGAAATACCATCCACAAACCAGCAGTTTGGGAAGCCTTCATCTGAAAACAAATGCTATGACTCCTGGGTATCTCTCTTCATTATAAGTGTCCCAGTAATACTAATTCCATCCATCAATGGAGCAAAACATTTTCTGAAACTCAGCTGTATTTGCAGGCCAAATACCTTTCCCATCATACTGTCAAGCAAGCTACAAAATACTTTTGTTTTGTTACCTGAACTGAGCAATTTTCCTCAATTTATAGTATTTTATATGTGACTAAACAAGAAGGAACATTGTTACATAAATTGTTTTTTGTCTTTACAATTTAATTAACAATGGCTATTTCTAACTTACATCAGCAACTGCCTGGAACTAACTTGAATAAATGTAGCTAATAAGCGCTACCACCGTAACTGGCTCTGACATGAACTTTATAATAATATAGATCCATTGACTTTCATGGGATTTCTTGTTGTTTACATCACTGCAAATGAGGTTTGAACATCATTGGTATTAAAAAAATCCAGTCAGACAAGTGCAATACATTAAGTGCTTTGTACACGTAGACCCTTCAACACAATGTCACTGAATTACCTGTGTGTGAACACTCCTGTCAATGACTGAAGTGCTGTACATTCCAGCTGGAAGGTTGTTGCCACAGGTGCTTGTTAGTTTCCCTTACTGGAAGTTTATTTTTGCTAATTTTTTTCGAGTTTAACTATTGCCAAATAACATCCAACTCAGTCCAACTCGGGTTTCAATAGGTGCCTTGACTTTGCCTTGACTCTTTTTTCAAGAGGACCATAACTTCGTTTTTTTTATTTTTTAACTCAACCCACTGGGAAGAGGTGTGTTGGGAATAATCAGAAGTATCCTTAGACCACAAAAACTGAGGGAATTGTGATTTTTAAAGCTGTGGTGGTGACAAACAATTGGTGTGAGTTGCAAGTTTATCTCCAGACCCCAACCATCCTCAGCCAAATCTAGTTTGTTTGGCTCTTCTTTCCCAAGACTATGTTGCAATAATGATTTCAAGTACAAACAACTCTGCACAGAACTGCTCCGACTCCTGCCTCTGTTCAAGTGTTCAAGAAGGAGCAAAATCCATAGGATCCCACTGTCCCAAATAAAACAGTGATCTCTTAAAAAACTCCAAAATTCCATGAGAGGAGACCTTCTAAAACCTAATGAGATAATTATTATGATTATAAACACAAACACTCTTGAGCAGAGCAAGATTTTGACCCTTTAAAGAAACATAAAATTATTTGTAGCACAAATAAAACCCCTGAAGCTTATATCATATATTGCAGCAATAATGTAGTATTATTTCTTTACTACAAAAAATGACCCTAACTTATACAGATACCTTGGTCTCCCTAAGCATCTGAAAAATGCAACTGGAAAAGTCAGGTCTAATTCAATTCAGGTTTTAAACAACAATAAGTGCAGGCAAACTAGACACTCAAACACCAGTTATTTTCTCTTAAACTGAATTAATTGTTTTGTCAAGTCACATCAAAACAATATACCACAACAGACCACTACAACAACATACATATTTACTCCAGCAACACATGCAAAGACTATAATTTCAAGGTGTACTGATAGAAAATGCTACAGTGGAAAAATACTCTAATGCTAGCAGAATACTAAAATAAAGGAAACCAAACATGAAAAAACCTAGGTAAGTCTGCTTGTCTTTAATTCTCTCTACTGAAGGATGGTCATGTCCCTGTGGGAAGTAATATGATCCAAGGATAGGACCATAACTTTTCTTATATCTGTAAACAAGTTAACAACAGGAATGAAATAGAAGAGATGTCATTTCAGTTTAATTTTCAGCTGTTTTCTTTTGATGCTTGTAGAGGATAATAAATTCATCAGGCTTTATAAAGGGGATTGAAAATTAAGCTTGCTTTCTTATGGAGATTTGGAAACTTTAAACCTGACCTTCTCATACAGTATTTATAATCCTGGTGGTCCTGAGATGATCTCGCTGATGCCCAGAGGAAAGGCTAGTTTAAAATAGCAGTGTCACCATGTTGTTCTAAAGCTTAAAATGATATAGTGTGGCATGTAAGTATGTATAAGCATAATGAAAAATAAAATTGGATAAAGTACATTATAAGTGACAGATTGCTACAAAAAAATTTTCAAGTTTGGAAGGGTAGACTTCTATATGGTAGCAAAAGAAACAACTCAACTTAAATCCCCTCCTGTGCTGAACAGCAAAATAAAATCTACTTGTGTTTTTGCAGGGAATCTTGCATAAAATGACTTAGAAACCTGTATGAATGTACATGCAAATGTGATTATCAACCTTCCCAAACATTTGAGAAATCAAAAATAACAGTCCTACAGTCACTCATGACTTCAAGGTCATCAATCTCTTCACTGAAGATCATCAAGCACTAAATCATTAGGAGATTAAAGTCTTTCCATGCTTCTTTATCCTGTAGGGAAAAATTACACTAAATATCACAGCTAAATCTCATTGAAAGGAGAGCAACACATGACAGAGAGAAAAACAGTAGCCAACAAGCTCCTGTAACTCCACATAATCATCACATAAAACTGCCCTAATTTAATCCCTGTTGCAAACAGTTCCAGTAGCCCATGATCAATAGGGACAGTCACAACAACGTGTGGCTGCTTCCCCTGCCCTGTCAGCAGCAACAGAGGAACAAAGGAAACCTCCCCAACCTGCACCTAAGCCACCCAGAGAAACTACTCGTCTGGCATTTCTGCCACGCTTGGCTTTTATTATTCAATTGCTTGCCAACAGTATTTTCCTTTGCATTCCTCAAAGTACTGTTACTAAAATGTATGACATTTACATAGCATTCATTAAAACACTAACACAAGGAAATAAGGAAACCTACAAAAATATACAACAGTATATTATTGCATGGAAGCATTGGGCACATCTCTTCATCCTTGCTTAAATTGTTCCCCAATGTTGCAATGCTTCCCCAAACCCAAAACGTTGCCAGGCTTTTCTTACTGGTAAGACCTCAAACTCATTTGTTAACATCCACTACACAGAGAAAATATGCCACTCCACACCCTTGGTGTATGACCTGGTTAAACACCTCAGTTCCAAGTAACTGTGAACTCCTCAACCACAGAAGACCTTAAGAACCAGTTTTTCTGGTACCCTTTTCAAACTCCTCAGCTTTTCTTCACTATTAACATCAAACGTAATTTTTGTCCATGTGCCTCAAAAGATCAGATGCTTGTTTAGACTAAAGCAATTCTTAACTTGAAGGCACAGTCTTGATAGAATAAATATTTCTTAAAGTGACTGCATATTTATTGCAAAACAAAAACTTTAATATGAGATGCCTAAGAAATTTAATAACAGCTCTTCTTAATGCAATTACATTCTTACTATTTGGTGTTGCTTCTTACATGTCAGTTCTTAAGGGAATGCAGATAACATCAGGCAGATTGCTTCCAGACTTCCAGAAGGCAGAATTGTCACAGGACTGACACATCCAGCATTGTCATGGGCAAACTGGAACAGCAGTGCCAAATGACAGCTAGAAAAATTTCTTTAAAACTGCCTTGGCCTTGTCCCTGATGCTGAATGACTGCCACTGGTGTTGGTGTGAAGGGAACAAGGACTTGTATTTGTGTTGCAGCTGGTTTACACTTCTGTTCAGTTGCCATGATGTGACCTGTGGCAGGTAGAGGTGATTATCACAGGGCCTCCATACACTTAGTAGCAATAGTTTTCCTATCTTTCACTTTAGGCGTCTGGAAAATCTTTCCTTCCCTTCAAATTTTTTATCAAATTGTTTATGGGGCATTTTCCATACTAAGTTTCTATTACAGTGTACTTTATGTAGTCTCACCTTAAGGAAATAGCTAGAACTGCATGATATCCAGCTGGCCTCAGTTAACTGAGAACTTACTATGTGTGACTTTTTAGCAACAGCTCGAGTCCAAGCAGGGCCTCTGGAAGCACCGCACCTTGGCCCCTTGGTCCTTGTGACAGGTGACTGTTTGATCATACTCCAAAACAGATCTGAGAAATTAGCTAATTAAAACTCTGGTAGCTAACACCAGCCACCAGCTTCAGCTTTGAAGCTAGACACAAAACAAGGAATGAGGTGATATGAGAAATGTAAATCTGGAATGAGAACTACCACCGATAAAGTCATGATCTGAAATCATGTTTTCAACAACACCATGCTCTTTTCCTAAGTATATTATATGTATCCAAATTACTTCATCTGATACTCTGACAACATGCAAAAAAGCCACAAAAAAGTGAACTCCCATCTTTATGTCCAATATTCTCTTAGTTAAAAGCTTTAAACAAATATGTAAAACCTCTTTTCTAAAGAAACATCAAAATGAAATATTTGCCACTGAAATCTGTTTTTACTCTTTCCTAAAAATATACCAGGGATTAAAAGTATTACATGGCATAATGTCACAGCTCCATGCCCCAGGAGGCCACAATAAGAAAGAAATATGAACCTCTAATGTTCTTCTTCTGAATGTCTTTGCTTGCTGAAAGAGTAGCTTAGAGGAAAAATGTTCTTGATGTTCTCCATTGATAATCTGAACTTAAACCTACTCAGTTACTTAAAAGTCTGCTGTTATTAGTTTATTTAGAAATACCTTTTCTGCTTCTTTATATGGGTTTGTGTGCCTGTGTATCTGGTATTTTAATGAAAGCAGCTTGTGAAAAGTTTTGCCCAGCATCATCCATAAGAACATTCAGAGATCTTTTACCCTTTCTGAAACCTCCTCTTTCACAAAGAATGCTACAAGTATAAAGGTTAAATGAAATCAGTTACTTCTGAATGGTGTGTACCTAATTATTTTGAACTCAGACTGCATATAATCTAAGCACTGGTGAACAAATTAAGTCATCAATTCATGTGAAATTAAATTCTGAACACTCAGGAAAATTACAGAGGCCCAGGTTTTAGTGCAGAAATTTTTTTTAACATACTTTAAAGCTTCCTTTGTGCCTGTGATGGACTTCCTACTCCCATTTACTTGCTTGCCTTTCTTTCTAGTATCCCAGAAAGGAGAGTTTCATTTCCTGTGCAGCAACCGATGTCACAGATTATTCTCATGAAACCAACACACTAAAATACTTCAGAAACATTTAATGAAAATTATTGCCTTTCATTGAAACATTAGGGAATTACTGTTTTTTAAAACCCTTCAAACTCAAATCTGGTCCTGAATTTAAATCCCTACACAGAGAGGAGGGCAGCCCTATCTTTTTTAAAAGGTTAGCTCAAAGAGTATCCTACCAGGATGAAGAATTACTCTAGCTGGGACATTATTTCAGAAGACCTGAAAATCCGTTTTTCAGATATTCATTTTCAAGCTCTCTCTACTTCCATTTCACTGAGGACTAAAACAAGCTGTTCAATGTCATTTCCATCAATGTCTCAGAAAATGGCCCGGACAAGATACCATGTAATAACATTGTGAATCACCATATTCTAACAAAAAAATATGGTGCAAATTTTTCTGACATTTCCTCTAAAGTCTCTAATAAGTCAGTCATTCAGTGTTTCTTGTTTAAGAAATTGCTTCTAATACACAAGTGCTCTGGCACTAGAAGTTTTTCTTAGTTTCCAGGAGCAATGTGAAGGAGCAAGGTTCTGGTCCAAACACTGAGATTTTCATGGCACTACACAGCATTAAAGAAGTTCACTTCAAACTGATTACACCTGTAAGTTAATGACCTGCCATTATCACACTGAGAGAACTCATCAGTACTGTTCACATCCTTAAATATGTGCATATCTTTACTAAACTTTAACAGACATCTAACAGAGGCAGAAATCATACACTATTATTTACTTGCATGATTGGCTTTGAAAATATGAAATATTAAATTATTAAAATGCCACATATTTAAAAGGATGCTCAAAATTGCCAAATACACAAAACACCCATTGAAGTATTAAAAAAATCCACTTCTTGCTTAAGTTACATAATATCTGCGACTCATAAGCAAATCATGACTCATATTTTCTTTTTCAAATGCTTTGTAGTCAGCCCTGAACTCTAATCCTGAAGACATCTCCTTCTAACCAGTGTATCAGTAATCCTATTACAGCCTCAAACACTGTGTCTTGGGGAACACTCTTTTGAAAAGAGCCCAGAGCTTTTCCAGCTCCACCTGCCTTCCATCCATCCCGGTCTCATCAGGCTGCAGAAAGATGATCCAACGTGCCCAGCAGCACATTAAACCATCAGCCTGTTGCTAACACACCAACCCTTCTGGCATGCTTACACACACACTCCTGGATCCTTCAGAGGGCATTCTGAGGCTGCACCTGGGGGCCAGGCTTGCAAAGCAGCTCTCTGGATGGACAGCAAATCTATCCTGAAAGCAGCTTCAGGGCATCCCTCAAAATTGAGCCTAAAAGGAACCAATATGACTCCTTGCAGTAGTAACAGTAACCCCATGAGAATGCACTGTTTGACAGCGGCCTTCCTTAAATGCTCCTCCTTGGCTAAAACTTTTAAATTTTGTTTTCTCACCAAAGCAATCCCAAGATCTGAGTTTAAATTCCTAGTAACACATTACTGGGCGAGGCAAGGGGGAAATAAATATGGAAAAAAGCAAAGGTCCTGATAATACATATTCATTAGCTACCTTTTGCAGGGAAACTTCTCCCCAAGGTGATTCAAGATCTTGGGAGTTTAATGTCCCAAGTGAAAATACTTCCTCCACCTTCTAAATATTTAACCTGCATGACAACATTTATTTACATAATATACTTAATTAGAGAAACGTCCTTGGATTTATTATGGTGGATTCAAGGATGTCTGTAGCTTTATAGTAGCTATCATGCATTTTAAAGCAGAATATATTTCATGGAACATACCAACTGAGCTGGACTAAACTGACTACTTTTTAATGTGCTCACATGGTTTAAAGGGATAACAGACAGATTATTAGTATTAGTCTAATATGTTCATAACTAATGTTTGAAAAAAGTTCTTTGGAGGTTATTACCATTACTGATGCCCCATCCCTGGAGATGTTCAAGGCCAGGCTGGATGGGGATTTTAAGCAACCTGGTCCAGTGAAGGATGTCCCAGACCAGGGCAGGAAGATTGGAACTGGATGATCTTTAAGGTCCCTTCCAACCCATTCTATGATTCTGCTCGGAATCATCTCTGTGTCTAACTTGGCTTATATTCTGCAAATACATTGTTTTGAGAATCCTTACAATCTATTCAACTCAAAAACACCTATAAGCAAAGCCATGCAAGATGTTTCCTGTTTTTATGCAACTCTAAATCCTTATTTTCACATAACTTGGGGTTTTTTTTTTTCCCTATATTACTCACGCTCAATTTAATTTAATTTTTTTTTAAGAATAAACTTCCAGGCGTTTTGCACGGAACACAGCCTGCCCATCCAAAACAGCCCCTGCAGTAAAACTTTGGCAGACTCCTGGGGTTTATTACGGCTGGCCTTCAGGCCGGCTCACGACGCTTTTCCCCGGAGGAGCAGCACGCCCGGAGACACCGAGGCACCCGCTCGCAGGCAGGGGAACATCCCCGCAAGCACTGACCGCACCCCGGGCCGCGGGGCTCGGCTTCCCCGGGCAGCCCAGCGCTCCTCCCCGGGCAGGCGGCCCCGCGCCCCCGCCCGCCGGCACCCCGGGACCCAGCGTCGCTTATCGTGAAGGGTCAGCTATTTATATTTATAGCTCAGGGCTTTTTTTCTTTCCGAGTGGCATTTGGAGGCGCAGCCGGGGTGGGTCGGGGGGGGGTGTGTGTGGGGCACACTGCTGCCCGCCCGGGCACGCTCGCGTCCCGCCGCTGGCTGCGGGAGAGGGACGGGGACCGGGAAGGGAGAAGACGAACAGCAGCGAGGAGCGGCAGCTGGAGGGAAAGAGCGCTGGAGGGAGGAAAGGCGGAGCAGCGGGGGACAGAAGGGACCCGCACCGGGAGGAGGGCGCCGGGCCGAGGGGAGCTGGGGGAAAGCGGGAGCCGAAGGGAACGCAGGGTGGGGAAGCGCCGAGGGAGTGGCTGACAGAGCCGGCCCGGCACCCACCTGGCACCGGCACACAATGTCCGACTCGGTGGCGAGCAGGTCGACCACCTTGCCCTTGCCTTCGTCCCCCCACTGCGCCCCCAGCACCACCGTCACTTTGTTACCGCCCGGCTCACTGCGCGCCCGCTT
>VZTZ01003481.1:0-51400 GCA_013400955.1 Drymodes brunneopygia | reverse complement strand
GGGCCGCTGCCCCCGGGCTCGGGATCGCCCAGCCGCGCTCACACGCACGGTCCACACACAGACAGACACTCAGACACAAACACACGCGCACACACACACACACACGCTCTCACAGGACCTCTCACTCACAGTCTCCTCACATACACACAGTCCCCTCACACACCCACACGCACCCCACACTGTACTGCCTCACAGTCCCCTCACACGTGTGCACACGGAGCACCCCACACAAGCACGGTCCCCTCACACTCACGGTCCCCTTGCATACAGGCACAGCTGACAGAGGCTGTGGAACTGTGAGAAGTATGTAGCCCTGGGAATGCATATAATGGGCACCTCAGAGAGATGCAGGCCCGTGTCACCCTCAGGCAGACACGGGAGTCTGAGGTGAGCCTGTGGTACAGACAGACGGATGGACAGACAGACACTGGGCTCTGAGGTGCTCTCAGGCAGGGGTCTGAAGCTGTGTCACTCTGTCAGGGGGCTGCATGACAGAGTCACAGCACACGGGTCCAAGGCATGTGGCTGTCACAGCGGTCTGAGGCCTGTGGGGCCATGTCACGCAGATGTAGGGACACGTGTCGTACTGAGGTACGTGACTGTCACTGTGACATTCACAAACACTGCCACTGTTTCCAAGGTGTCACAGTCTTAGGCACAGGAGCTGTGTCCCCGTGAGACACACACACACACACACACAAACACACACACACACAGAGTCCTGAGGCATGTGACCCTGTGTCACTGACAGACAGACAGACACTGGCCTGAGGAACACAGGCCGCTGTCACTGCAAGACAGATGTTCCCCTGAGGCATTTGGGACTGTTACTGTCAAACATGCAGGGAGTTGCACACTCAGAGAAGCCTGGCACGTGCACAGGTACTCTCAGAGTACCCTGTGATATGTGACAAATCAGAAGGAAAGGGACAAGCACAAAAGCAGCTCTAGCACACAGGGATCATGAGATACAAACATCCGCCTGCTGGCCTGAGAAACACAGGCAGGCGCACTCCGAGTTTGACTGACATACACGTTAGCCTAAAATACATATGACTGTTGTTACTGAACTGGCACTTACCCTGTTGACAGGCAATAGTCTGCTCCATGGCCTGAGACACTCGAGACTATTTTGGTGAGGCGCACATGTACACCCACACATACACTCACACACTGACCTGAAAGAAAAATCCAGAGGGCCATCCCTTTGAGACGGATAAACAAGTGAGACATGTGGAGCTGTGTCACAAGGACAGATTTAAGCTCCCACTTCTCTGTTGTGACAGGCGAACAGACCATGCCTATCACCTATAACCCCTTCCCCATGCACTAGTCACAGGCTAGGCTTGGCTTTTTCTGCAGCACATGCCCTGTAGCTCCAGGCATGTTGGCACAGTGTCCTTTAAAAAAGTGGGTTGAAATGTGTAAGGTTAGCAGAGTGGTCTGAGGCACACACACCACTGTTAGTGTGAGGTGCCTAAATGCACGTGCATATCAGCACACACACACAGAGGCAAAACAGCAGAACATACCAGGCTGCAGCTTCAGACAGGGGGAACTGCACCAGCTGCTGATTCCGTGCTCCTCCTGGCCACTGCATGCATGTGATCCCTACCAAGAGAGCAAGGGACAGAAATTCAGCATTTTCCAGTGACACATTACCTCTCTTACACTCTGACTCAGATGAAATGCTGTGATATTTATAAGATCACACAAGCACATGGTTTTGTGCAGTGGTCAAAATGCAGAAGGGTAGTTCCACAATCTATTGCTCTGGCAGAAGGATGAAAAGGAACTATTGGAATACTCTAATGAACTCCTGAGAAATAAAAATATCCAATGTGTACAGCCCATTTCAAACATGCATATGGGTGCCTTGTATGTGTGCATGTAAAGTCTTACCCATGCCTATGGACATACATTTGTGTATGTGTATGTATAGGACATAATCCAGGCTCCAGCTGAGTGTTTAGCAGGGAACAGTGGAGGTGATAAATATGGAAGAGAAGGCAGGAAGGGAACTCCTGATGTTGGAGCCTAGTTTCCCTGGCTTCATCAGTCAGTGAAATCATACAACACCTTGCTCTTCCTACTGAATAAGTTCCAGTGCTGTTCTAGTTAGAAACCTCTGCTAATTACCAGCCTTCTGGCCGATTTATATCCATATGTTCTGTGCTGATGTTGCCATTTAGTGTAAATACTTCTTCCTTTCCCTTCCCTGTGTGTTTATTTATAGACAGAATTACATCCAGTCTCCAGCTTTGTTTTGTTCAGCAGAAAAAGACAAGATTTTCTGCGCTTCTCTCAAGGCAGACTCTCAAACTGCTGATCATTCTCACCTGCCTGTCCTGCACCTGTTCTGATTTTGGCTCATGTTTCTTGAATATGGGCAGAGAGAATTGTACACTGTGGTCCATGTCAAGTTCCCTGTTACCTTTTACCAAGGGAATTAATGTCTTCTCTTTTCAGATGGAAATATCTCACCTAAGACATTCCTGGACTTGCCAAGTTTCACATAGGTGGTGAGAGTCAGCTCCTTTCCCTCACTTCACTGCAGTGCTGGTATCACACACTGAAATAGCGCTGCCTCTTTCTGCCATTGGCACTTCACATGCACAGTTCAGCTCCTTGGCATTTCATGTATATATTCACAGCCAGATGCCACGTGTGATCTAATGTGGCCTGAGAGATGAAACTCCAGCTTGGGTTTTGGAATTCTGCGTTATAGAATTTTAACCTTTATTTTTATTTTGACCATTATTTTGGTTTGAAGGATGTGTGGTGGGTTGACCTTGGCTGCAGCAAGTTGCCCCCCGAGCTGCTCTATTGCTCCCCTCCTCACTAGAATGGGGGCACAGAAAATAAGAGGAGAAAAACACTTGTGGGACAAGATAAAGGCAGTTTTCTAAAGCAAAAGCAAAGGTCATGTGCACACAGGCAAAGGAAAAACCCAAAAGATGTAATTCTCTACTTCCCATCAGTGTACAATGTTAGACCACTTCCTGGGAAGCAGGGCTTCAGCACATATAGTGGTTGCTCTGGAAGAAAAATATCAAAAATAATAAATGGCCCCCTTCCTTCTCCTTTCTCTTAGCTTTACCTGAGTAGACCCTTTGATCAGTTTGGGTCAGCTGTCCTGGTTATGTCCCCTCCCACAGCCTACTTGTGTAGAGGGGAATGTTGGAGAAACAGCCTTGGTGCTGTGGAAGAACTGCTCAGCAGTAGCCAAAACACTGGTGTGTTATCAGCACCCTTCCAGCTACCACAGCTCTAGGAGGGCTGCTATGGGGAAAATTAATTCCATCTCAGCCACACCGAATACAGGAATTAGTTACTGTGAATTCTTTTAAGACATTTGATTCCTGTGATCTAATATGCACCAAATAGTTTGGCCACAACTCCTCAAGCATAGGCTTTTCTCTTTGGGCTTCTTGCCCTGGTACCAGGCAGTCTAAAGCTGCCCAACATCAGACCACTTGAACTTGAACTTGTTCCATCTCACATGGGAACACCCAGCACTGCCCATTTTCTCTTCCCAGCCACACAGTGACAGCTTGTGGACCTCACCTGAAAAACTTCTGCACTAATCTGTCATCTCCTTAAACATACGCAGCCAGTCTGGTCCTGCTGAGCAACAGAAATTATTATTAATGACTTCTCTTTAGCTGCCTTTGTAATTGTTCTCAGCCCATACTCTGCACTACATTGGGTGTCTTAATGAAGTCCATGTCTACTGTATTTCATCTGTCTTGATAGTAGTCAAAGGGAGCCAGTGCCAGAGTGATCTGCTTTGGCTTTTGCTTTTTCCTTTTGTACTTTACCCAAGTTTCATTCACCTCCAGGCTTTATTTTCTTTCAAATTTTCCTCTAAAGCTTCCCTTACTCTTCTGGCATGTTTCCAAGTTTTTTGCAGCTTAATAACAAAATAATTTTGTCCATAAAATAATAAAAACTGCGTCATCTCATTGTGAAATAAGTATTTATCTGGCACTGTGGTTAGGGTTGTTTGTACAATATGTGAACAGGAGCCCCAAGGACAGCAAAATGTAGCAGTAGCATCACTGCATTCCCTCACTGATTCTCCTCTAATTCTCCTCAAAACTGATAACTTGCGAGTCAGCTTCACGCAGACAGAATACAAAAGCATCCTTTGCTTCAAAAATACATACTCCTGGTGCTGTTCCTCTGCAGAAGCAGCTGTTTACAGCTACATTTTGAAGTCAGAGAGGATGTGGGAGTTCTATTTATTACTATTTTTATGGAATTTAACATTGCCATTCTTGCATGTTTGGTTTTTTTCTCTCTTTTGATACTCCACACCTCTTAGTATAGGAGCTCAAATATTTTTCTAGAGTAATGTTGTTGTTATTCTTGCATTTGGTTGGGTTTATGGTTATGCTCTTGTTTTTTTAAAAGCAAATCATCCTGACATAACGTCTTGTAAATTGCCCTGCTTAAGGACAAACTCCAGTCTTTTTCACAGGAGATGACAGACTTTTCTGCTGTTTGGTCTTTGTGGCTCTCAGCCACAAAAAATACATTTATAACTTTCATATATCTTCAAAAAAAGGTGCATCCACTGTCGTTCTGCGATGGCCATAAACTCCAGTTTTATTTTCTTTCTAATGCCACCAATGTCAAACCTTCTGTTTCTGTAAACTGTTTTACATGAAAAAAGTACTGGACACTTTGAAGGCAAACTGACCAACCAGGGGAACACTTCTCATTATAAAATTCAAGTGATTTAACTCAGCATAGAAATAATATGGAGCCGGTTAATTACCTGAAGTGAGACACCACGCAACACACTTCTAACACCAAGTTAAAAGGAAACTTAAGTCCACTGAAATCAATGGATTTAAATACATTTTGATGTGTGAGATGGAAAAAAAAGCCAGATCTCCAAGGTAGATTTTGCTCAGTTAAAAGCAAATGTTTGACTTTTAAGTTGAGTAAGACATTAACAGTGAGGTCACACAGAGTGCCATGAGACTTGTAAGGGCCACAGGAAGGCAGCAGCCCTGTCCCTTATGAGTCACCTGGTGCTTGGTACTGATAAAGGAGGGCATGAGCTGTTAGCTCTGTAATCAGAATTGGTCTCAGATTAGCTCCCTGTTCCTCAGAGCTCCTCCATTAAAACCAATTCATCTGGCAGCACTTGACCTTTGCAATTTCACAGAAAAAAAAATCAAGCATTTGCCTTCTCAGATAAAAAAATGCAGAGCTTTTTACTTTTGGGTGACTAATAAGAGCAAAATATGTGCACATGATTAAAGAAGTGCACTTTAGATTTACTTCAGAATAAATTAACCCAACTTATACTATTTCTTTTCAGAACTGCATTTTTACCAAACACCTGTTTGCTCACATCCCTGATAAAAATAGTAGAATGGTGCAAAAGCACATGAAGATCTATGCTTGGAGAATAATAAAGAACTAATTATTTGGACAAAGTGCACATCAAATCAGAAGGGCAGTGTTTGTAATTCCATTTTATTTTCCCTTTCCATTAAAGACTTGAAGCATGCAAAAAAGCGCAGTTATTGAATGTGCAGATGAGTGAAGCTGAAAGCAACAAGTATCATGCTGGAGACCAGGATGCCTCTCTGAATAAGGGTAAAAATGTTAACATGGTTGCAGGAGAAGTCAAAGATCCTGCTGAGATGGAAGAACAACCTGTAAAATGCAGGTCCTGCTGAAATGCCCAGCTGGAGATCCAGCACTGTGCAGTGGGGAATATGAGATCCAGTTGAAGAAAATCATGAAGAGATCCACAAGTGCATGATCACAGGTGTGGAAAATCCTAGGATGCAAATACTAGGAAGGCCCCAGGCTGAAAAGCTGAAAGGGTGTTAGTCTAGGAAAAAAGAGACCAAAGGTGATATGATAACAGTCTGCAAATATGGAAAGCCTGCTGCAAATTACAAGGGAGTGGTAACATGTTTTCTCTGTTGTGCGTAGGATGAAATGAAAAGTGTTTGCATGTTTTATTAGATTAACAAACTAATCTGATAAACATGGACAGGTGTATAAAGCCTTAGTAAACTTGAAACAGAAGCTGTGAATAAGACCATCTTTGCTCCAACACTACTCATAAGGATCACATTTGAGCACAGCAGCAGCTTGTCCAGACTTCAGGATTCCTGTGTCTTTAGGCATTTTTGAAAAGAGTTTAGTCAGAAATGATTCAACAACTGCTTTGAGTTAGACCAACTTTACTAACTCTATAGGTCCCAGTGCTGTAGGTATTTTCTGAAGACTTTGGCCCAAACTCTCAGAAGGTACATAGCCACCTGTTTAGATTCCTAGGTCAAATATTTAAGCATCGTTTACGAAGTTACCTAAACCTACAATCACCTACATTTCTGTGAGTGGGCCCCCAGTTCAGTTTGTATCAGCTATAAGCTCTCACATCAGATGGCTTTGCTGCCAAATCCCTCCCTTATGAACATTGGATGTATACACCAGAGCAAATATCCCACAAAATTATATTTGGAATGTCACCCCAGATTGTCTGAGGATTTAAGGGTCACAGGTGGGATGTGGCAGACATTGCTGCTTCAAATCTCTTTTTGCTGACTAGAGCTGTTAGAACATTTAGTCTCTGGCATCCTAGACGGAGTCCTTTAGTTGGGGAATGGCTGGGATTGGAAGGCCCCTTAGAGATTATCTCATTCCAACTCCTGCCATGGGCAGGAACACCTTCCACTAGACCAGGTTGCTCAAAGCCCCATCCTGCCTGGCCTTGAACACTGCCAGGGATGGGACATCCACAACTTCTTTCTCTCTGCACAACAAATAATCAAGTTGATACCAAAACTAGAGTCTTCTTCACATTATTTCAGCTATTCAAGTAAATAAGATTGCATAAAGCCTGTGGAAAGATTTAAAGACACATTTTAATGAAATGAGCTCAACTTGAATCATCTTTGCAGGGGGACATGTATTTAAAAAGAGATTAAAGGAGCACTGCAATATGGTTATGCTCATTTATGCCTGTGAGATCATGGCCTGAAGTCTGCCAGGCTCTCAGTAAAAGAAATATGGCAAACTCATTGAACTCTGGGGCACAGGGTCAAGATATTTTTTCTTTTTTTTTTTTTAAGAAGTTTTGCACTTTTCTAGAGTTCATGAAGAATTAATTGAACTGCTTAGCAGTTATATATATTGCCAGACACAATTAAAGCTTTTTTTCTCATTTATTCACCATCTTTTTAGGAGATTAAGATCCAGATAATCTGTCCTGTCATTTGCATTTTAAAAATAAATAAAATTAAAATACCATTACAGTATTCACTATCGGCACAGGGGAAACACTTGCTCAGGATCTCACTTGCTAGTGTGTGATTTAAAGCTGCAGCTAACAAGCCTCACAAATTCAGGTCCTTTCGTTTAGCTCTGTTTACTAAAATGAAGATATATAAAAGAGAAATGCATCCCGGATTACAAACACATACTAGAGTACAATGCAGTTGTAAGTAAACTCTGCACTGAAAATTGTACTTCTCCTTAATACACAGTTTTTAAACCACTATTACATGCTTCAAAAAGGCAAAACTCAAGCCAAACAACAGTAACCCAGTAAGTTTTTAGCAGCAGAATATTAGCTGGTTTCCCCAGCTCTTGAAGACTAGATGCTTTTACTACTGCAAGAGCAATTTATGTTGGTGACATTTTATCATATATCAGCTTGTTACTTACAGCCAAACAAGTAAATCCTGTGTAAAAACAGACAATATGAATTTTGCTGGAGGAAAGCTCTTGTACTGGACCCTGGATATATCCGTATATGTAGTATATGGAACTAGATTAGAAGTCTGCTTTTGCAGTTGCTTTTTATGTGTAATGATAGCAGTTATTTTCTGGAACTTCTGTACTGTTCATCAAAACTTACCTGCTCTTTATCTTAAACAGCATTTCATTGTCTGCTGCAGTTACAGTATTATAGTGGCATACCTAAATTCTCACCAGATATTTAAATGCGTGTTTCCATATTTTGTTCTTCAGTGTTCTTGTTCTGTTGCTTACTCTGGTCATTAACTGTGTCCCCAAATTTCTATTAGAAGCAGCTCATTTTTCCTCTTGGTTAGCCAAAGAAACCTCTAGATGTTATTTCTCTTGTAATATAAAATATGTTATTTTTCTTAAAGTAACATATAAAAATATAATCCTTGCAATTATCTGATGGAATTCTCTAGAAGAATTTAAATGCCCAGTAATGGAAGCTGCTGCAACAGAAGCTGAAGAAAATAAAGCAGTGAGGTTGCTTAATCCACTATGAAGCATGGGGGGAAAAAAATCTTAATGTACATACGTATGTAAACATGTTCAGAGGAGTTGAAAAAAACCCCAACCCTAGAATGTCTGAGTCCCTAGAATCAGCGTGAGCCTGTCACCAAATTATTTTGGCAATCTTGTCTTAAATCTTATTCACAGAAAAGCTGTTTTTAGTATGTGGAATCAAGCACGATATTGCTCAGTTGTCTAAATAGTACCCTCCCCTTGAATGTTGGTAACAGTTTTTGACTCAGCTTGGTTCTCAGCATCTGAAGCCCTTGCTTGTAATCTCTAAACACAGCAGCAGCGGGTGCTTCTGGCTTCACCTCTCCTGTTTGAGCTCCAGAGAGTGAGATTATTGCCTGCCCTAAGAGACATTGCTTCTGTGTGCTGTCCCTGGCAGATCTGTCAGCAGCAGAGAGATGATCCTCAGACAACTGGACAGAGCAGATATTCACACTGAGGAGCATGTGACTGGACCTAAGGTCAGAGATTCAGAGACTGCAGGATTGGGACCTTTAAAGATCCCTGCACAGGATTGTCCTGTATGCTGTGTATCACTGGCATCAAGGGAAATACCTGCAAAGTTAAAGGGTTAGTTCATTGTTTGTGGAACCAGGCCTTGACAATCCTGTAAGCACAGGCTGCTAAGTGGTCATCACATTTACTGTCTTTTTGTTCCGTTTTTCAGAACATAAATACTTAACTTGCTGATTATATGGTTAGAAAAACCCCCTAAAAAACATTTTTCATAGAATAAAGAATGGTTAAGATGAGCTTCAGCATTCTGCCATGCCAGATCTGGTACCCTCTGTTATTTTGTCACCATATCCTGATTGATATTAAAATAGATTTTAAAAATTCTTGATTGTCTTTGTCACCACTGCTATGTACAGTTCTCTAAAATCAGTATTGAAAAATAATTCAGACTCTAAATGCTCTTTCATGTTCAAGTTTATACTCCCCCAGAATTAAATCCACCTTCTCACAAAGGAACAAAAATAATGACAGTTCCACCTAAACTGTCTCCTGGAAATACAGAAGGTTCCTCTAGTTTGGTACTCCTTTTTTTTACAGGGTTGAAGCACACCTTTAATTCTTACAGCTGATAAATGTTGCTTCCTGGTTTTATTTTATCATATACTAGGTTACTTTTTTGTACTTATGGCAAAAAAAATATTGTTTTAATCTGAAGCTTTACATTAAGAGTGTTATGATTGCAAAGTACGTAAAACATATTTGTGGTAGAACTTGACAAGACAATATCGAAAACTTTGTTTTGGTTAGTTTTCAATGGATTTTATGCATTTTGAAAATTTATTTCTAAAAGTGAATAGCTGTGAAAGAGGAGCTAAAAGGAGGCCATCTATTTAGACACCAGATACAAGAAAAACCAGAGTCTTCCAAGGCTTGAGCATCTAGCATAAAATTTACATGAACTCCACTCAGATTTACAAATGGCTTCTCTGGAGTGGTCCTCTGAAGAACCAAGAATTGTAACCAAATAATATTGGCAGAAATCTTCAATCAAAGTGGATGCCAAGTATTTGCCAAAATAAAAATTTAAAATATACACATCAATATTAGCACTAGACATACTTCACGCCCAGGGAGGCCCAGCACAGCAAGTGCATTTCTGCATCAATCATCTGTGCTTCTGAACAGCACAGGCACTTCTTTAAGCACAGACATAACTGCTTTAAGGAATCAGATCTGTGATCAGAAAAAAGCAAATGTTGTGGTGACAGTAACACCGGTCACAACTTGTCTACTGGGCTGCATGAAGTTCGGGTGTGTGCAGCTTTCTACAGCCCTAAAGTTCTCCCAACAACTATTCAGAACAACAGCAGGATATCCTCCACTTCTGAGCAAAGTGGGAGAAACTTGCTCATTGTGAGTGGTGTTTTTTTCTAACATCCCTATCATGATTTCTTCCAAGCATTCACTTGCACTTAAAAATTGGTAATTGATGTCTTACTATGCATCTACTTAACATCTGCATCATCCATGGCTAAGTCACTCTCATTGTATCAGATCAGCCAGAGTTAACAGATAAATGCCTTCTAATTAACAAAAGATTGGCTAACAAAAACAGAATTAATTGTTAAATGTGCTACACTTCTCATACTCTCCCTTTAGCCTCTTTGCATCTTCTCCTTTAAATTGTTTCTTCCTTTTCTCAGATTTTGCAGCTTGTTCCTTCCTTTCTTGATTTTCCTGTGTTAAGACAGAATGACAAAAAAAAAGTAAATAAGAGTTATTGAAGGAAAAGCTTGTTAAGAGACTCTCAGTTTGCAAAGAATAGGTATTCTGAACATGCCCTATGCACACTGAAAACTCTCAGCCGAGTGTAAATAGCAGAACAGAGCTTCCTGGTCCATCTCTTTGGCCTTCTCCATGTGATGATGTTACTAGCAAACTATTTCATCAGCTTTAACTGCAACTTTCAACTATGGGCTGAAACGCATTCTTCTTAATTAGTCCCTTTGTCCGCAAAACAGAACATTAGTTTAACTTAATTAGCATTCTAGAGATTTATCCCACAGCAACCTTGTTTGTATTCAGGGATTTCTACCAGAATTTTCAGGAACTGTTCAGCTGTGTTAAACAGCAATTCACAGTTTCTCTTCAGGCTCTCATTAAATTTGCCAGTAGTATTTCTGCACTACTGTTCAGGGCCAGAGTCCAGGCTGGATGTTTGTTGGTACCACTCACACAACTGCCAGAATGGCATAAATCCTGTTGGGATTCATGTAAATGCAGGATTCTGGTTTCCACAGAGCTGCTGGTACCAGAATAATATGATTAATGGAAGGAGAAAAAGGAATGGAATGATTACTGCTAGCAAAAGACCATTACTCAGTGGAAGAATATTTCTGGCTTTTGGTAAGTAGCACAATGGTGGGAAGAAGGCAGTTCTGAAGAACTGAGACAAGTATAGTATAACAAAGATCATACAAGCCATTTTCTGAAATGCATCAGTAGTTCTTCTTCCAGAGCTGCATTTGTCACTAGAACATTGCCATCCCACCCAGAAGCTTGTCTGCTTTTGACTGCAACCAGTGAGTAGCTAATCTACACATTGCAGGTAGATCTGTACTTAATAGGCTGCTGTGCTATATGGCAAAACCTAGTAACATCCAGGAAGATGCTGATGATTTGGTGCAGATAAGATTCTTGATGAGACCTGTGTGGTCTCCTTTGCAGAGAGTTTGAAGCAGAAAATGCAATTTCCCAAGATAGTGATAAATATGTTTGATTGCTACAGATCATCTGGCACTATTTCCATAAGTTGAGCTGAATAAGTCCCACAAAACATGCACAAGCTTATAGAACCAGCCTTTATAGAAAGTAAAAGTCTAGGATCCTTTGGTCCAAAGGAATTTTCAAAGAAATAAAGAAAACTTGTGAACATTAACAGAGTTAGTCTGTTTGAAATATAGGAGCATTAGAGGCTTAAGGTTATGGAAACTGTCACTGGATACCTTGAAAAAGAAAAGAAATTCATGTACTCTTGACAAAGAAAGAAAAGGATCCATTTGCCCCAAATAGAAGGTGCTTCTGAAAGAATGGGGTACAGGTGGTAAAGTCTTATGGAGAGGCCAGAAGCCTTCCATCAGTATATGCCTCCTAGTGAGAACAAGCTAAAACACATTAGGGATAAATTTATCAATTGAGCAAGCCTGAACCAAATTTTTCTTCCGAAAAATTGTAAAAAACCCCCGAGCAACATAACAGTTCAGTGTAAACACACTTAACAAAGCTTCTTCAACACTAGAAAGTCCCAAAAGGTACAGTGGTAGTAGGGCAGAGGAATGAATACTCACAATCCATTATCCACCTTCCTGTATTACTGAAGGCAGCTGCAGGGATGAGATTCAGTGAAAGAGGGTGTCACTTTGGATTTGCACTTTGTGGGATGTTAGATGCTTGGTTTTTGAATTAAAAGATGCTCCAGGAGAACTGTTTACCCTCACTATCTACAGCAGATCCTGTTCTAAGACTATATGCACCCTTACTGAGGAGTAGCTGCTCCAGCTTGGTTGTCCTAGGGGAGTACACAGAGGAACTATCTCTGTGCAGAGCTGTCTGTATAACCTCTGTCATCAGCTGAATACTTCCTAGAGCAGATTTTGTTGAACAGTTTTTTTCTCCTTTTCCTGAGATTAGACCATCTCTTTGCTGGGAGCTCTCTTCTATGAACAACTGCAAATGTTAAGGGAAATCAAATGTTTCCCACAATCCCCTATAATCACACAGTGATTCTTTTCCCCACAATTTTACCACTCAGTTCTCAGCAAAACACCAGTTCTGATTTTTTGTCTTTGAGCTGAGAAGTTATTTTCTCCTTGTCTCCTTCCTCCTGCCATCTGCTTGTTTTATTTTTTGAGAACTGGTGAAACAGTCATCAGCCCTGGGTGACAAACCAGTACCCTTGTTTCCTTTCACTGTGTCAGTTTTGGAGATCATTTGGGTATTTGGAAAGGCTTTGTTGATTTGATTTTTTTCCTTCCAGGTAGACAGAGAGAAAGATGGCAGAGTTTTATTAAAGTAATTCCATTTGTGTAACTCAATTTTTGTTACCTGAAGGATAAGAGATCAGAAAGAACCCTCAGGGAAGGGAGAAAGATTTTGTTTAAACAAAGTAACAAACCCTCAAACTCTGTAGATAGGCTTAGGAGACAGGAAGGATCACAATTTATCGAAACTATTTCCCTTCTTATTTGATGTGGGAATGGAAAGATAGCACTAACGATTTTGGCAGTGCTAAGAGACCTGCTTTACACAGAAGACTCATCTCAAAATAAAAGTTACACCTTGGCATGAAAGCTTAAAATAAATGGCACTGGGAAGAGATGATGCCGCCTGGGGCTGATTCTAGTGTAAAAATCAAAATCACAGAACAAAAAGATGCTTTAAAAATTAAAACCTTCTGCTTTTCAGCATGTTGCTGTTTTAATCACAGATAGTATCTTTACTGCAGTGATAGGTAGAAAGCAAGGCAAGAGGAAGAGGAGATTAATTCTAGGTGTGCAGTGAAGGAGAGAGATGCAGACAATGTGGCGGACAGCTGTGGTACCTTTGAGAAATGGAACTGAAAATAAGATGAAAGGGAGTTTACATTTTGGGGATATAAAAAGAAGCTTCTTTCTAGTTGCTCTGACCTGGCTGTGAGCAAGAAGCACCCAGAAATGTGGTTTGAATCTCCTGCAGCTATACTAGGACACTACATAACCTTTACTGGGACTGTTTCTTGAAAGAGCTGCAGTTGCTGGAGTTACCCTCCACAGTAAATTTCCAGTATAGCTCTCCACAGATGCTGAGCCATTTTATCCTTGACTCGCTTAATTCTTTCCTTCATGCCTAGAGTTTTAGGAACTTTAAGGATCAACCATATTGCCAAAACATCTGTGGTTTATAGGGTTCATTTTCCAGACTGTCTGTGGCAATATCACATCATTTCAGAGTCTGAGTAGCTGCATTGCTTGGAAAACTTTGGCTCAGTGCCTCACTGGAGAAGCAGGTAGTGGGAACAGTAGAGGATATATTTTTGGTCTTTCATCTTCTATCACTTCCTCAGAAACTTCATTGTTTTCAGCTGAATCTATGATCTGCCCTAAAGCTCTCCTCCAGTCTCTCTTGGCAGCAGAGCTGTCTGTATTCTTGCAGTTCTTGCAATGCAGATGGTTCTCTCTACAGAAGGTTTATCCAGTCTGGGGCTCTCCTGGACTCAACACAGGAATGGGTGATTCTTGCTGTTAAAATATGTATGAGTGTGAAGCCACTATCTACTGGCATTAAGAAAACCCTAAAGGAAGTACGGTTAGTCCAGGTGTGAAGTGTGTGGTAAGGGATGTGAAATGGAGCTTTACTAGAGAGATTACTAATTGAAAGGTGCTCTACACAACTTCTATGGTGAAGTTGCTGTTCTCTTACTCCTTATTGCAAGGACTGAAGTCCTTTAAGTAAAGAAATATAATCCATTGGGAGATTCAGGAGGGTATTTTGGATCACAAAACACACTCTTTGGAACTAAAGAGTTTGGAACTAGTACAATCAAATACCAACACATAAACACATCTGCCGATTAGGCTTTGCCTATTGGAAAATTTACCTTTTGTCCATCAGCAAAGTCTATAAAGCATGTCAGGTTGCTCATTCTTTCACATTCCATAAAGCTCCTATTGCACTGAGGTCTGGTTAATAATTTTCAGGGGGAAAAAAATGACTTGAATGGTTCTCCACAGCAAAGAACTCCAAAAAACCCCCCTACACAAAAAGTCCAACCAGTCAACCAAACCAAAACCCACAAACAAACAAAGCCCCACGTTTTATATTTGCCCACGTGCTCATTTTCTGCTGCAGTTTGCAAACACGTGAGTTTACTTTCATTTACTTCTGCAGCCAGGGTTAGGTAGCCCAGTTTAGAGTAGAAGAAAATAGAAGTTATTACTTGATTTAAAGAAAAAAGTTCTCAAGTTATTTCTAAACAGTCACAAACATGCAAATCACCTGTAAAGCCTTGAGGAAGACCTCTCTGAAGGTTTTCATTGTGCTAAATACATCTTCCAAAGACAGGTTTTTTCGGTCTTCACAAAGATAATCAGCAAGTTCTTCCCTCTTCTTTTCAATGGTGGCAAATTCCTTCTGCAGGTCCTTTGAAGCATTGAGGCTGCCCTGAGACAAATTTTGTAACACTACTTATGCATATTAAAAGATGGCATATTCTGAGCTGCCCAGAAGACTTCAGCCACTTAACAGAGAGCAGTCAGTTTTTAGAAAATGGACAACTAAGATTGGTTCACAATGTGGGATATTTATTTCTGAATTTAAACATCTGCATTCCCCTCATTTCATCATACAACCACATGGAACCTGGCATGACTGATCAAGGGAGGGGCAGCACCAGGATTTCTGCCTTATAGCTTTAGTTAAGTGACCCGTTTTGAGCATATGAAAAGCTAGGATATTAGGAAATATGGGGAGGGGGGGGAGGTCAGAGGCAGGAATCTCATATTGCAAATCTATTCACTTTTTTCCCCACAAAGTACAGTGAGACAAAACCTGTTTCTGTGCTGCACTGTACACATTTATAGTTGCAGCCTACGTTTCATGTTTTGGATCATCCTTTCTTTTGCCTACAGAGAAATCTGTCTGGTCCTCAGCTATTTCCATATCCCAGTACCACATTACAGAAATGGAGGAAAATCTGGGATACTCCTTCCATCAGGGCACAGTGGGAGTGTAGTAATGACCCCTTTCCCGTAGGGCTTATGTCCAGTTGTAACCTGAATCACAATGCCTTTAAGAAGAGAGTGTTTAGGAAGAAAGATGAAAAATGAGTCACACTCACATTACCTACTTGCACAGATTTTTCATGCTGAATTTTCAAATCATCTGTTGACGAAAATAAACGTTTCTCTATTTCCAATAGTTTCTTCAAATTGGCGCCTGCCTCAGCCTGCATGACATCAATGTGGATTCTGAAAGGGACAGTACATTGAAGGGATAGGTCTTTTGTTTCCATTAACTTAAAAGGTTATTATAAACATTATCACCTCTGCAAATGAGTATGGAATTAATTATCCAGCCCAGACCCTGCTTTTGCAGGTAGCTCTCCTCTGTATAAATTCTTTTTCATGTGCTCAAACCCTCATCTAAGACTCTGTGCTGTTGCCCTCACTGCCTTCCTGGATGGAAGAACCTCACTGTCCTAGTATTCAAAAAACTCCAAAAAATTTCCAGCCTACTTTTCTTCATAGGCAACACAAGCTCATCTCCCCTATGCCAATACTGTCCTTATTTAGCTGGTTCTTTTCCCTCCTTGCCTTTTCTCCCTAATCTATTTATAGTCCAAAATTGTATCTCCTCTCTGTTAGTTTCGCTTGTGTGGAGATCCAAACACAACCACAGCCTAACCAACATCTTCTGTAGTTCTGAACTACTCCCTGGGCCAGACAAAATTTACTGGATCAGCAAAACCTGGCTTGGTGTTTCATGGTGCACACAGATGTGAGCAGCATTAGGAGAGCCCCCTGCAGGATTTGCATTGTGCACAGTTCTCCACAGGCTGATTAGCAAATCAGTTTTGTAAGTTCGAGAGTTTGGCTAAAGTAGAGAGCAGTTACTTTATACAAAGAGTACATTTAAATCATTGGCCAGCAAGATCTAGTTTCAGTCAAGAAAAGTATTTCTATGATGACACAATCCAAAAAGAAATTCACAGTTCAAAACAACATTCAGTTTAGCTTCTGCAAAGATAACTCACAAAAGCCATAGCATTTTTCTGTTTAATTATGGAATTAAAACACTTCAAAAATTATTTAGCAGCTACATAATCCATCTACAGATTTAAAAGTTACTCCTGTTTGGAGTTACAAGAAAATCTAAGTCATACAAGGTTTCTGTGAATCCTCTGAATTCATTACAGGATTAAAAATGTTAATCCTGCTACTACAAATGTGGATTCTGATTAGTGTAATTGAACATATCTCCATGAGATTCCTTTGAGCTAAAGAGAAAGGGCTGGCAATAGACTCATGAGACTTTCAGGCACATGGGAGAAAGTCACAAGTCTCCAGAAACAGTTTTTTTCTTTCTACCCATAGACATTAGAAACATGTGCTGATACTCAACTCAAGGGGTCCTGAGGTCCCCCAGTTGCCAGTAAATCATCCCAATAATTTCCTCCTTACCTAAGCTTTGTAGCTCCTGATGGGCTTTCACCTAAAAATCACAGAATATGCTGAATTGGAAGGGGTCCACCAGGATCATCGAGCCCAGCTCCTGGCCCTGGCACAGGACCATCCCCCAGAGTCACATTGTGTACCCCAAAAACATTGTCCAAATGCTTCTTGAACTGACTGAGAAACTTCAGGGAAGATATGTTTCTATTGCAATGTGTGGAAGAAGAATCTGGTCCTTGAAAATGAAGGAAATTCACTATCTACACAGTTTTCTTCTAAGGTAGTACTGGATCCACAGAAAGAAAAATCACACTGAGCCCCACCTAAAAATCTTAACCAGATTGAATTATAAATCTCAACACTGTTTGGTGTTGAAGGGAACCACTCTCTCCCACAGCAGAGAAATCCTGTGACCTTATTACACCACCCTAAAATGACTCAGCTCCTTGTTGGCTTTAAAGAGGTTGGCAATTCATACATGACAAAAACAAACAATAATGTCCTACCCTGCTGCCTTGGAAACAAAGTCAAGATCTCTGGGAAGCTGCAGCAGATCTGTGTGGTTTTTTTCAACCTCCTAAAATTGAAGAGAAAAAATGGTTATCTTATACAGTCAGTCAAAGAGTATGAAAGTTTTTCAGCTGAACAACATCAGGACTGAAAAATTAACACTTCAGTTTTGTTCTTTCCAGTGTAGGGATAAATTTAGTCTTGTTCATCCTTTTTCTCTTGTTGGCATCCACAGGGAGTTAAAAAGAAAGGAAAAGACTCATTTTAAGTGCTCGGGCTGACATCCCATGGGCTGCCACAGTGCGCAGGCTGACCTGAGATTTCGTCTTCATACCACAAAAATAAATTTCATTTGACAGATGCATTTGGGATATGTGTCAACACAAGAGAGCAGTTGGAGAAGAAGAGAAAGAAAACAGCAAGCAGACATGTCAAGGGAACTTGAGGAAGGAAACCTAGTGTTACCTCTCTAAATAGTACTGTATATGGATTTGATCCCATCTGCACAGAGAGCTGTGGAAAAATTTGCATGGTATTTCCAGCACAGGGGCTCACCCTCCAGGTACCTACAGTGAGATATTACTGAGGTAAAAGCCCTTTGGCCACTGGGGAATTAATATTTGAGAATAATGCACACAGGAATAATTTCTCAGTTTTGTTGTACCTCCAAAATATGGTGAAGCAGAGTAATGTGGCTTTGGTTTGCTTTTGTTTCTTTTAGTTTGAGCAGGGCACTAATTTTAAAACCTCCAGCATCTCCAGTGTGACGCCCCTAGAAGATACAGAAAAAAGTTCCTTCCTTCAGTTTTCAAGTCTTGCATTGTATTTTCTGTTATCTTTAGAATACAACAAGTAAAGAAATCATTTTACTTACATAGTTCAGAAAGTTTCCAACTTTAAGAATCAATTGACAGAAAACTGGCAGTCGGTGACTGGTAAGAATTGCTAAATAATAAGAAGAGAGACATTTTCAATAAGTTAAATTAAATTATCTGAAATAGGATTTTTCTTCAGTTGACTGTGATGGTAACAAAATTTTCATCCAAGATTATGTCAAGCCATTGTTGTGAATTTGGAAAAATACCAGTACAGAAATAAATCAGCTGAATGGAAGAGGAATGAGTAACTTTCTATTGTGATCTCTTCTTTACAAGTAGATGGAAAACTAGTTTTTCCATTAAGTGTGGAGTATAGATGTATCAACCTTGCAGCTGCCTTATGAGGGAGAACCACATACAAGGAAGTGTATAAACTTGTGAAAGTCTATAGCCCTCATTTCCAGCTCATATTATTGTAGTTAAGAAAAGCAACGGGCTTTGTGCCTCATTATCATTATTAGTGAGAGCAATAATCAAAAGATGCACATTTGAGCAGGAGACCCTGGGGTAAGAATAAAGTTATTGGTGGAATTTGAACAGAAACACTAACCCTCACAATGGGATGGAGGGGGAACAGGGATGTCAGGGTGGGACTTCAGAGAGCTGTTGATTGCAACCCAATAAAGAGCAACCATAGCACTGACATCAGAGATCAAGGTATAGCCCTGTTTTGTGTGTAAACATAAATGTTTGCAGTTTAAGTGTTTAACAGGAGATCAGTGACTCTCTAAAACCATTGGATTGAAGCTGGAATGTAGGAGCACCTTCAAGAAAGGGACAACTTAAAACTAAAACCAGGGCTAATTTAGGTGGAGTGGTCTCCTGAAATATTGGTGACCATCATCTGGAAGCCGAATTGGATTCTGGTATGTCACAGTGTCCTGCTCCACCACAGAGCTGAGCTGGACTGCATCAGTGCACACTACAGGAAAAACTGGGACTGGTTCATTGTTAGGGACAAAATTCTCTGCTGCACACAAAAATGTAACCTATATTCATACAGGATCTGACACTGACCTCTCCACCTCAGGAGAGACCTTCCTGCTGCCTAAAACTCCCTGAAAAGTTGTAGTCAGAGGAGTTCAGCCTCTTCTCCCAGTGACAGGATGAGAGCACACAGCCTCAAGCTGCACCAGGTGAGGTCCAGGTTGGACATCAGGAGGAATTTCTTCACAGAAAGAGTTGTTAAGCATTGCAAAGAACTGCCCTGGGAGGTGGAGTCACCTTTCCTGGAGGTGTTCAAGAAACAACTTGGCACTTAGTGCTAAGGTCTAGTTGATAAGGTGTTGATGGATCAAAGGTTGGACACAGTGATCTTGGAGATCTTTTCCAACCTAAATGATTCTGTGAAGCCTGGAAGTGTTCAAGGCCAGGTTGGACAGGGCTCTGAGCAACCTGGTCTAGAGCAAGGTGTTCCTGCCCGTGGCAGGGAGGTTGGAATGGGATCATCTTTAAGGCCCTTTCCAACCCAAACCATTCTATGATTCTCTGATAAAGGAAATTTCCTTCTTTCTCTGCAGAACTACTACTTCAGAGCAGAACAGCACAAACTGCAGTTCTTCAGAATGTATTCTAGGAGCAGGAATTTGCAGAATCATATTGATGCTCACTACACATTGAGCTATTAAAAGGTTAATTTTGGTTAGATTATAGCATACGTTACCACTGATGCTAATCAAATAGAAGAAAGTGGCTGAGCCTGGGCACTGGTGCAGCACTGATGTACTTACTTTCACAGGCTGTCCTGATGGCTTGTGCTTTTGGCCACAGACACTCCAGCAGAATTTTTGTTTCCTCACAAATCAGCATACATTCAATCCTCAACTGGTAGCTAAAAAGAGACCAGTGGAAAAAAACCACAACAAACACCACAAAAAGCAAACCCCACAAGCCTGATTAATTGATTTGTGTTCAGCAAAAGCATCATCCATTTTAGGCAAAGCTCAGTACCAACATTCTTATGGTCTCTTTAATGCTCTGACATGAGAACTGGATTATAAATAAATCAAACACAGATATTTCCAAAGATGTCCTAGAAACAATTATCATCTCCTCTTTCAGAAAGCAATGCTGGACTGACATCTGGCTGTGACTACCTTGCATAATGAGGCCATAATTTTTTACAATTCCTGGGCAACACTAGCCAGGATTTTAGCTCTTCTTTTTAACTTCACAAACAGAAATTTGAAATGTTTTGGCAATGATGTCCTTTAATGACATTTATGCTTCATCTTGGATTAATGTGGAAGGAAAACATTTTCTAAAGTACTTTTAAATCTAGCTACAAGTATGAGAAAAAAAATTAAAAGCCACATTTTCACCATCACATTTTCAAAAAAGTGTCTCTGGTTGTGGCATGGCAACTTACCAGATTTATAGAGGGCCATTGCTATTAATTATAACACATCACCATGTGTTTGTGAAGAGCAGAAAGAGTTCTCTGTATGCACCTCATTTGACTTGGTAAAAACTGGGGAGGTGGTGAAAGCACAGGCACTGCTGTGATTCTGTCATGGATTTGTGGGCTCTCCAGTGGGTGAACTGGGATCTGTAGCCCAGGGGTGGAGTGAATCAGCAGCCTGGTGACAGGATTCAGTCTGCAGCTCCACGCCATACAGGAATAGCTGTTCAACAGTCAAGGTTCTTTTCATACCAAGGTTATTTTAACTGCAGTTTGCCAAAGGTGTCTGAAAGTCTCTCTGGCCTTTGGGAAGGAAAAAAATTCTCATCCGAGCTCTACAAATAGCAGTCAGATGATTTATCCTGAAGACTGGATGTCAGGAACATCCCTCTAGCACAAGAAACAGAGGCCTTAATTTTTATGGACAAGTCTTGTAAGAGCGACACTCGTGGAAAGAGACAAAGAAGATTTTGCTTACCTGGGAACTTCCAAAAGATGGAGATAAAATTGATCTGCATTTGCCAGCTGTGATTTTTCTTCTTTGCAAGATTTCAGGCTCTTTATCTAACAGGGAATAAAAGAACAAAATAACCACACAGTTTTATTTAACAGGGGAAATAACCACACAAACATTGCTGGAGCCAGCTGCTTCTTACAGGCATGAAACTGGCTTTTCTGAACTTGCTGCATACACAGGTGATGGGAGTAATGCAGATGAACAATAAATTCTACATTTGAACTGGTTTGCAAGGGCAAACACATAGGTTTTGTTTTGACTGGAAGGTCTTTTGCCTTTGTACAGCATCTCCTAGGATGAATTCCTGATCCATAGGCAGGGATTCAGCAAGCTACAGTGCACAGACACCCAGAAACCCCTTTAGAAAGATGAGTCCTTACACTTCCTCCTCATTGAAATCTGCTCTGAAAGACTCTCTATTCACCTAAGCCCACAAATCCTAACGTGCTTCATATCCACCTAATTAAAATAAGGGGATAGAGAGCAGCACTTTGTCTACACCTGTGTTGAGTCTCCCAACATGCTCTTGCTCAGCCTTTGTGTGAAGAGGCCAGACTGTTGCTGGAGTGGACTTCCCAGCACCCTGCCTTGGAATGTCATTGACCTAGATGCAGCAGAAGGATGTGGGATCCAGTCACAGCCTCTTGCTTTAGCAGTGCAAGTGTTTTGAGCTGAGCACACAACACACTGAACTCTACCAGAATGACACAGTAATAGATACCTCCTGGTCTTCAGGCAGCAGTTTAAACAGCTGTTTCAGTATCTCAGCATCCAACTTGGATCTATCCCCTCTCTGAATCATGGCAGCAATCTCTTCATTGGAGCTGCAGGAAGGAGAGAAATGCTGTGAGCAGTGGGGCAGTAACATGGCAAACAGAAAAGACCCAAATCTCTCTGCTGGCACTGCAGGAGCAACTGAAGCAATTCATACTATACTTGCCTCCCTTTACAGATTGGATCTTAGTCCTCAAAAATAAAGTGGAGATATGAAAATGCAAAGCTTTTTCATTTGAGCCTAAGGCAATATTCCTTATAGTTCAGGTGTCATTCTGGCCTTTATTCATACTTACACAACAAACCCGAAAGCTCTGCTTTTACTGTGGGTATCCAGTGTCACTGAGAAGATATTTACATTTTAATTCCTCCAGCACTTACAGCAAAGACAAGGATAAAACCCATGGCTCCCAGAAGGTTTTAACCCAAATCCTTGCCTGAAACTTTGGCAGGCAACATGTATTTGAAGTGATTCCAGACTGCTGTGGTTTGGGCTCAGGAGAGCTGGGCTCCCTGAGCCACCAGCACTAACAGAGGCAGCACCCAGCTCCAGAGCAGCCTCATCCCTCACCAGTGCAGTGGGGCTCCGCTCTTTGATCCCACCAGCTGATCTCAGGAGAGCTCAACCACTGCCCAGGGAATCATGCAGGGAGAGGAAATAGCATCTGCATTAGGTTATGCACCATTCTCCCCCAGTTAGAAACAGTTTGTCATGGAAAAAGAATAGTAATAATTAAAAACATCCCTCCGACTGATTCTGATTTATTCTTATTGAAAAGGGACTTCTTGGCTGAGTTTCTTCCTGAAACCCTTTTAACATGGGCCATGACATCAAGGGCAGAGAGAGGGCAGTACATCCATCATCATCCTGCCATAGTTTCAGACAATCTAAGAGTAAAGATATTTTCCCAAAAACTAGTACAAATTCCTTTCCTTCCCCACTCCTCCATGAGGGCTGTGACTTGGTAAATTTCCATTTGTTTAATTATTCAAACTGTTTCCCATTTATTGAAAAACTGCACATAAAAACTATATATAATTTTGGATCTGAACCCATGGAAATGCCTCTTTAAAAGCAATGAAGTGACTTGAAACTTCCATTCAACAATCTTCACTAACAGTTCCTTCCAGAACTTGATATTTATGTCAATGGTACCAAAGAAAAAGATGTTTACACATAATTGTACTGTTATTTATGAATATTGTCTCTTTAGGAATTAGTAATCCATTCTAGATTTAATACTAGTTTGAAAAAATGATATTAATTGTCAAGAAAGAGAATGTCATTATTAAAAAAAGGGAAAAGAAGTTGACTTCTTGTTAAAGAAAGATAGTACTTGCAAAGTATTTCTGCTAAATTAATTTAATTTAATATCTGAATAAACATATAAATTTATTTTATTTATTATTAAACACATAAATCAGTAATTCAGATGTTACTCTCCAAATCTTACCACTTAAATTGCTTCAGAAATATACTCAGAAGGAGGCTTTTCTTTTGGCTTATAAATGTGACCTGTAAAAAAGGGAAAAAATCAGTCAGCTAGAAATACATTTACCTTGGTTTTAACAGATTTTCTAGAGCTTTTGTTTGTTTATTGGGCGAGCTGTTTTTGTTTTTTTGATAATAACATTATCAATAACTTTCATTGATCAAACCTCAAGCAATTGACAACAATACAGGTTTTTAGATCTATTTTTTGAAAGAGGCTAAGACATACAGAAGAAAATTTGTTTATTCCAATTTATAAGAATTAATCTTGAAATTCCCTTGCCCTCTCTGTCTCAGATGAAGACCTATCCTTCAGCAGAGTTACTTCAACTTGCTTCATGCTAAACCTCTGCTGTGTTTTTTTTTAAGGCAACTTCAGGCAGTGGATCTCAAAATATTTCAAGCTTTCTTATTATAAATGATTGACAACAATAAAGAATGAAAAAGCTTTTCACTCCCAAGAACTTTACCATTCTCTGCAAAAAGTGGGCAGTCCAAGTACCTCTTTTGTTTTCTTTATTTTTGGCCCCGTTTTCTCCTTAGGTGTTGTGGGTGGGACAGAGAAAAGAAGCTCCAAGCTTGCGTAGTCAGGTTCCACAAACTCCTTGCTGCTGCTTGGCCTCACAGCCCATATGGAGTGGCTTTCTGGAAGAGAATAACAGCTCAGGATGCACCACAGAGGTTGAGGAGCACTTTCAAGGCAGTGTTATTTGTAGAAGTGAAAACATTTTCGAGGATTAATGAAATATGATGCTCATTAGCCCTGGACAAATGTGAATTATTTAAGAGTGACAGCTCCCACAGAGAGCATCCCAAAGGTTTGAAGCCTAATTAAACCTGGAAGACTATTGCCACATTCAATTCATTGAGCTGAAGGCAGCAGATGAACTTAATGGGCTGCTCCAAATTAGTTTTGCTATTGCTGACCAGCTAGACATTGATACCCAAAGAGGCAATTTTGCATCCAATTAGGTAAACATCCCTTTTTGCAAAAGATAAAGACTCCCAAGACCAACATTATTACCAAAATCATCAGGAGCCATCCAAATAACAAACAGAACTCCAAAATATGAACTTGTACAACACAGGAACCTTTCAGACAGGATCTCACCTCCTTTTGCTTTAGGAGAGATTGCAACAGTGACTCTGAATACATTGGGGATGAAATCTCAGTTTGTGTCTCTGCACAAGAAAGCAGTCCATGGCTCAGGTTTTTTACGTCTGTGTTTATATATTTTATCATAGCAGCAAGTCCTTGCCCCCAATGTCCCCTTGTCTTGGAGATAAGCAAGGAAGAACAACTGAGATGTGTGTTGTGTGAACTGAATATTAAAAACTGTGGCAAAAATGGAAATGTGTTCCCAGCTTCTTTGCTGGAAGTTGAACAAGACTTGCAAGCCCCGTTGGCACACGGTAACCACAGACTCTCAGGGTTGTTTTTTGTGTGTGTTTGTGTAACACCACACAAATCACGTGGCTGTGGTCAGCATGAAATGAAGCTGGGGGCTACCCTGAGGGTACATGTTCCCCAGCACTACTGACAGGAGTTTTCAGCCTGAGATCTCAGCTGATGCATCCTCTGCCTGTGCAAGAAAATAAAAAGCAAAGCAAAAGCTTCAGCTGAGACTTCACTCACTGGTGATGTGCCAGCAGTTCATTAAGAAGAACCACAGAACATGACCATTCAAACGATCCTTCCACACACTCAGAGTGTTTTGCAAACCTTAATCAGTGCAGACTCACAACATCCCTTTAACAAGTAACAAATAGAGATTGAGAGGTTAAGAGAAGGTAACTTCAAGCAGCCAGAGAGCCTCAGTACAGAGCTTCTCCCAAACTACTGTTTCTTCCACTAATTGGGAAAGGATTGGCTTTCCATAGTTATTTGTGATTATGATTGAGAGCAAGGAACGGGACCACCTGTGTGACCTGACTTATGAATGAAGACTTAGTCCCCCAAAACCAGTGCTTTCCTTTGGCTGCAAAGTGCATGAACCCCTCAGCCCAGTGTTACAAACAAGCACGTACGTCTCACCACGTCAGAGGAGAGCTTCTGCCATTGAAGCACCTTCATCCTCAGCGTCGGCATCTTCCTAGTGTGGGGCTGCTCCCCACAGCCACAGGTAAGATGACTGCACCCAGGACTGCTGCATGGCTGGGGAGATGGGAGCAATGGGGCATTTATCCCAGGGGTGCAAACAGGGGAAAGAGGCACTTTCCACCCAGGAGGTAGGGGTGGAGGTGCAGGCAGCTGTGGTAGCAGAGTTGGCTTAACAGACTGCTCTTGGGAGGAAGAGGAAACATCTTTCTGGGAAGGTGGTGTGTTTCCTGGACATTGCTCTGACTTCCCAGAAAGGCCATTTGTTGGAGAAAGGCTTGGGTCTGCACTGGGGTTCTCCTCTTCCAAGTCCATATTAACTTGAATGCATTTGTTCACCTTTGGAACAGATCTTCTAGACATTGTTTTGTGGTGATTTGAGTAGTGCATGCTTGATAGCAGACTGTCCACAGCTTGCCCTGGTCCCATTTTCCTGCTCTACAAGACAACAAGAAGGTGAATGGATTAGCAAAGTTCCTCACAGCTGCTCTCTACTGGTAACTCCTACAGAGACACAGAAATATCAGTGACTTTCTTATTAAGGTAAGCAACAGGAATATTTCTAAGTGCTTTACAAGTGACAGTTCATAGCAGTTTCACCTTGGTGAGTCAGGACCAAGGCAGTCCTTCTGGCCATAAGGCTCATTTCTGACTTCTCTTTATCCTTCTAGATTCTTGTTGTAGTACATAAAAAAAGACAGTAAATGCTATCAGCGTAGCAAATCCATACCTGGTTGTTTTCTCCCCCTTGTTGATCAGCCATTTGGTGGGGTGAATGAAGGAGTAAAGGGTTGCCTCCTACAGAAGTTGCTACAGTTGCTCTATACGGGGAACATCTCAAAGAGCAGGGACACACACACTTAACCCTGAAAAACCATGTTGCCACAATTTACCTTGAGGGTAGAAGGGTGAGGGGATTTAAAGAGAAACTCTCAAAACAGCCTAATAAAGTAAACAAGCTCCAGCTGAGGAAAAGGAGGAGTCAGAGTGAGCTGTGAAAGTATTTGTGACTATACATGGAGGTGATTGGTAAACATTTAAATGAATAAGGTGGTCTTTCCTATTTTGCCCTTAAACCAAATTTTAATCTAGGGAAGATCTTTATATTTGTCTTGAGACTATACAGCTTGTCTCAGAGCCTCTTGTAAAAGGCTGCAGAAGTCCCTACCTTGTATGTATGCCCAGTTTTAAACATGGAGTCAGACCTGACAAAGTTAGTAGAGCTGGCTCAAGACTTGGCTTTGTTTGCTTGACTGAGCAAACCTTTCTTTTGCAAAAGTTTGCATTTCTTGTGGATGAGCAGTGTCCTGGGACACTTAACCTGAGCATCTGGAGCTGTTGTGTGATATCTCTCTTTATAACCCCTACAGCAATGGCCATCAAAAATGGCAGAAGCAGCATGTGATGAAAGGGGAGCAATGAGCAAACTATCAATGCTCCAGAAATTAAATAGTATGTGCAGCTTTTGTAGGGACTATATGTAGGCAGAAACAAAGCCCCTTGTCATCCCAGTCTTTAACAAAACACACATTAATAGCATCAGCAGTTTTAATGCTAGATGGGGACTTTCGTTTCCAGTGCAGGATGAGAGATTTTTTGGTACATACACCATGTTTATGTTCTCAAAGGGCTAGGTTAATACTTATGAATGGCCATTTTCCTCCTGACACAGCAATTTTGGGCAGTCACTAACACAGAAAAAACTCATTAAGGGAGCTGCATTAAAACCTGCAATTAATGCATCTCTAGTCCATAGCATCCCTGTAAAGAATCTCCTATAATTTGGAACAGTTTGTCTTTGAAACCTAGCAGCTCATAGTGACGATAGTCTCCAGCTCTTACAGCCCCACTGATGCATCTAAGGTAAAAGAAAGCAATAAAACTTTTGATTTTTGTTTTCAATATTAATTTAGTGAGAATGGCTTACATTAAAAACATTAAATGTTAAATCAACCAGTAAATAACATTTGATTTACATACTAAATGGTACCAGGTAAAATAACTAAGTCAAAGGCCTATAATAGAAAATTAATATTAACTACACTTGCAGTTTACTCAAATTAATTTGTTGTTGGTTTCCATATTTTTTTTTCACAAATAAGCAGTTTCCCCAAAGGTAAAGCAGGCTTACATTTAATTTATGTAAACAACTTAATGTATCCCCTTTAGGACTTCACAATCTTTGTGGTAAACTTGTACATATGTCTGTAATTACCCCCTAACAGGACAAGTGAGGGATTTAGCCCTATGAAAAAGCCTAATGAGAAATGAGAAAGCCTGATGAGAAATAAGCCACTTTCTGCTAGAAATATTAGGAGTAAAATGAGCTGATTAAAAACAATCTTATTAGAAATGCTCATGTTAAAATTCTGCTGCTTGTTTATTTTAATTAAGCTATAGGGAGAATCAGTAAGACTATTAATTAGGAAGCTTTTTTTTTTAAATCAGAGTGCTCATCTAAATTGCTACAGGGTTTGTATAAAGGAAAGTCTTATTTTTAAAAATCCTCATAACAAGTAGTACTTTACAAGAGACAGCTAATATGCTTTGAATGATAAATAGGCTTATAATAATGTATCTCCAAAGATTATACCTTAGAGACTATGTAGAGAAATCCATGCTCTTAAAAAGATTAAAGCTTTAGTATAACTTCAAGGCAGCTGTAACTTACATTGCTGGTAATGTTCAAATGAGCTTGTGGGTGTATTCTAAAAAGAAATCTCTGTGTGAAATTTCTCCTTAGAAAGTGCAGCCTCCCCTCCCCGGTGAATACACACATAAATATACACACATCTCAATGTAGTCAGATGAGCACTTGCACTGGCACCACTTAGGGCAGGGAGCAGAGATTGACTCAATCCATCAGCCTCATTCTGATGGTCCTGTTGAATCAGTTAACTTGCAATTAACTGTGAAGCTGTTTTTAGTGCTGTACTACACCTTTTGTTTTATGGGGAAAGCTGATGATACTTGAGGACCTTCACAATACAGGCTTTCATTTCCACATTTTTATCAGATTACTGACATGCTAAAAATAGACACACTTCTCATGAGCTTTGAAAGAGAAGCTGTATTTTGATGGCATAGGGTTTAGAATTTTAAGTCAGATTAAAACAAATCTTACCTCTGTGATTTGGATCATGTAAACTCTCCCAGTTTTTCACTGCTTGTGTTGCTAATGGACTGATATGGGGCTACCTTGTTTTGTAAAACCTGATTTTCTTTGTACGGGGAATTCCATTTATTGGTCACCATTATACTAGAAACAGGGATTTCAATGAATGTTTCAGAAGACCTGGTATTTCCACTGCTGTGCTATAAATACCAAAAAGGTTTCTCTTGGTGGGGGGGGGGAAACTTGTTTAAAAACCATGCCCCACACACATTCAAGGTAACCACCAAAAACGTAAGCACAGAGTCAGTATCTGCAATGTAAGATAGTTTTGAGGATATGAAGATGTACTTCTTCCCAAATGGCTGGAGTTGAGCAGCAGGGTGTATAACCCAACTGGGGAGAGGGTTAGTCACTTGTTTATGCAGCCAGCTGCTCCCGAACTAGAACAAAGCTGTTGTTCATTAGCTCCCAATGGGCTCCACTTGCTTTGCTTTGGATCCAGGGGCTGACTTGCATTAAGGTGCTCCCGGTGTAATATTCCTCACTGTTGACTTTGCAACCTGTGTAATTTATCCTTGATGATTATGATTCTTACAAGGATAAAAATAAGAAGTAGGAGAAAATAGAGATCTTAATCCTTTCTTGCACAAGCAATCTTCTCACTATATGGTTTGCTCTTTTACTTTCAGATACATTCCTAGAGGTTTTCAAGGTTTTTCTGCAACCTGGGGTCAGAGAGGCCTTTGGGGAACAGTAATTCCTTGCAAGTTTCCCTCTTCCTTTTGTTTTGACTTTAGTATGGCTGCAAACAGAAAAGACAAAAAGAGATTTTTTTTTTTATGGCTAACAATATTTCTGTTGTGGTATTTTTCATCAGTGATTGTCAAAGTGTTTCAAAAGAAGCCATTACCCCTGTTTTAGAGACATGGAAACTGAGGCACAGGTTCTGTGCTTGTTCACAGCCTCTTAGAAAGCCAGTGGCAGAAAATGAGTAATCTCAGTAGCCCAAGTTGCTGGCATTTAATTTCAGTGCTCTGGCTGTCAAAACACTCTTTAGTCTTTACCTCTCACTAAGATCCAGGTACTGGTGTGCCTCCATTTTCTCATATCAAAAAGCTGAAAGCTGTTGGAAACTGGAAGCAGTCGGAAAAAGTTGGAAGCAAAATGAAAGCACTCACTTTTCACTCTGTAACTGCTCCTGCTGCTGGCAGGAATGCGGCTGTGAAGTGTGTGTGCTTAATGCCTGTGGACTCTGTCCTAGGAATGGAGTTAATGAAAAAGTCCTCTAAGGGACTGGCTCCACTTTTTGGCAGCTGGTGGTAAGGCAGGAGCCTTGGGATGTGCTGGAGAAGAAGCCTGGGCCAGCAGCAGCAGCTGTGGGTGGCAGATGTTGGGAGGCACTGCTGCTGAGACCCCTTAGCTGGTCTCTGGGCCCTGCAGCAGTGATGATGCAGTTCAAGGAACCATGGGAAGGTGCATGTAGAGTATGGGGATGGGCTGTGAAAAGCAGGAGGCTGGGAGATGTGTTGTAGGATCAGCAGAGGAATTTGTAGAGAATAGGGATGAACTTTTCAAAATTGAAAGAAATGTCAACAGTTACTTCAGTTTGGCCTTGTGTAGCTGGAGGGATTAGAGACAGGACATAATAGCTTTAATCTTTGGATACTTGCTAGGCTTGAGATAGTTCATGGTTTGAAGAGATTGCTGTTTTAGCTCCCATTTGATCTGCATGCAGCTGTGCTGGGGTTTGCACCCAGACCTCTGCAGGCAGCTGTGTGTGTCACAGAACATGCCTTGTGGAGATCTTGGGACTCTTCTCTGTCCTCTAGACCTCTAGCAAGGTAGAGCAGTTGAAAATATTTGGGGAGAGAAAATCCCCTTCTTGTGGTGTTCTCCCTGGGGTCTCTCTTATTAAGGAGGTATTTTAAAAAATCAAACCATTTGTCTGTGACTCAGGATGGGTTTGTAGACTGGTGGTGTGGTGAATGCAGTCACTACCCCTGGGGCATATTCTTCTGTGTATGAGACTGGTTCACCAAAGAGGATTAACATACAGACCTGAAAGGGTTTCTGGACTCTTGTTACTCCTATATTTTCTGCTTCTCTTGTATCTGCTTCTTGCTGAACAGAGAATCATAAAAACATTGGTTGGAAAGGACCCTGGAAATGGTTTTGTCCAAGCTCCCTTTCAGAGGATCATCATCACTGCTCTGGTTTCACTGAGCTGTGAAAACCTGAACAAATGGAGGTACAAAACATGGCAAAGTGTAAAAAAGTATAGAAAAACCTGTTGGTCTCAAAGGATCACTCCTGGAAATCGTGTGCTACTGAGGGTTTTGTTTGGATTACAAAATCAGATTGTAGGTTTCAAAGGATCACAGGACTAGATTTCATAGACCTGTTACGCTTTTTGCATGTGCTGCCTCTGCTTCTCCTCTTTCTTCATCTATTCTGACTGGTGGATTTGGTCATTAATTGTCACTAATTCATGACTAAACTTATAGCAGATTATGTTCTATGAAGCCACATATGAAGCAGACAAACACATCAGGTTCTGCATGCCCTGAGCAGGGCAAACCAACCATAACAGAAATAATGTAGGTGTCATCAAAAAGACTGCTGATCTTAGAAAAAACCTACTTTGACAGGCTGGGAGTGTATCTAAACTGACTTGATAGGAGCTGACTGCCACAGAGTGATTCTTGTCTTCTGAATTTAAGTAATGCAAGCTGAGCCTGCTTTAAGTCTCCATTAGGGAAGCACTGGGCTCCTGCTAATTCCTACCGACACCTGGCTCTGTGTGAATTGTCACACACAGCTCTTGCAGGAGTTGTTTATGCTGCAGCAAAGAGAGCATTAGAGAGTTCCTAATGTGAATTAAGTGCTAGCACAGCACAGATGAAGGGGTGAGTTACTTACAGAGCTGACTGAATATGTTGATTAACTTGCAGTGATCAAATTCTCCCCTGGTATTTAAGGTCTGGTACCCGCTCTGAACTAAGGAATTGGAAACACTTTTCTTTTCTATGGACCTAATTTCCATTGCAAATCATGTGGTTATTTTGCAAGACTGGCACCATGCAGCAATTGCAAACATCTAGAGAGGTCCTGTCACTACCACTGTCCCATTTTTAACCCTTTGTAGTCACACTTCCAGTCATGGGAAAGCTGTTTATCATATCCTGCCCAGTTTTGATTGTGAGGTGACCAAACAAAATGTGGTTTCTGATGGAGTTGGTTCATGACTGTATTTGCTTTTTGACACATTATAACCTCCTGACTAACATGTTCACCTGTATTTCATGGCCATGACTATTACCACACAGACAGAATGAGCCAGGGTTCCTACAGTGCTGATGTTCAGCATTGGTAAGCTTGAGTATTGCACTTGGTTGATCAATGTGTACCAGAAATATGAAGCCGTAGATTCAGGCTTTATGTTTAGACAAATGGAAACTGGTTAATTTTGCTGAAACAGGCTTGTGCATTTTTCTTTTATTTCAATTTATCCTGTCTCTTTCTAATTGGAACAAAAGGTTATTTCTCAGCCCCCTTGCCTGTCTGGAATGTAGGAGAGGAGCAAATGGCACACTCAGCCCAAAAGATACTGGCATGGCTTTGAGATTTCCGCCATGCTCCAAGCAAAATGCAAAGCTGTGGTGGTGCTTGTGAACTAGATATAGCTCCATTTATATATCTGTTTTTTTCATAGAATCATTAATGGAGAAGAGCCTCCAAGGTCATCAGGTCCAACCTTTGACCAAACACCACTGCACCAATTAAACCACAGCACTAAGTGCCACATCAAGTTGTTTTTTTGAACACTTATAGGGATGGTGAGATGTCAGGTGGAGAGAAAATTAGGAAGGCAAAAGTTCAGCTAGAACTCAATCTGGCCACTGCTGTAAAAGATGATAAAAAGTGGTTTTATAAATATACCACCAACAAAAGAGGGACAAGGAAGATCTCCATCCTTTATGGGATGTGGAGGGGAACATTGTCACCACAGATGAGGAAAAGGCTGCCTTTTTTGCCTCAGTCTATAACAGTAAGACTGGTTATCCTCAGGGAAACCAGCCCCCTGAGCTGGCAGACAGGGAAGGAGAGAATAGACCCACCACAATCCAGCAGGAAATGGTCAGTGACCTGCTGTCACAAATCCATGGGGCTGGATGGGATCCACCCAAGGATACTGAGGGAGCTGGCAGAAAAGCAAAACAATTGGTAATTATTACTAAGCATATATGACAATTACATGCTTAGGTGCTTTGTATCCTATGTGGAAAATACAGGACTTTGATGGACGAATTCTCATGAATCATAGGTCTCCCCCATCCCCACCAGAGCAAGGAAACTCACCAAGTATTTATTTTATTCTAAACTTTGAAATATTTTCAGTATTGAAATAAAAAAAAAATAAAAACAACCAAAACTCCCCAGTAACTAACCCTGAAAATCCATCTCACTAAACGCAGCTGATTTTTGATGTGAAATATTTGGAAAAGTCTTCTGCTGATTTCTCTCATACTTTCATTTTATCATATAGCCAATGCTTAATTACAGAATATGCATTTATTTGGCAGCAAGAAGCTTGTGGTGGTCACAGCCTGGTTAACATACCAGACTCCATGTGCAGTTGCTGTAATACACCACAAGAATTCTATTTTGAGGTCTGAACTCATGGTTGGCTTAAATGACCACAGCTCTCTTGAATTGGCCATGATTTTCTTTTTACCAACAATTAATTTGGTCTTGCAACCACTGAAAAATCTTCAGGATCATGAGCTTTATTTCAAGCTCATAAATAGAACAAAACTGCACATCCCAGTTGGATATCAGTCTTTGACCTGCTCTGATTATTTTCTTCTGTTCTTCTTAAATAATCACTAAGCAGAGCTGCTCTGGAGCAATAAATTATAAATGTTGTGCTTGAGTCTGCTGATTGGGATGTGACTGAATAGCTAATTTACAGACGACTATTGAACAAAGCCTCTGGTGGCTCCAAATAACCCATTTCTTTGTAAACTCTTGGAAGCAAGGGAAAGATACTGCCAAAAACCCTCTCTTTGAAGGCCAAGGTAAGCACACAGAGTAATAAAAACTCTGGCTGGGGAAATGAGCTGCTCTCTCTGGCTGGAAATGAGGGAAGCTGAAAGACCCAGATGAAGAAATGGACACATGCTATAGCATCTGAAGTGAGCAGCCTGTTGGGCATCAGCAGGAAAGATTCCCTAGATAACACCCAGAAAACCTGTTTGTTCCCCAGTCTTGCATCTCCAAATGATGTTGCTCCTGTTGATAAAACAGTGGGGTGGTGAGGAGGAGGCTGGCTGTGCACTGCTGACCTGGGCTGCAGGCTCTTCTGGAAACAGGGAGGTTGCAAAGCTGCTGGGAGGGTGTGTTCAATGCTCAGGTTTTTGCAGCTTGGAGTCTAATCTGAGAGCAGCGGAGATTGAAGAGCGAAAGGATGGTGCTTGGGTGATATGCTCTGGAACTGGAAAGGAGGGGGAAAAAAGGGAAAACCTGTAGATGTGATAGAGACAGTCCTGCAAATCAAACCTGGGTGACATGGTTCTACAGGGAATGCTGGGGGTGTGCCTGCTTCTTCCAGCAGGAATGGGTTTTCTCTTGCAATGGGGATGTGCTACTCTGCAGAGTCTCCTGCACTGAACCTGCCCACAGGTCTGTTCTCAACTCATCTCCATTTCTATTGACCAATTCTCAATATGCTCATAGTGATGCCTTGGTTAAAGCAAACCAGTGATTTAATTCTTGGTTTCACTTCTAAGCTTTCAGTATTACAAGGACATTACAAGTCCTATTAAGCAAAGCAAAATAAGCTTTAGCCTGCACATTAGTTTAGCCACAGTGAGTTACCATATAAATGAACAGTTCTGAAATGTACCCAGCTCTCCCACTGGATTTATGTTTCAGCACATATCACACCATAGATTCAACAAACATAGATCATTTTAAACGGACAGCTATGTACAAAATTATTATACAGTGTTATTACAAAACTGGAGAAATAAAGCTCTGAATTTTGAAAACACAATACTGCACACTCCCAGTTTTAAAGCCAAAGGAACATGATTCCACACGCTCTGCAGCTTGGACATAGACTCTCGAGTACAAGCAGCTGACAATGGAAGTCAAACCCAGAGATTTACTAAAGGATAAGCTGAAAATGTGTCCAGTAGAGCACTCTGGAAAACCTCTTCCTTTTGCTTTAGTAAGAGGAATCCAAGGCCATGGTTCTCCAAAAGTTGGTTGGATGCATCAGGGTGTGTGACAAGAATACTGATGTGCTTCAACTTAATTGCACATAAGCATCATGTAGGAACCAGACACTGTTTAAATGGCCATAAGCTTACTAAAACACATCATTTTTCTTTTACTTTTTTTCCCCTGTAACCGATTTCCCTTGCTTTAAGTGATTGAGAGTAAAAATACATTTGTCTAATCTGGGTCTTGGACCTGGTCCAATATAAATCTTCAGTGGGGGATGAGAAGAGGGAGTTAACACACCTCCACCCGTGATGGCATAGCCACTGCTTAATTTATACCCTTAATTTAGTTGAGGCACTGCTGTTTTTAACACTTCTCTGAGGGCTAAACACTGCAGTCTGTTCTTGGGCCACACTCAGCTGTCATTTCAAGAGTTTGGCCTAAGAGCAGGTTGAAAGACTTGGCTTTCAGGACAGTGGATGACAGGTCTGACCCTTTCACAGCCACTATGCACAGAACTGTCCCCTGCCCCTACAGGTGCCCAGTGAAGGCACAGACTGAGGAGTCCAAAGTCTCTGGGGAGGCTCTTCAGGTGCTGGGGAGGGGAGTGAAAGGCTGCATGAGGAGAGGCTGTGGGTCTTGGCAAAGCAAAAGTTGTCCATGGTGGCATTTCATTGATGCAGAGCCTGGAGTCTCAGAAGCTGGCAACACTCCAGGGACACGTGAGAGGTTCTCTCATACCTTCTGCCTTGCTGTGACACCTGCAGGAAGAGGGGGAAATGCAAATTATTTGCAGCTATGAACAAAAGCGGTGTGTTTTTGCATGCATGTGTATCTAGTGCTTGAGGTGCTACTAGGGAAACCAGCTTCATCTGTTCCTCAGATAACCTAAAAACAGGTAGTTTAATGTACTTAATAAAACCCTCGTGTTTCCCATATTCCCCAATCCTGATGTTCCAGAGTTTGGGCAATTTCAGTTTTAAGTTTAGTCTAATAACATATATCCTTCTAGATATTAAATTGCTGAACTTGCTAAATCTAGAGGATTTAGCAGGACTGTCAGAAGGATGGGGCAGCACACTGTAGCCTGTCTCACTCCATCACTGAATCAACTACCATTTCTAAAGGCAGACATGAAGGCAAAGCCTAGCAGGAAGATGAGCATTAGATTGATGACATTATCACAGTCCATTCAAAAAGTGCCCACAGGCAATGCTGGCTCTGCAGAAGGGGAGGTGAAGCATCTGTACCTCAAGAATTAAAGGAGAACCTGGACTCTCCAACCCTTCTGTGTCTTTGCAGGGGAAGGCTGATGTGCCACTGTGCCATGTGCACGTCATAGCTGCTCTTCTGCCCCTTCCCTCCCTCCTCTCCAGGCTGTGGTCTCTGAGCTGCTCTGTGCTCCCGGTCTGGTTTTTCTTTTATTTTTTAGGGAACAAATCAAGTAGATTTGTGAGCAGGGAAATTGCTAAAGCCCAGTTACTGAGTCCCAGTTGCTTATGGCCTTGTGCTTTCAGGGCTTTTTTCCCCCTAATCCTTCCAAGTGAAATACAGATGGGAGGAAAACAGGACCTGCACAATCAGATGTGAACATTTGTCTGTAGGAATTCTCTAGGGTCAAAGGCAGGCAGACTCAAAGAGCAGCTCTCTTGGGTTTAGGTGTTTGTACAGTCTCTCCTCTGTTTTACTGTCACCTTTATAAAATGATTCTTCAAGCTCTTTCTGGACTTGGTTGGAAATGAGTTGAGATGTTACCAGGGTGCACACAAACAGTGTGACCACCAGTGCCTTGATTATGGAGGAAAAACAGCAAAACCATTTATTTCAAGAACACGAAGATAATGTGGGATACCATTCTTTAGGTGTAAAAGCTGACATTTAAAGACATTAACATTATTACAGAAATAGCTGCATAACAAGATATGGTCAAGGTGAGGCAAGTAGCTGATTACAGTCTTTTACTGCTCTGATATATTATCACAGAGTCACAGGCTGTTCCTGCCCTCTACTGCTGTTGGGGAAGCTCTAAAAACTTGTAAGGGATTTGAGTCTTGATCCCTGCAGCTGAACCTGCACAAGAAGGAGGAAGATTCCTGCAACTTCATTGAGACCCATTAACTTTGACATCAGCAAATCCACCAGAGAGAGAAATATCTTGTACCAAAAGAGAACTAGTGGTGGCCTGAACACACCTGATGTGCTTGGGACAAAACATAAAATAATAAAAAAAAAAATCAGGTGCAAGATCCTAGGAAAAAATATTGATTGGTAGCACTCTAGGTTTGCTGAATCTGTCTTATCAAGAGGGTCTGTCTTATCAAGACATGAGCTGCATTTGGGAGAGGAAGCTCTCTGGCAGGGGACTAAGACAAGGGAATGGGTTTTTGTTTCTGCTGCCCTTGCTGTGTGACATAAGAAGAGGAAAAAAAGAAGTGCAGGTTTCAAGGTGAGGCTCATCTCTGCCCTCCTGGCACCAAAGCCCAGCTATGCTCTGCTGGTGCAATGCCAGGCACTGCATTCCAAGGATGCACTGAAATTCCTGCCTGACTTGGTCACTTCATAAAGGTACTGTATGTCCATGCCTTCCACTGTGTTGTGTCCCTCTGTCTTCCTAGGACAAAGCAGAACTGTGTTTTGTATTTTTTTTTTTCAAATATGACTTTTTTAAAGCCCATATGCTTTAAAAAAAAAAAGTTAAGTTTAACTAATGCTTCCAGCTGCCCCTCCAGTGCAGCATGTCCACTGGCCCTAGCATACTTCTCACCTAAGCTTCATTGCTATTATTTTCTGTTCCTGCAAGAAATCTTCCTTAGGATTTTTAAACCAACAGTTCATGTAATCCTGTGGTACTGCAAGAAAAGGGCCAAGAGGAGAGCAGGAGTGGTCAGAACTGTAACTACCCAATGTATATCCCATTTTCCTTTGCTAGCAGTGATGCTCCAGGTGCAGGAACAAAGGCAGCCCTGTGGGGAAATCCTGCACAGATTCCTCCTGTCTCTGTGCAGGAGCAGGGCTCCCAGCTGGGCTCCCAGCCCCAGGGAACTGAGGATGCTGGAGAGAATAAATACATTCCTTTCAGGAAACAAGACAAAGGGCGATTTGATAATATTGATTTAGTTCATAAGAGATGCTCATCAGCATGGAAAGGACAATGCATAACAATGCAATTTCAGTACCATGGGTGTTTCAGCTGTTTATTTTTCTTGCTTTTCTTTCCACTTGCTGTAAAAACAGGGGAAGTTTTGCAAATGAAAGTCTCATCCTGGAACTCCTTTTGAGAGGCAACCATGTGTGTTGCCCATATCAGTGAAGGATTCAGGGAACTTGTGTGCAACTCTGGAGTTGAATTTAGTTTTGGCCCAACTAGTATTTGTCCCTGGGCCCAGTGTTTTATTCCTTTTTCCAGATATCCATATTTAAATAGTGCTATAGAAAGTGGTTACCCACAAGCAAACCAAATGTTCTTTGCTGGAGGTAGGTACTGAAATTGCATTTTTACAGTTTTTGAGAAAATAATGTGATCAAAGCAAGGACTTTGTTCATCACATGAAGTTTGATTGTTTGGTTAGAATAATGGCTTTTAATTATCTGCAGGGAAAAGCAGTTTGGCTGCTGCTGACACAGAGGACAAACATGTGGGCTGTGACCCTTTGTCGAGTGGAGACCAGCACTGACTCCACTTAACACAAGATCAACACCCTGGAGAGTAAAAATCAGAGTAACAAATTTATTTCACACGTGTTTGTGATTAGACACAAAGACAAAAAGCTTAGGTGATCTGCTGAATACTGATTAGGTCTGTGAAGTCCCAGTGCTGTGGTTAGTTCACAAAAATCACCTTTGTGAGTTTACATACCTCATTGTGCCACACAATCTTTTTTTGTTTTATTATCTCCAGTATCAGTCTCAACCTCTGCTTTTGAACAAAAGAGAGACACCAAATATATCTGATCATGGCAAGGCCAAGGTAACAACAGGGAACTTTTTATGATGAAAATACTGTCTAGTAGCAGAGAGGTTCCTAAGAATATAGATTCTTTGAATGGTTTGGGTTGGAAGGGACCTTAAAGATCACCTAGTTTCAACTCCCTTGATGCCATCCCTGCATTCCCAGGGAACCCTGTGGCTTTTGCAGGGAGGGGTCAGTTCTTAAGCCAGAAGTCCTAATTTCAGGTGTCAGGAAAGCATTGCCAGGGCTGGGAGCGTGGGATGCTCCCATTGCTGCAGCTTCTGCTCCTCCTGAGAAGCAAGTTTGGGAACCACTGTTCTCTAGGAAATCACTTTTGGTTTGTGACTTGTTTTTAACAAGGGGAAAGTGGCATGTTTAGAAATGTAAATAACTACAATCCTGGGGCATGCTGTGTTAAAAGGGTAAATCCCTCTGTGGTAGCTGCTCAACCTATGCTGTCTTTCTCACCAATGGGAATTCAAACCCTCCTGTTTTTTCTCGTCCACCCTCCTTGAAAGGAAAAACATCAAGCATTGGTAAATAGAGACTTTCCCATTTGCCTGCCCATTTGTTTGACCCCCATGATCTTGCAGGAAATAGGTTTTGGAAAGTATTCTTAAGGCTGACAGACCCATCTGTCTTCCCTAGGAGGCATCTCCAATTTTAGATTAAGGTACCCACCCAGGGGTGGTAGGATCTAAAGGACTTGGACACTCTTCCCAGGTTTGGGACTGGCTGAGGACTTTTGGTATGAAGAAGTGGCCTATCGAGCTCCAGCAGCTGAGCTCCCTCCCAGCCCCAGCAGGGCAGTCCAGCTGGGGGACCAATCCTTCCTGGAAGCATCAGCAAGATGCTCTTTTTCAATGACTGACCTTTTTCCCCTCCCTCTGCAGCGATGGTTTGAGGGCCTGATGTTTAGAAGCCACCTAAAGTACCCCTGGGGCAGGTTGTCAGGCAAAGTGCTGCTGCAATGAGGGGAAAAACCAAACAACCCCAAGGCAGCATTGATGTTGCTGCTTTTATGTGTTTATAAGTAGTTCAGAGGGGATGATTGCTGATTAAGTACCCGGTATTAACTGCTCTTAATCACTGCTCTGGAGCCTAATGGAGCTCTTGTTTGCACATAACCGTGCCTTGTAGCTGTCTTTAGCACACTTGACAGATGTGCTTATTGCCATCTTTACTGCGTATGTGTAATGGGCTTTTTAATTATTGATTCATCATTACTCCTTTATAAACTACTTATACATGTCACCAGAGTGAACAATGCTGGTGCTCTTCTTTTTATAGGTCTTTCATGTTTAAAAAATATCATAGCTGCACGAAACAGTGCGACTGTAGGGGCAGGGGGCATTGGGCCTTGAAGTGGAAAAAAACAGGTGTATATAAATGTATCAGGAAGCCTCCCACATTTAAGTCAGTCCTCAAGAGCTATTTATAAAATAGGCTACCTGAGTAGCTTTTGCTGTGCCTCTTCTTCTTCTTCCGTTTTCCTGACGGCCTCTGCTTTTCCCTGTCGGTGTGAGTTGGCTCTGGGGGAAGTGTTGCTGAGCAAGAGGAGTCGGTGGCTGGCTCCTCTGAGAAGGACTTGTCTTGAGAGGTGTCCAACAGCGAGTCTGTACCAGGGTCTTCATTCTCCTTTGTGGTTTCTTTTGACTCTGCCTGCTGAGCCCCACTGCAGGGAGCAGGCTGAGCACTCTCTGAGCCATCAGCTGGGCATTCCTTGTCCTGGCCCCCTGACATGGACCCGTTAGTCCAGCTGAGTTGGTCTCTCAGAGCTGAGGCTGAACTGCTGCTCACAAAGCTTATCCTTGTGCCTATGTCAGCCACAGAGAAGGCAATGGAGCCGCTCTTTGTGCTGCGCTGGAGGCTTTCCACGTTGTTTGCCTGCTCCATCCCGGGGCCCAGCATGGTCTGAGTGGCTCCATCAGCTTCCACCACGCTCACTGAGGGGCTTTGGGTCTGGGACTCCACTAGGAAACTTCCTCCAGCACTGTTTTGAGATAATAGCTGGCCTGAAGCTGAACCATTTGTAACACCTCCACCTGTCTCCATCGGGGCAGTGCCTTCTGAGGGGTGATCATCCTTGTTTGGCTTGGTCTTGTCATCGATCTGCTTCCCTGCTGCTTGTGGATCCTTAATGCTCTTTCCTTTAAGCAGAAGACACACAATCAGCCACAGCTGCAGTTTCACCAAGAATCAGCCAAGATGCACCTGCCCTATAGGGGTTACAGGTTAGCAGCTGCCTGTGGAGGGAGCACTGACCCTAAAGCAGCCATGCAGAGGCAGCACCAGTTTATCCTCCCTGTACCTCCCCTCCTTATACTCCTGTGGTTACCCCAGCTGGACTCCCAGGCTCCAGCTCAGCAAAGGCCCTGCTTTGTCTCAGCAGGTTTTAATATGTCTTTGCTGCAAAATGGCTGATTTCCTTGGAAGCTCCAGGACTTGCAAGGAAGCCTGAAAGTCTACATCAGGAAGAGAGAACCTGCCTGCAAGGTCCTGGACCAGGCTGGACTGTTGGCTTGGCTATGTGAGGACTTCAAGGCTGCCCATTAGCTAACCTTAACCTGCCCTTGCAGAGCAGGTGTAGGAGAGCCACGGATAGACCAATGTCCTTGGACTTACCTAACTGCACTGACACTGTGGGCAAGAGAGCAAAGAAAAGCTAAACCCATGGGCTGTCTCCTCACAAGCACCTAAAGGACTTGGGTACTTCTGCAAACAGGTTTCTTCTCTTCTTTAGAGTGCTCCTTCAGTCTCCCAAGTGTAGACTAAAATGGGACGCAGCAGTCTCCAGCAAGGCAGAAACACACTGTGCTACTGAGACTTGAGAGCATGGAGGAGACTTGTGTGGGGATGACAGCAGTGTCCCATCAGCATGGTGCCATGGCTGACACATGGGCCAAGCATCTCAGAGGGTTTACCAGTACAGATGCAAGGCCATGCTGCTCCAAATTCCTGGTAATTTTGTGACAGACTTGGCCAGCAGCAGCTCAAGGTTCTCTGCTCCTCTTCTCCTTGGTACTGGCTGCAAAGCCTTCTTAAATAAAATGCCCCAAATGCAAACACAGGGCTTCTCGCTGGTGAGTGCTTGGCTCAGGCTCAGAGGCAGATGGGAATGAATAGCTGCAGGTACAGCCAGGTCTGTGTCCTTACCAGGCTGACTTTCCTCCTGGCTCTCTGCAGACAAGGGTTTAGGAGCTGCATCTGACTCGTGTCTGTTCTTGGTCTTTCTGAGCGTGAAGCCTTTCCTGATGTCGGCGAGCAGGGCGTCGATGACACACACCTCCTCCTGCTTCATCAACCCCTTCTTGACTGGGGGGAGAGAGAGATGGGTGTTAAACCTGCCCATGAGACAGGGCAGGAGGAGACTGCTGTGATGCCACTGCTGGAAGTGGCTACTGCTGTCCCAGTACAGGCAACCACTGGGCAAGAGCAAGGCATCAACACCAGGCCTGGGAGCAGCCCATGCTCTGTGATCCCACAGCAGCACATCCTGCCTGAAGACAAGGGATTTGCTCCGAAGTCTTGGTGCTACAGCCTGGCACCAGTGGCACCAGCTCTGCCTGGATAAGTCCCTGTTTGTACCATGACCTTGAAATGTTCCCTGTTTGCTATTGATGTTGATGGAATCCTTTTTTTTTTTTTTTGAGGAAAAATAATTTTGTTTTTTCTTACCTCTCAGATTTCTCCAATTATATTTTTCAGTCTTTCATTTTCATCCAGAAGAAGGCATATTTAAATAACGTGCAAGATTTTTGGGACAACTGTGGCAAAGAGAGACTGTTCAAGTGTATATGGGGACCTTGGATGGGGGATAAGTCAAATGTTTCTTTTTAGATTTGGGATTCAAAAGTTATGTTTAGAAACTGGAAAAGTTAACTGAAATACTTAATTTGTGGTGGTTTTTTCTCTTCTTTGCTGTTCAGTCAGCAAACCTAAAATTAACTTCTCTGCCCAGCTGCAACTGTGGAAAGTCAATTCTTAGCTATGGCTGTAAGACACCTAAAAGCCTTTAGTCAGCCAGCACCTGGAAACCTACAAAATAAATTACCACTACTGGTCCATTAGAACAGGACCAGCAAAGAGCTCCTATGGCTCCATCTCTATTTTTTGAAGCCATTTCAGATACTCACTGACTTTTCCATTTTCTCCCTTCTGTCTCTTCCCCTCTTCCTCTTCCAGCTGTTTTTTCCTCTTCTCTGCTTTGGCAGCTTGATCCTTTCTGTCCTTGTTTTCCTGCAGTGAGGTAACAGGGGCATGAGAAGGTTGGGTAGAGAAGCTGATGAAGAGAAAGGAGATCTATAGATGAAGGAAGAGAAATTTTGGCCTCATCCTGTGCAGTAAATAAAATGGGCATTGGGAATAAGAGCTGTCTTACCAAGATGGTGAGAGGGGACCGCTGACTTGGCCAGGACTCTGCCACATCCCAGTCGGAGGTGGCAGTGGTGGCCTCACACAGCTGCCTGCAGTGTGCTCACCTGCCTGACCTCTAGCTGAGGTGAAAGTGGGAGATACTGAAGCCACAGTTTTCTCCAAACAGGTGGATTTTCCACTACATATACCCTTTCTGTTTCTTCAGGTTGGAGCAAAGGTTTAAGTTTTGTAAGCCCCTTCCTCTAAAACTTGCACGCTTGGCCCAAAAGTTTCTTTGTGACTCTGCAGCTAAAGTTGCACCAAAATCACAAATCCCCAGTGTTTGGGCCAGGCCAGCAGCACCAGCACTGCATGAGGATGCAGCGGAGGAGGGATCCGACACCACTTCACTGGGGGACCTCAGGCCAAGTGCCAAGAGGAGGATGCTGTAACCTGGTTCCCCCCTGGATTTGGGTGCCCATCCCACCCCTGCCATCAGAGAGGGAGAGAGCCACCAGCACCAGGGATGCTCAGCATCCTGTGTGCAGATGCCAACCTTCAGGGCTCGGATGAAGAGATCTCTGAAGGTCTTCATGATGCTAAATATGTCCTCTAAGGACAACTTGCTTGGGTCTTCACAGAGATAATTTGCAAGTTCTTCTCTCTTCTTTTCAATGGTTTCAAAATCTTCTTCCAGCTTTCTGGAGGCATCGATGCTGTCCTGAAACACATTAAATGCACACAGTAAAACACCATCCAGAGGACAACAAGTGAAGTGCACTCACAGAGAAAGGATATCTTGGAGCAGGACTCTGGGTCCTGGCTTTTAACTGCAGCAGAGCTTTAGGGAAGCAGGTGGGAAGAAATTAAGATTTGCAGATGATCTTTACTCTTGGCATCTGTGCTGTGCCAGTTTACAGGGGTGGCTTGAGCAAGACATGGAAAGCTCCATGCAAAGCTTAATCCTAAGCAAAGGGCTTCACTCTGGTGATCTGTCGCCCTGATTTTTGCAGTGTTCTATGTTTTTACTTCTGTAGGAGAAGGTCTCATGCATTTTCTATAAACATAGTCCTTGTTTTTGTAACCGGCCTAGATTGTTTTGAACTTCTGGATTGTTTTCATTCCTTTCTCCTAAGGCGGAGAAAGATGATAGACTAAGTCACTATCCTGTAAAATTATAGGAGTGGTAACCTCATTGACCTTACCTTAAGAAAGATATAAAATAAGAGAATAAAGAAAGGCTGGGCCCTTTTCTGGTCCTGCCTGGGTGGTCCTGAGCTGCTGCTGAGAAGTCTGCGTGTTTCTTTTGCGTCCGACAGTGTGACATCGATCCACACAGAGGGTGAACAGCTCTTAAAGTGAGGAGTCACACAAAAGCATGGACAGAGCAGTTGGGGCATGCACCCTAAGAAATGGCCTCACCAAAGGTATCTGGGTTTGGGGTGCAGCTGGCACATGCACATTTGGGTTGCATGGCATTGAAGCCTATTTCCAAATCTAAGAGCATGTCTTGTGGCAATATTTTCTCCCCCCTCATGAGCCTCCTTAGCTGCAGATGTACCATGTACCACCTCTCTGTGAGTAATGGGGGAGATTTAAGGCAGCTCCATTACTGACCTGGATTGGTTTCTCATACTGTTGTTTCACATCCTCATTTGATGCTAAGACTTTCCGCTGAAGCTCCAGCAACTTCTTTAAATTGGTACCAGACTCCGTGCGTATGATATCAAGATTAATTCTGAAATCACACAGAACTCTGCCATTAGTTGACACTCCAGCATCTTGAGCTGACCAAGGAGTGGACAAGTCTGAGCTGGTGGTTTGGTCACCCCTCTGCTTCCTACCACTTCACTGAACTGAACCCTGTGCTCTGAACTCTCTGTACAGTCCAAGATCATGGAAAACAGCCTCCCTCCACAGTACTTATGGAAAGGCTGCCAGGCCTACCTATAACTTTGTATATTGGGTAGATGAATGCCAGAAAAAGAGCACCCATTCAAAAGGCTGCTCTCCACCCACCGTGCTCAGCATTAGCTCAGTTTCACTGCCTGGAGGTACTTCAGAAAAGCTTTTGGGTAGCTGGCCTTCACCAGCTCCCACCACTACAAAAGCAGTGCACATTTCAGAAGGGTCTGGGAGGCAGTTTTAACTGACTGCTCTGCAAATTTCAGCCCTAAGTGTTGCCAGCTGTAGTGGAATGATTATATGTTAAAGGACTTTCAACATTCATCAACTAAATCTTTCAGTTAAAACTATGTAAGATGACATCTTGTTAATCTGCTATACCAGCTGTGTGTGTCTTATTTTCTGAAACATTGTTAATGTGCATGGGATTTATTTTTGTTTTTAATTCAAAGGAAGTGACACACAATTTTACCCTGCTGCTTTTGAAACGTATTCAAGATCCTTTGGCAGTTCCAGTAGGTCCTTGTGGCTGTTTTCGACTTCCTGAAGAGGCAGAGAGAAACAAGTGTTATTTGGTGTGTGGCAGGAGCTGAGGGGAAGCTGGGGGGAAGACACATGGACAGAATTGTCCAGGAAGGATGACTGTGCTGTTCTGTTGCCACCCCCCTGTCTGTAGTTTGCACATTCAGAGAGGAAAGGCGTTTCCCCTGGATATAAAAACACAGCAGAGTGCTGAACCCTGAGAAACACTCAGAGTTCAAAGTAAAGCAGAGCTCTCCTTGAGCATGGAGGGAGGCAGGACTGTGGTTTGATGCAATCTGACACTTCCTATGGTCCCAGAAAGGTACTAAAAAGCCTTGAATCTTATTTGCATTCTTCACTTTCACAGCTGCCCTTGCTGAAGCTACTGCCAGCTAAAGCAGGGCTTGAACATGCATAACTGAAACCGAGGGACATTGATGAATGAAGGTGGCAGAGCAGAGCAAGGAGAAAAAAGATAAAAACAGCATTGCAGGGAATGGGAAAGCCATGGGGGCTTGGAGAGAAGCATGAAAAGCCTGAGCATAGTCTGGAGGAAAAGGGAGAGTCCATGGAAAGGCAGAAAAGCTGAACGGGTACAGATGAGCCAGGACAGCTTTGTGCTCTGTGGTTTGCAGCTGCTGATGTGCAGATTGCACACTGTGCAAGGAAGTTGCAGACACTGTGGGAAAAGATGCTGGAGGGAAGCAGAGCAAGTCTTAAAATGAGGAGTAGTGCCCAGAAGCAGCCTCCACCAGAGTCACCAAAGTGATTCAAATGCTCCTGACTTGTGACACTCTGGGGCTTGCCAGGGAGGATATGAGTATGAGCATGTGGCATTAACCAACAGCAGAGTAGGAGAAATGTTTCATCTGTGATACAACCCTCCCTCTTCCCTAATGTGCAGGACTTGGCAGAGGTACCTCTAGAATATGGTGGAGCAGTGTAATGCGGGTTTGGTTTGCTTTGGTTTCTGTTAGTTTGAGTAAAGTGCTGATTTTAAACCCGTCGGCATCACCGGTGTGACTTCCCTATAAGAGAGAAAAAAAGCAGGTGTAACTCCTGTGTCCATCCAGATTACAACCCTAAAGGACATCATTTGCAGGCTGTAAAGGGGGAGGGGAAGATAAAAAAAGTCCTTACGTAGTTGAGGAAGTTTCCAACTTTGAGAATCAGTTGACAAAAGACTGGAAGGCGATGACTGGTCAGAAGATCTGCAAAACATAAGGGACTTTTAAGCAAAAGCATCTGTTACACCAGAACATTTACTAAACTGCATTGAAATTGGGATTCTGAATTCCACTAAATTAAAATTGGTATTTTGGCTTTGCAGCCTAATGCCCAACCTGCAGAGAAACTGATTCTATGTAGATTCAGTTCCATGGGTTGTAAAAGTTTTTGTTGGCTTATGTTTCTTTTATTACATCTGGTCTCTCACTTCCTAATGGCAAACAACCTGGAGTTGGACTCTCCTCACTAACAGCAATCAAGGTGCTGCTTTCCTTCCAAGTGCCCCAGTGTGGGCAAGGGTAACTGGGCTGCAAATTTAATACTGCCAACTCCATTTAGCTGTGCTGTGAAGGAGTTCTGACTGCCCTGTGATCACCTGCCAGCTGCTAAAACCAGACACGCTCACCCTCTTCCTGGTCTCAGATGGCAGAGGTGATTGTCGACCAGGCATGAAGAGTGCAGTCCCTGTCCTTGCTCTTACAACAGGGAGCTGCAGGGCTGTGCTTTCTGAAGCACACAGCTTTGAGGCAGGAACAGCTCCAAAAGAACAACTGGGCGGCTGGGAAGTTACTTTGGGGGAAGCTTCAATTTATCCCAGCAGACAGCTGTAATGCCAGCTGGAGAAAACCCCAGCAGGAGCTGGGGGAACTGGCTCTGTAGGACAGGTGACACTTGACAGTGCCAAGAAGAGCACACTGCTCTTGGAGGAGTGGGACCAAGGGTTTCTGCCACAGGAAGCCAAAATCTATTGCATAAACTTTCTGTGAACTCACCAAATTGGAGCATCAGCAATTTATAACCCAAAATAACAACCTTTTTCTTTCGGTTCCATTTCTAGGCAGGAAAATACTAAAGCATCGCTACTTTTGGGGGAAGTTTGGGGTAGGCTTTTCTGGCAGCAGAGAAAATTGCTGTGTGAAGTTCTTAATGTGGCAAATAATGCTGGGTGGATGAATTAGCTGCAGCAGGGCCAGCTCTGCTGTCTAAATTCAGCTCCTTTGAAAGGGCTGATGAGCTTCCAGCCCTTCACCATTCAAAGTGTTTCAGAGGAATACATCTGCTGCAGAAAAAAAGGGATGAGGGTGAGAGAAAATGATCTTTGGTCCTGTTAAGGGCCTTGACCATCAGTGGAGATACCTAAAGCCGCATCCCATCTGCAGCAAACCAGTGAATGGACCCCACAGAAGTTCTTTGGGGGCTGGGCAGTAATATTGCAGAGCTCCAGGGGAGTTTTGGGGATAACATCGCAGAGCTCCAGGGAAGTTTTGTAGGGGTTGAAACTTCCTGTCTTAAATCAGATCCAGAAATAAGCTCAGCTCATCCATACCTTCACAGGCCCTCCGGATGGCTTCAGCTTTGGGCTGAATCATGTCCAGCACGACGGTGGTCTCCTCACAGATGAGCATACACTCAACGCGCAGCTGGTAGCTAAGGGTGGAGATGGATTCACAGCATGAAGGCTCTGGGATCTTGCCCAGCACAGCAAGATCTTCCCTCTTCCCACATCACCCCACAATGCTGCTGTCAACCACATGACCACATGGCTTTTGGAGGAAGGTGAGGGGCCACTGCTTGCCCTGAGGACCAGCAGGGAGGCAGAGTCTGCTGAGGCACTGTGATCAGCAAAGAGAAGAGTTTCCCCTCCTTGGCACTGCATTTGGCACTGCCTTTCACTAAGTTATGGAGCCTCCTTGGGCAGGTCTGATCCTGGGTCTGGGCCAGCTTCTGCTGGTTCAGAGGGAGAGGAGGTGCTGGATCAGGAAGAGCCCTAAGGGTAACAGGGAAAGGGATAGCTCCAAGGTGGAAGGGGGAATCCACCAGCTATATCCATCAGTGTTGGTCTGTGAGGCTCCTATAAAGAAACTTAAATTTCCCAGAGGTAAATCAAGAAAAAGATTGGGCAGAAGTTCACGACCAACAACCTTACCTGGGAATCTGAAGGAGGAGAAGATAGAACTGATCTGCATTTGCTAGCTTTGATTTCTCTTCTTTGAAGGCCTTCAGGTTCTCTATCTAAAATAAAGAAATAAAGAATCAAGACTGCAGGGCTGGACAATATGTTCAGCTCTGTGAACCAAGGGTACTGTTTTCCTCCTGACCTCGTGCTTTTCAGGCAGCAGCTTCAGCAATTGCTTCAGAACCTCAACATCAAACTTGGTCCTGTCCCCATTCTGGATCATGGCAGTCACCTCTTCATTGGAGCTGCAGGGAGGAGGAGCAGAGCCAGACATCAACCAAAGATCACTTTTCAACCATCACACACGACCAAGAGATTTATCTGTGCAAGCACTCTGTGCTTTCCCTAGGAAGGAGTCACAATAATCCAAAAGGAAAGGTATCCCCCCACAATTAACTTAGAATCAGGACCTGGATCCCTGCTATGGCCCAAATCTTATTTCTGGACCTGATCAAATGACTCAAGGCCAGAGAAGAATCCTGCAACTGAGATCCTATCTCTTTTTTTATCTTAAAAGAAAATTGAACTCTTCCTTTGTCCATTGGCCCTGATTTGAGGAGGGATTTGGCCTCTGGGTTTGTCTCACAGTCCATGTCACCGTAAGAGTCTGTGCCACAACTTTATCTGTAAAATGGAGATGTAACTCCTTTGCCAACATATGGGGAAGTTGTATGTAAAAACATAATTAAATCCCTAAACTCAGTATTTTAAAGACAGTGTAGGACAAAATGGGGAATGTTCAGATGATTTAGCAGCATGGACCACCAAAGCACATTGGCTAAAACAGATGAGGACCTTCCAGATACTGCAAAACCTGCTCAAAGTTCTGTCAACTGTCACAAAAACTGGCCATATCTTACCATTTAAACTGCTTCAAAAATATGTTCAAATTGAGACTTTTCTTGGAGTCCAAAAATGTGATCTTCATTAAAGAAAAAGAAGATATCTCATATTAGATTGAGCTGTCTGCAGGGATCTTTACTCGGATGAACGAGGGGTGCCTCCTCACCTCCTTGGGCTCTGCCTTCACTGGTGCTGCTGTTTTCTCCTTGGGGGTTGGCTGTGGGAAGCAGAACAGCTGCTCAATGCTGCTGTAGTTGGGCTCTATTGTTTCCTCGCTGCTGCTGCTCACAGAAGCCCACATGGAGTGGCTCTCTGGGAGAAAGACAAAGTGTTCAGATTGTTCAGGGACAGCTGGGAGCTCCTGGCTCCAGGGGCAAGGTCAGCTGCTAGCAGGGACACTCTTCAGAAGATGAATGAAATAAGAAGAGACATATTAGCCCTGGATAAATGGCCATTATTGAGGAGGGTAAAGTGCCACAGGTGGGATCCAAAGGGCCTGAAGGGCAATTAAACCTGGGAAGGAGAGGCAGCACTGGGCACACAGAGGCTGTACAGCCCCATCCCTCCCTGTAAAATTGCATTTTCCTCCATGGTGGGCAAACTGGATCAGCATGACAAGGACCTCAGACATTTTGTTTCTAGTCCCGTGGTTGGTATTATTTTTGCTTCCTTGCATCCTAACGCAGGGACTGGGCACAACCTGGCCATTTTCTGAGTGTGTCCTTCTCCATTTTTCATTTTATACTCAAGCCTTCTTGTATAATGCTGGCTACAGGGCTGCTTGAATTAATTTCTACTGCAATTTCTTGTATCTTAAAAAAAAAATCATCACCCTAACATGCCTGTAGACGCCTCTACTGAAATAACTCCAACATTTTACTGCTCTTGCGATTGAAGACATACGTTATTTAGATTTCACCTCTGCCTACTTTCATGCAGTGGATGCCTTACTTGTCTAGGACAAAGCTGACACTGCTTCTCCCAGCTTCTTCTCACATTTCATGCTCCACTTTGAATCCACTAGGAGAGGGAAACGTAACCCAAAAATCAAGAGATATGTGATGTGATCCTCACATGCACTCTTACTCGTGATTTTAATATACCCAGACACAAGCATAGATGAGCTGGGTAATGAAAGTTTGGGGAACTCAGATCAGAGCCTGATCTAAGGCATGTCATGGTGAATTAGGAAAATATTCCCATCCCTTTCTCTTCTATTAATTTCAAAGTATTTTAGTTACAAACAAGCCGTTCCAAAATACTAATTCAGTTGGAATAGTTACTATCACATTAGTAGTTTCATGTTACTTTTATTTATTTCAGCTCTGTAAGTTAAGAGTAAAGGAAATCAGGGAAGTTCTGTATCTACCCAGTCAACTACATCTGACAAGCTTTGAGACAGTATTTCTTCCCCTGGGTCACCCCTAAAGCAGCAGTGACTTTATGCCAGAAGCACCCACCTCTCACCACGTTGGAGGGGAGCTTCTGCCAGTTCAGCTTCTTCATTCTCAGCGTTGGTGTCTTCACTGTCTTGTGGGGAGGCCTGGCCAAGCCAAGGGGGCAGCTGTACTGGGAGGCCACCACAGCCTCTATGTGATCTCCTGTCATGCCAGGAAGGAAGGGTGGAGGGGGAGGGATGCCACCCATGCCAGGCAGTGGGGGTG
>VZTZ01003480.1:0-50229 GCA_013400955.1 Drymodes brunneopygia | reverse complement strand
GGTTGCAACATGACTCAAGTGTTCAAAACTATCTTTTGCTGGCTTTTTTTAACTTGGACCATTTTAGTGATCAGATTTATGGAGCACCCCCAAATAAGAGTTTTACTATTGAATGAGGGGTGGAATAGCAGGATGTTGCTGCCCCAGGGCAAGAATGAGTGAGTAGGGGCAGAAAAAACTGAAAACAGCTTCCTCATGGTAGGAAACACCTATTTTATACCAGATTCACAATTCATGTTTGCTGAATTTCCATCTTGTTCTGAAAGTTGTTATTCAAAACCAGTCAAAACCAAATGTATTACAAGTTTATTTGCTGGGCTGGAAAGCAGATGGATTTCACTGACAGGTGCATGATGAATGGACTTGGGAAAAGAAAATTAAAATAACGAAGTCCAATATATTGCTTACTTCTTAGAAGATAGATGCTTGTAGTCATTTATATTCAAGATAACCAGGCAGCAAATATCCTTAACTATTTAAATAAATTTTTTGTCTATTTTAAGCTTTCAGGCAAGTTGTGTATTAAAAAGTGACCCAAACATTAGTTTTCGATAAGAATTTTTACAATACCCAAGGACTCATCTGCACAGGAAAGAACCCTACCTAGTTAAACAAAGGGCTGCTTCAATTTTTTATATCTGTACTTATGAGATTTTCTAAGTCCCAAAGTTTTAAACAAAGCTAGAATCTGTTATTTCAAAATTCTAACTTATCATATAAATGCAAATTACATCACAATCAGTGGAATGAATTCATCACAAACAGTGTCTTTATGGAAAATGTTGAGGAAGAACACTGCAGATAAAGGAAGAAAATCTCATTATTCTGCTTTGGGAGTGTGTGATTGTAATAGTTCTTGACATCAACCAGCTATAGATCTTATGGAAAACCACACAGGGAGTAAACACAGAATCTCTCATCAGAAACAAACTAATCCTTAAAACTCTTGCAAGAAGCACTCAGAAGCTGTGTCCTGAAGATGCTGTTTGAGAATTTGTGGTAAGGAGCCTGTGGTATTTGAAAGGCAGGGACCAGACAGGGAACACATTTTCATGTCATCATCTGTTTTTCTGTCAGTACCAGAGCCACTGGAGGTAAACCCTCAGCCTTCTGCCTCCAGTGTTCTGTCAAGCATTTTCCTCTTTTTCTCTCTTCTTCACACAGAGAGGAAGAGCCAAAGTGATACAGAGGGGAAATTATACAGTCCCAGAACAGTGGCAGAGGTTTTGTGCCCTGACATTCACATACTGTTCCTGGGACCAAAACCATGACCTGAGAGGTCAGAAGAGACTTCTCCTGTCCCATGCATGTTACAGATAAGCCCACTATGCCTCAGGGGGTCACCTCACAGGGACAGAAGGTGACCAGAGCACAGGTTGTATGGACTATGCCTGACTCTCCTCTCAAAGTAATTCTCCCATTCAAGAGAAGGAGAGAACATTTCGGGCACAAAACCTGGTGAGGTAAAAGAGCAAACCACAGAGGCTAGGAGCCCTCTCAGTCTAACAGGAGAATGCAAGATATTGGAAATTCCAATTTTGAGGTATCATCTCAGAAGGATCATGGTTAGGGGTGCTGGAGAAGCCCAATTTGATGTTTCATTTGATTTGAGTTTTGGTTTATTTTCAATTTTCTTCTTCTTTACAGATTTGCTTGCTCTTCTAGGAGAACAAATTGACTGCTGGGAAGATTTGTATTCAATGAATAGATAAAACTAAACTACGGAAAGATCTCTGTTCCTACCTGGGTTATCTATAACTCCTTCAGCTCTTAAAAAAGGTGACCTTACACAGCCAACGTTTTTCTCAATATGTCTGCTTGTGTCCCAAAACCAAGGAGATAACACCCTGGTCTATTCTTCCTGTTTTCTCCTCATGTTTTAGCAATCCACTCCCAGTGCTGAGTGGTTCAGACTGTCTGTATGTTAGAGTATGATCAGGAGGTTTGTCACTGTCGGCAGCACTTGCTTCAAATATCTTCAGATTTCCAGACCACAAACATATTCATCAACTGTTATGGAATATATGATTGTCATTATATGATGTATAATAATACTAAAAATGGAAACCCTTGGCCATTTTCTATCCAGCTGTACAGGGGATAACCCATCCTGTTTATATATAACACAAAACAATTTCAGCTCTGGTTTATTGTCTGGCATTTTCCTCCATTGAGGATTCTCCTGCACAATATATTTGAAACAACCCAAAAATTTTAAAAAAAATAAAAAAATTAAAAGAAGCTATAGAAAGCTACCAAAATAAATGTGCTAAGGCATTTATAAACATCAAGTAAAAACCAAAATTGGCCATTATTACACTGAACACCTGGAATTAAAAAATTTCACAGACTTCTGCCAAAAATGATTAGCTCCTAAATAAATATTGTTGGGATGTATTTAAAGACACCATTTGCAATTCACATCTGATTTACTTTCTAATTAAACAGTGCTTACAAAAATAGTAATAATGAAATGCATGTAAATTCATCTGCTACTAATACCCAGAGTGATACATGTCTTCACATTTCCTACTTATATCCAGAGCATTTTTGAAATCCTGAACCTCCAACAGTGTTTCTTGCATTACATTCAATTGGGTTGGGGAGGGGTTGAAGGAGGGTGAGGAATTTGCATGCGTGAAACAATAACATTGATTTAGAAGGTCCTTGTGAAATTATTATAGTAAATTTGATCCATTGTTTAGAATAGACAAAGTTCATGAGTAAAGGAAGCTCTATTAGAAAGGTTTACCTGGAGAGTCATGTAGCAAATTTCTAATATAGAAAATATCTCTTTAAATGTCATATACACCTGCCAGAAACCCACTCTAAAAACACTTCTCCAGACCTTGTCCTGCTGAAACTGCACACAGCATGTAGGATAAAAGCACAGTGTTCATTTTAGGAACAGAGCCTCAGAAAGCTGAAACATATGACCTTGCTGGGATTTGAATGTGCTTTGTAGCAGTTTTATCATCCCCAGGGTCTTTGCACACCAGTTGGTAAAAGTTCAATAGAACTTGGTTATTATTTATACTAATCACATAGCGTAAGTGTTAATAATTAAAAGGTTGATATTTTAAGCTCAAATCTCTCTTCTGATTTGCAGTGCACATATGAAATAAATACACTGAACAGAGAGAGCAAAACAGACACTTAAAAAGTGTTTGGACACATTGTTTGAATAAAATCTATTATTCCTTTTTTATGGGATCTGTGGACTACTTGTATAGGAATTATTAACCACTTGCAAAGCTGTTTTATGCTCACATAACTATTTGTAGAAAAAAGGGTCATGGCATACACATGAACACATTTATATCACATTTATGCAACTGGCTTGAAAACACTGTGTGGGTTTGTGGAAAAAACCAGCCAACATCTGTGGCTAGCACTCCTGAGTAGTCAAGAAACTAAGCCATGTAATATACCACTGAATTTGTTTCAAGACATAGGTAAGAAGGAAGTCAGTTCAGAGAAGAAATTATATTGAAAACAACTAGAATTCTGGTTGGATTCACCTGTGTTCACATCTTTTCATATTCATAAAGCTTTGGAGGCAATCTGGGTAGCAAAGTCAAAACACTTATTTCAGCCTGCTGTGAGGCAGAGACCTTGTTCATCCAGTCAGGTGAACAGCAGCTAAAGTATTTGATGACAAGTAAGGCTCAGAATTGAAAATTCATTGAAAAGCCATCTTATTTCATTATTCTCCTTTATATTCCCTTGTGATATTAGCTGGATATTTTCAGGCACAAATATATTCCCCAAACCAGGTCAAGGACACTGCTGAGAGAGCCTAGGATTTGGCAACTTCTGTTTGACCAGCTCTGCAGATTCAAACAAATCAAAGTCTGTTCATAAATAATCTGCAAATAAAGAAGGAGGCTAAATTTGTCAAACAAATTCTTAACTCTACAGTGTTTGCCCAAAGCTACTCCCTTGTTCCAAATGCCTGTTAGTCTCAGGTGGTGTTCTTTATGTACTCACTATAGGAAAAAATCCATACTGGGAATAATTGAGGTGCTATGAACTTCAGAGTAAAGAAGCTTATTCCAAGATTCTGTGCATGTATACATGGATTTGACTCTGGTAAAATGTTGGTGCTTCTGTAGTCTATCACCTTAGTTTATACAACAGGAACAGTTTAACTTGAACAAAGGAAAGTCACTCTGAAACAAAGAGGTCTCAGACCCTGTGACTCAGCAAGCCTAGGACTATTCCCTTATGCCTGACCCTCAGACCCTCAGCCAAGCCAAGCAGACCCTCTCCATATTTCCATGTGTGCTGCTATGTCCCACATGTGTGCAAGTGTGCAGTGAAAGTCACCCATGTTTCAACTGGCTTCTCCAGGTACTGTCTTACAATGGAAAGCAAATATCTATCAGCCTAGACCCATCTGTCAGCTGAGGAGAGACACAGACCACAGGCATCCTTCTGTTCATCCTTACAGTGACTGAAATAAAATATATGACACACAGTATTCTTCTTTCCTATTTTTTTTCATTTTGCTCATGCTTGACAGGTAGTAGGAAAACTAATATTTTTATTATTTACCTCTATGAAGCTCTCCTATACAACAGACCTGCAATTTTAAGTTGGAAATGTATTGCTCCAAATTTAGCAATGAGTATATAATCCATCTCTTCTTTTTCTCACTTTGTTTCTTCTCATTTAGATAGGATGTGACTCTAATTTGGGATTGTTTCCTTGCCTTCTATGATGCCTGGATAATGTCTTTAATTTGGGTATTAGACTGGTCTAGTTAATTGATCATAGCATACTCTCAAGGCCCCACTAAAGCTTTCATGGACGTCTTATATAGCACTTAGCATAACTGTTCAGCACAACTGTTCAAAGAAAGTCTTATCTTCTCTCCCCAAAGGTAGCTAATCTGGCCTCTAAATCTAGTAAAACTTGCAGCAGCTATTGAAAAACTACCCAGAATGTCATAAGATCCACAAGCAAACTTTTCCCTGCTAGTTTTCAGTTACTGATTAAGCCTTGTTTTCTATTTCTTTTTCTTTTTCAGTAACAAATGGTGACTGATGAAAGCTTTTCACTGCAAATCAAAGGCATTCATCCTGTTTTCTGTAAAAATTGGGCCAGTGGCAAATCCACAAATGCTTTGCCTGAATCTGTTCTTTGGAAGAACTACAGCTTGGCCCAATGTATGTGTTTGAGCACCATAATATATTTTATCAACTTTGTGACATTAAATACAATTACAGGGAGAAGTTTAGCCTAGTGCTTAAGCAGCAGACTGGACCCCTGCTTTCTCTGGTTTGGCTCTGCCACTGAGGTTTCAAAGGTAATTTACAATTTTGGAGGCATTCATTGTTTAAAACCTAAAGGGTCCCTGTGTTTGGAAAGCAGAATATAAAATGCACATGAAGTTAAAGATCAAATTTTAAGGCTGCTCCAAATCCCCTTCAAAGCACTGGCACTGATTTCAGCAATCTTTGGGTCATTTTCTCTGGCCGTTACTTTTGTGCCTATCAGTTGGTAGCAGAAGACAGATGAAACAAATGCTTTGGACAGGCAGCACAGTTAAGTGGAGCTACAGGTCAGAAAATTTATGTTCTGACCCTGCATCTGCCACTGATGCAAGCCCTGACAAATCGCTACATCCCTCTTCATCTCAGTGGTAAAAGGGATCATGCTTACCCACCTTTTAAGGCACTGAACTTTGTACTCCACCAGCAGTAATCATTCTATGACTGGGAGGCTCAATTATATATATTGAAATACTTTGAGATGTAAGATGGTCTGAAAGTATGAAGTGTTATCATTAAGAATAATAATGAAAGTGCAAAAAAAAAATACTTTCCAGTAAATTAACACAGAACCACAAATCAGTTCCAGTCTTGTGGGTTTTAAGTGTAGCATTTCTTTGCAAGGGCTACAGTATGATCTTTCCCCCTTCTTTCATTTCAACCAACAGTTAGGTTCAGATTGCTTTTTAAATATTTAATAACTGCCTGGGACATTTTATTTTATGGTGATTCCACATCATGCATCCCTGGGCTTCTTAATTCAGCACCAGATTTTAAAACAAACAAAACCAATTAATTCCTTTGTGTGTAGATTTGACAATCAACCCTCCCTTGGAATTTCCTGAAGGTCAAGTGAAGCGTCCAAAGGAGATTTTTTTCATTTTTCACACCGTTCTTTCCACCCACCATCAAATCAAGCAAAGCTTCTCTTAATCATTATCAGGGAGGCAAAAAGTTATAGTGCAGAGCAATGGACTGGAATTTCACACTCCATTTGCACAATAACTCTGAGGGCTGCTAATGTGCTGTTTGCTTTTTAGCAGGCATCTCTGCAGTCATCACTGAAATGCCTTTTGGCGCGGCTCCCAGGGCAACTTAACTATTTATGACAGCTTGTCTTGAAGTGCCTACATGAACATTAGGATGTCCACGGCAATCTGCAAATTGACCCATCCACATGGCATTTGAGATCAGATGGAAAAAGCTTTAATAATGTAATGAAATTTAGGGTAGACGTCATTTTTAATTTATCTTTTTTACTTTCTCTCCAATTTTCCATCCCATCTTTCGGCCAGGATATGTCAAATTATTAAATCCTCCCATATTAACAGATGCTAATGATCTCTCTCTCACTTGGACTGTCTTTTATTACACATTCAGTAAGACAATTAAGGGGAAATATAAACTCTCACCCTATGTACACCATTTTCCTCCAGAGAGTGAACCTGCTCCACCAGACCCAGCTGTTTGCTTATTGTCCAAGTTGAGTGATGCATGAGTAATTTAAAAGGCAGACATTCTTCCTGACAGCTTTCATTTTCATGCTGCTCCAAAGTTCAGAGGTGGATTTTATTCTTCAACCTTTATTTCAGCTTTTCATCCTCTTCTAGAAGCAAAGCTGCCTAATAAAACAATTTCCAGACACACCTAATAACAGGGAAGAAAAAAACCTCAATTCAACTGAGATCCAACTTCAGCCCCCAGCAGGAGTGAGGAGTTATGTCTGGAAGGTTCACTAGGATGAGAGTGGTCACAGATCTTAACTCTGTTGCTGATTTATTCACGGGGCAGCTGGAGTTAAGCTACCTCACCTCATTAGGCCATACATTCTCTCTTAAAGATTGATGTGTATCAGGAGCTGTGAGAGAGGCAATTTGCTACAGAAAGTTATAGCAGAGGAAGATAGAGAAAAAAATTAGTTACTTCCCATCTTGGCACCTTTGTTTCCCTTAACCTGGTTTGACTATAAATATTTTCTGTAGGTATTGGCTTTAAATACGTGGCTGTGTCGTGCACGTTGGAATTTGCCCCATGACCCATCTTCTGAGGTGATAATTATCTTCCTCTCTCTCCCCACAGGGTTAACAATATTCTCACATCTCTCTTTGCTAGGACCTTTCCTTCCATGGATACCAGTCACCTTTTCCCTCCAATTCTCAATATGATTAGCATAATTAAATTACATTAGAGTTGTTGATCCCAGCTTGCTCTCTGAAGTTTGTTGCTTTTTTCTAATGAGCAAAGGGGTTTGTGTATTGCAAACTTGTCCATTTTTCTTGTTATCAGGAGATTCCAACAAAATACAATCTCTAATAACAGTCTTTTTTTATAATCAAAAACCACAAACCCGCATGTTTAGGTCTGTATGGACATATTTTTTTAAAAAGGTCTATAAACCACCCAGCACAATGTGACCTTGGCTTCTGTAAGACCTCCATTTCCAACAGTTAGCTGTGCATGAATTAAAAAAAAAACAGAAAGCTGACTTTATGGTAACAAAAATGATAACTCAAAAAAAAATGCATTGGTTTTGCTCTTCAGAGAGAAACAATTTAATTTTATTTGCTGTGGAGAACTTAATTTATTCCTGATTGTATGTTCACCAGAGAAGGCTAAGCAATACACAGCTCCTCATGCCTGAAGATGGCAGAAATTAATGGAATAAAACTTCAGCTGAAGCTGGCTGAGGTGACAGGAGCCTTGGGAGGGTAGAGCCCCTTGCTGCCACCCTCCACTGGGTTGGAAGCTCTCATCAGCACTTTACAGCTTTGTGCAACTAACAGCATTATACACTGTTTCTAGCAGTTGTATAATGCTCTTATGCAACTGCTAGAAACAGTAGTCATGGTTTTTGAACACTGAAATATCAGTCTCTTCAGCATTGTCTTAAAAGGGGCTATAAGCTACGACCATTAATTGGACACAGATGTCTTGCATAAAGCATCTTTTTGTATAGTTTCACTGCATTCAATATCCTAGAAAAAGACACTTCTGAAATGCAGTATTGGTCTGGAGAAGATCATCATGGAAAGGTTTCATTGGATTTTTTATTTTGCTTCAGTTTTATTTGGTTTTGCTTGCTTGTTTGTTTAAAGACAGATGGACAAAGCACAAGAAACAGAGTTAAGAAAAGGAAATTGTTGTTGCCTTAATCTCAGACTTGCGACAAGAGGCAATGTTTCCTGTGATTTAGTATGCTGCATGGAATTGTATCTTCTGAGAGACACTGTAGATTACAAAACCTTCCTTCCTTGTGGCTGCAGACATTAGTCAGCCCCAGCTTACTAAAGACAGCAGCAGGGATTCATTCCACAACTGTAATAATTCACAAAATAAAATGTTTGTTGGTTTTGGGTTTTTTTCCCCAAAGCCCTGATCTAGTGTCAGTAGTCTCAGCAATAAAGCTCTCATTGCCTAAGGAGTGGTGTATGAAACAACAGCTACAAAGAATTCATCCCATTCCTGTCTTCCTGGACTGACAAATATGAGATCTATTGTGTCTGAGCAGCGTTCTTGAACTTAGGAGCAATGTGAGTTGTACTGGCTACTCAATTTGCTTTGGTAGCTTTCAGTCTGTTTTAAAGAGACGTGTGGCCAGACAGATTTTATTTTGGTTAGTTTTGGGTTTTTTACTACTGAGTCCTTGTTGCTCCAGAGAAATCACTCCAGCAAGCCAGCTGGGAGCTATCATCTCGCTGGCTAGTGTTTTATATAATGTCCAAAGTTACAGAGAAGATAAAGGTGGAAGAAATAAGGAAGACTGTTTCTCACATCTGAATAGAGTTTTAGTTGCAAAGTTTACATCTTCATCACATGAGGAACCACTTTCATTGGAGAGTTTGGAGCCTGTCAGCTGGTACATCATTAAGACAACTCTTAGATCATCTCTTGGAAGACAAGGCAAACTGGCCTGTGTTCACCATCTCTGTGACACTCATGGTTTTATAGATCTCAAGGCATCTCTTTTCCAGGCTCAAAGAATCCCAGGACTCACCATCACTCATCATGTGAAAACAAATCCCAACCATTTTCTGAATCTTTTCTAGTTCTATTAAATCCTTTTTAAGATGATCAGAACAGGGCTACACACCACAGAACTACAGCATGGATTTCCAGAACAGTGTAATGCTGCTCCCTATTTCATTCACTCACCTGTCCTTAATGACTAGATTGTATTTAAGACTGTTACTCAGCACTGTCAAAGTTTCCCCAAAACTTCTTATTCTGAGTGAAACATCTCAATCTTGTGTGATCACAATAAGCTTAAAGCCCACTGTTTTGTAGAAATCAATATCAACCATATAAATAGGTAATTCATATTATGAAAGGAACTATATAAATGAGGAGCTTTGTCATCTCTCTGAAGCATACCCATAGCTTCAGTTCAAACATGCTCCAACATGCTCTCATGTTTTGATCTGTTATTTGAAGGTTGTCCTCATGGGATGGAAAGTATATGTATGTGTAAATAAATAATAAACAAGTACTTTAAAATTTCTCTTTTTAAGCTCATGTAGCATTCATGGAGAATAAGGGCTGACAGTTCTGGGTGAAGATACAGACTACTACTTACAGAATGGAAGTAGAGCAAACCCTCCTTACACAGCCTGCCCTCAACTAGAGATGGATGAATATTTCAAAAGAAAGTGCTTTAGGTTCCAGTCTTACCTTCTCAACTGTAGAAAAAATATCTGATACCTGTAAAGAACCTTCATGACATCTCTGGGATATCAAGCTGAATCAAAGGTCTGCTGGTTAGCTGGGCAAACATTTAACAGGCTCAAAATAATATTGTCTCATCTTTTCTGTATGCAAATTTTCATTAGAAAGTTGTGGTTATCAGCAAGCTCAAATTCCTGTTATTGTCCATGTGAAATTAGAAAAATAAAATCCTTCTGAAGCCAAATCCATTCCATCTTCACATATTATTAAAGCTGGAAGTAGCCAGCTGTAATGCTGATTTTCCACCTGTCAACTTTTGCAAGTCCATCTATACACATGCATAGTGTTTTGTCTATCTTTCCTGCATCCCTCTTTGCATTTCCCAAAACAGATACTATGCATCAGACTTCCCTCACATCTAGGTTGAAAGAAAAACACGCTCTGATCCTATGACTCTTATGACTCTGTTTGTGTGGGAACAATTCCCATGGCCAGCTGATGGTAGTCTCCATCCCCTGCCCCAAGTGCCCAAGGGAAGCCAAGAGGCATCCCGGCACTGAGCGGCTGCAGCTAAGCCCCTATTGCCTCCCTTGGACCTCAGTGACTTTTGAGAAGATAGGACTGCTTGCTTCTGCACACCATTTTTAAATTCTTTTTAGTCCTGAGGGCAACACTGAAATTAATAAAATTCTCTCTATTTTTTTATAAGTACAGATAAAACAGTTCATTGTGTAGGTGTACACTTAGTATGCACAATTTCACAATTTAAATTTTTTATAAAAGATAGATATGTTTCCTGGTTTTTGAAATTGACAGTGTCAAAATGTGCATGATTAAAAGCACCAAGGCTATATATATAGCTGGAACTGAATATAAAAACAGCCATGAAAAATGTGTGAGTATAAATGTTAAACAAACCCTTGCAATCTCCAATTTCATAGTACAATTTTGTCAACACACATTTCATCCTTCCTCAATTCATGCAAAAACCTCCTTGCATTTTATAATCTAAAATCCAAGAGGTGATGACATCTCACTGAAAAAAAAAGCCAACAAAAAAGTGGGAGGGAACCAAACAAAACTAAATTTACACCAAAATGTAAATGTACTAATTAATTTAAACTATTAGAAACCATATTCTTTCAGCTGCTGAAAAGCCTTTGCAGATAAAGACAGGGGGAGGTGAAGAGGGATTAAGCACTGAAAGAAACTAAGATGCCAAAAGAAATGTACAGCTTGTGTGGGGATCAGGGACTCTTTTCTCAGCAATGTGTTCGTAAATTTTATCCTGAGTGTATATCGTGAGCAGAAAGTCAAGGATTTAATATTGCTGGCAGAAGCCAGCAGCATGTTAGGAAGGTTTTATATTAACTCCCCACATACCACTCTGCTGGTGCACCTCAAATCGACCTGCACAGTGTCTTGCTCCATCCATTCCAGCTCCCCCCTGCCCAGACCTTTTGGCTCAGAGGGGGCTTATATTAAACGTTCCTACTCCAGCCCAAAAGGTCACCGGTGACTGCCATTCACACCATAATTCTCATTTTCTTCTGAAACTCCCTGCAGCCTCTTTTGCTAAAGCTTGGCTCCTTCGTGCCAACTCCCAGTAACTTTTTGACTTTTCATCCCTGTTGCTTTCACAGCATCCAGTCCTGTTCCTCATTTGTCAAAGGAAGAACTTTGGAAACCACTCACCCAAGCTAAATTTGAACCAGCAGCCAGCTCTACATCCTGTTTAGTCACTTGAGCCACACAGCCTGTAAGAACTATTAATCTCACCTATCTGGAATTTCCATGAATTCTCTAGACAAGAAGTTACTTATTAAATTTATGCATATTATAATATCCATAACTTACAGCACTGAAATGCTAAAGTGATGAAGGCCATGTAAGTAATCTGCAGATATAGAGGGAATGCTAGCTCATAGGAGTATGAAACCTGAATAGCATCGTATATTTTGTCAAATCTGAGCTTGGAATGCTTGCTGCTTTAGGAATGTATTCTGAATATTTCCTTAACCACAGGAATATCATTCATGTCATAGTGCCAGATTCAGTCACTTAAGGACTGACAAATATATTACCCTGAAGTCAGTTCCAATGACTTCAAGGAGGGCATAGATCATACTTTGGGTTTCTGAACCACAGTGAATTCTACTGTCTGCTCAGTGAAACAGAAGATAGTGCCTAAAAAGAATAGGAATTTCCAGTTTAAATAGTTTGCAGCCAGTAACATGATTCTCTTTGCACTGAGGACTAACTTTGTTTCATTGGAACTCCAGTAGACATCACCCATTTAGGCATGGAGATTCAGCAGTATATATGCTTCCATCAGTCCTGGTTTCTAGGTCACCCAGCTTAAGGTGCAGCCTAATTACATAGGGAATTGTCTAATCGAGATGACTGGGCTGGAGCAGCTTGGAGGCATCAAAGCCAGCTCCCTGCCTTAGGACATGGTTTCCAGCCACAGGATTGCTGTGTTAGCTATGTTTAGCAAAGCTGAACAGAGTGAGTCACAGCAGAAATTACAGTATTTGAAGTAAAAGTCCTACTTGAGTGATGCTTTGTTAAAAGAAATGCTCACACTTTTCATTTGAGAATTGAAGGAAGCACCTTCTGATTTTGAGAAAAAATGAAACATAGAAAAGGAGAAAAACACTTGCCATGAGACTGCAAAGATTTTCAAAAATAAAATACATCAGTATTTTTTTTCCCAGTTCAAATCCAAGTAAAGGTTAGTTGCAATACTTTAGCTTAGAAATAAGTGCATAAATAAATTATAAAACTCTACATATTCTTTATAATGCTTTCATATAAAATTTTAATAACAAGCCCATTCTTCCTGCCTTCTTTGTCAGAAAAGCCTGTCTTTGGCCAATGCATGTTTTATTATTTTGAGAAAAACAGTTAGCTATTTAGCTGGAAGTGCTAAACTCAAGTGTCACTGAGAGGAGAATGGGAAAATCTTCTATTCTAGGAGCAAGCAATCTAGTTTTTAACAAAGAAAGAACACTAAAACTTTAGCTGAAGGCAGCAGAATCTAGCTGATACATACTAATGGTTTTTGTCACCTGGTTTTCCATTTTCCATTTTTCTTCATTCAGCCTCTTTCAAAATCATTTCTTAGTTGTATGAAACACTGGTTCCTGAAACATGCATCCTCAGGAGGCAGCTCAGTTAATTCCGTCTGAATCAATGAGCGGAAACAGATTCTACATGAATCAAACAGGTACCCTAAGTTTCTTCTAATTATATGATAATCATCTGTTGTTTTCTATGCATGTTTTTACAGCAGTGAATACAATGCCTATGCGCCTGTAACCACAGGAAAACAATGCCCTTTAATGGACACCATCAGAAAAATGCAAGGCTTTTGTCACCTTCCTTATTAGTTGGGGGTTCTCTACCTTATATTTATATTTAAACAGTTGTTTCAAAACTAGGTTTATACCACCAGTGTCTACATAGGACCTAGGTAATGTTTACAAACTTAATAAATTATATAATGATTATTTTGTTTGCCATGGCAAACCCACTACTGGAGGGTGCCCATAGGAACCCAAAGAAAAGTTGGAAAGCTTTATAGAAAAGGAAGCAAAGGAGAACATTGAAAACACCAAATAAAGCTGAATAGACTCACCTGAATTACCCAAGGTGAAATTTTGGCATGATACAATTATCCACCCACAAATTGAGTCCTGCACTGTCTGTAATGAGAGCCCTTGGAGACTTTGCTAAGGTGCAACAACTTTTCTACCATACATCTGATTCTGTGTCAGAACGAAAATGCCACCTACAGATTTTTAACACCCATGCAGCTGTAAATGTTCTTTCTGGGCCTCCTCAGTCAAATACTCCCTGCCTGAGCCTGGTTATCTAACAAGATCTGATGAACGTATGCTGCAAGACAGTACTGCTTAAGAAAAAATGTTCTTGATGCTGTTACAAATGCTTCCACAGCTGTGAGTTTTCCCAAAAGAGAAACTGTCTTTACAGTAACTATTGTGAAAAAATCCTGACACATGTTAAGGTTTTCACATCCTATTTATTCCACAGTATCTTTCAATCTCTTTAAAATTCCCTGCTTGCCTGCTTGCAATCTATTTTGCAGCCAGCTCCATGAAAGCACTGTCACTTCTCCTTCTGCCTTTCTCCTTAAGGCTGCTGGTAACCCTACTGTGAAGGAGGTGAGCTTTAACCTATGTATACATGTGGCTGTGGTATGGTTCTCCATAAATACTACCTTGATAGACAAGAATTCTCATTTAAGTAGAGCAAAAATGTTAAGATCAAAGATGCATCCTCATTTCTCCTCACACAGGATGGTAATTCAATCAAGTATCTTTTTTTAACTACCTCTTATTCTGAAAAAAGAAAAGTAATATTTAATTTGATGAAGTCTTGTAATATATGTCAAGTGTAGGCTGGGAACAAACCTTTTGTAAGCTCTGTCCTAGGACTTGCAGAGTGCTGTGCCAGACCACTTAAAAGAGCAGCACCAATGAATCATACCAATTCCTTTCAAAATTATGTAATTCTTCAATCCAGTGACATTATATATTACCTTTAAGGAGACACTTAGCAGGATAAACTGCTTGTTATCTGCAAACAAAGCTCCTCATCTTCTTGGATTCCAAACAAATAATCTCAAATTTGTTGGTTATTTCAAGATCAATCTACATAGCCTCAGAATAGCAGAAAATTAGTTCATCAATAGGAATTGACCAGGGCATAATCTCAAAATTGCAGTTATATAAATTTTAGGAAGCTATTTTGTGTGTGTGTGTCTGCACACACGCATAGGTGAATAGATAATTATGTGATGGTTTAAGACTTGCTCCCTGATGTGCCTGATCATGAAATTCAGAACTTTTCATTCCTGTGCAAGCTAAATCTAAGATTACTCAGTCTGTTAGAACTGAGGAAATCAAAGGCTGAGATGACATGGGCAGAGGCTTGGAAACTATGTCTCCTTTTCCAGATCTCCACTGAAAAATCAAACCCATGAAAACAGAATTTTTGTGGGATCTTTTTACATTCCTTTAATGTCTGAGTTTGAAAAATATTCCCTTAGGAAGGATCAGCCTTTTGTACACAGTGTGTGCATTGCTATGTAGATTAGAGGGAGAAGAAAAGTAAAGAAAGAGAGAAGCAGTATAAAGAAGATAAACTCTGTTTCCCTGAGAAGGTAAACATCACCTGTGAACCCCTCTGTGCACCACTGATTGGATAATTGCTTATTTCCAGTGTGACTGCTTTAGAGCTTTCCACAAACACAGCATGGGATGGAAGAGAGCAGCCATCCCTAGACAAGATCATGCAGGCTTTTCCTTTTCATGAGCAATTCGTTATAACACTTTCAATTAGCTGTCAGTTTTAAACTTTTGCACCCTGTTTTAAACAGANCAATTCAGAAGTGAAATTAATCCTCTGAAATTTTCTACCCTACTATATATACAGAAAATACGCTGATTTCTTCAGCAAAAAGCAGTATCATTACATAAAGCTCCACACAGAGGTCATTCTCCAAACATGGAAATCATTTCAGTGACAACTTTGCAAAATCCAGAAGATGGTAATGCATTCCTTCTGACCAGTGGTTTGAAGCTCAGAAGAACTTGTTTTTTTGAAGTTGTTACATTGTGCTTTTGATAACAGAAGGCCATCAGCAGAGAGGCAGCTGCTCAAATGTCTCAATCCAAGGTGAATGTCCTAACCACCCATGCCATGTCCTTTGGTGTCCAGTCAAAACTTTTCTACAGTGTGAAATACATCCAAAACGAGGAATTTTTTTCCTTGTTTTTTAAGCACTAAGGGCTATCACTTAAGAAATTGTATTCTTGTTTTCACTGATTTTGTGTTGATCCAATTGGATCAACAAGGAAGTAAATTGGTTTTCTGTTCTCACTGCTGCTGGCCCACCTTTTCCCCCTCCCCCATAATTCAGCAAGCAAACCAAGAATTCAATTACTTGCACAGCCCCATGTGAAGTTGTTCACATCAGGCATAGTGCTTGTGTTTCACTCTCTTACTTGTCCTCAAAGTTCTACCTTTCAGGAACCAGATTATGGCCTCATAAACCTGTAGGATGCTACTGAAATGGCTTAAAACCAGTGACTATCAAAACAAATTGAAGTATTAATTGAATTGTCTCTCTGAATTTTTCCATTTGGAAAGGCAAAAGGTACAGCCTCCTTCTTATAACTGTGTGCCAGTGTATACACAATGAGCTTTTAGCCAAATTCCATGGTTTGTCTTTCTGTACATGCAATTGTTCGTTTTGCATTCCATGTTTATGGGCACATGTAAAAGATTTTTATGGATTATTGAACAACAGAAGTATCCATAGACCTCACTCTCCAAAACCAGGATTGAATAATAGATCTCTATTCACCAAATATTATTCCTCCTACTGCAATGGGAAGCCACCAGCTGGAGCAACCCTTGTCCAACCAGGCATTGTCATTCCAGCTCTTTCTGGGGCTCATTTGCATTAGCCTGCAGTGACAACAGGACTTGATGATTTGTGAAGGTGCCTGATGGGTCCAGCCTTGGCCACCTACTTCCAGATCACCGCTTTCCCAGGGACCTGCAGCACAATGCTCTCAGCCCAACACTACACAGTGCCCACCAGCCTGAGCCAATTTGCAGCTCCTCTGAGTCTCAGAGTAGTCTCTGGCTGCTCTCCAACCCTCTTTTCAGGAGCAGAAGCCCACAGAGGCACCTAGAAGCCATAAATCCTTCCTGACAAATACGTATCCAGCAAGGCCCTGATAAATGATGCCTATCCGTAGTCACACTGGCCTTCTGAATGGATAATTAGTGATGTTGGATTTTCTTGGGTCCTCTGTGGGTTCATCAAAGACTTCAGGCTGACAGTTAGAGCTCCTTCCAGTTTCAGAAAAAATAACAGTGTCAACGATCTCAATCTTGGGTTTAAGTCATCAAATCACTTCTGTAAAAGAAGTAAAACAAATGTAGAAGATTTCTGTGTAAAATTCTTTCTATTTCACAAAGTTTTGTTTTATTGGCTTGGTTTTAGTCTCAAAACAGATGCACATAGATGTGGCAATAAGTATTCTGACCAGTTAACTCACAAAGCCTGCTTCTGGCACTGCATGCACTTAAAACTCCACACCATGGAAGTTGCCTCTTCCCCTCAAGAAAGTGGGAACACATTGTTTGAAAAGCAAAAGAAGGCAAGCACAGTGCACTGAAGCATAATGAACAAAACCTCATTAGTCACATGTCTTCAGGACAGCTCCCAATAGTAGGAGGAGGTTACACTCAATATCAGCCTTCTTCATCTGAGTACTGGAGTAAAATCAGCAGGACCATCTTTCCCCTAAGCAAATTCAGATGTCTTAGACAAAACAATTTCTTGTATATATTCCCCTCTATCCCTGCCTGGCACCCCTACCCTGCAGACAAGGACAGAATTAATTTTCCATTCTCTATTCACAGCAAATAAAGAATACAATGTTCGCTCTGCATCATTTTCATCTTTCATCTTAATTATCACTGCGGAGATTACAGAAATCATTATCTTTATTATGATGAATGTCCAATTAGCATTTCCCATATAAATTTCAGATCATGAAGGAGGCTGTAATGGATAATGCAAATTCCTAATGGTCTTTTTTTTCCTAGCTGGAAAATTAAGGTGCTTAACAAAATGAAATTTAATCTGAGCCATTTTGAAACAAGTCAAAAACTTTAATTACTTGACAGGGAGGAGGGAAAGAAGAGACTGAAACTAAATCTTAAAAATGGGCATATTTTAAAAGACCTTGCTTTTCCAACCCATTGCTCAAGCTTTCTCCTCCAGATAACTAAACACTTGTCTGGTTGTGTTCAATAAGTTCTAAACTATTGTGAAAGCTGATAGAAGCAATTTCTTTTATTATTTCTACCATTTACTAAATCAAAAAAATTATTTCAAGTAAACATCCTGCTGTCTCTAATACAGTATTTTAATCTATTCCCATCCATCACATGTAGAGAGAAACTGGCAATAACTACATCATTGCCATTGCAAGGCAGTAAGAGACACAACACCTCCGTGGTGCTGGTTGAAGCACAGAGGTGTGGGTAGAGATATGACAGCTGAATTCCCTTAGGATGGTTTTCAATTGGGCAAAATTAATCCAGCTGGCTGTTTTAGAAGCATCTGGAGTGTTATTTGCACATAGGAGCAAACAAAGATATAGTCTAGCCTGTCATCTCTAATTATGAATGGTAACTATTTCCCTGAGCCAGGAAAAAGCAGACCTTTGCAGATGCCCTTCTAGCTAAGCCAGAAGATAGCTGTGTGTAGTGACACAAAGGAAAACTACACCTGGTCCTCAAATGAAGTAGGGATCAGCTGTCTAATCCCTTTTGCTTTTTTTATCTCCTCTTTCCTTCTCTTTTTCCAGAAAATGTTTACCCCTTCTTCTAGCCCATGTGGCCTGGGTGTAGCTCTTCACACTTTCCAGGAACCTTACCCCATGGCATGAGTGAACACACACACCTGCACACACACACACATTCTCTCTTTCTCCTTTCCTCTTCCCCCCACACTTTCCTATCCTTCACCCATAGGTTCCAAGATACATTTTCCAGGTTCAATATCTTGTTGATGAGATATGCAAGTAGAGGTGCTACGTTGGCTTCATGAATTGCAGTGAAAGAATTTGGCAGCCTTGGGATGGTCTCCTTCAGAAACTTCCATTTCAGTCAGCAGCCAGGGTAAAATTGCCCTGAGGAAGTAATGACTTAACAGCATAAAATTTCTATTTTATAGCAAAATATTCTGTTAATTACAAAGCAAATTGTCTCTCTAGGAAGATATTCTTTTTTGTGAAGAAGCTGTTCAATTATTTGCAGTGTGATTTTCTTCAGTCTGTTCAATCTTTATTGAACAGTACATGAAACAGAACTTTAAGAATTTTTACTTGACTTTGATACTGGTACAGGCTGCTTGTCACACATGGCCTTGTTGTATATAACAACTTTTTATACATGTCAATCATTTATAATTCTTTTTAGGCCTTCTTGGGTCCATTAAGTGAAGGAGTGTAATTCATATTTTCGTTACTGTATTATGGTATGATAAAGATCTAAGTTTAATTCTAGCATATGTGGTAGATGCGTGATATTGAATTGGAAGAACCTAATAAGCCTGGGTTATTGTAATTTCATTTTGTGTGTTTATTTTTCATATAAATGTGTAATTCATTTCTGAAACCTCCTTTAAGCTTCATCTCAATCATGTCTAAAGGCACCAACAATTTTTATTCATCTTAAAAAGCACTTCTTCACATCTATTTGCATAATAATTTTCAGTAGTTTTCATTTGTTTTTCTCCCTGAGAAAGAATCAGGAAGGATTATCTGACTGACTCTGATTTCATCATTTTATATTACCTTGTTTCTTCTGTTTTCTGCAGCTGTTGAATAGACACCATGCCTCCTTACCAAGGACATTTTTGTGTTTCCAATATTCCTTTTATGTTTTTTTCCTGACCGTTTTTATATGCATTTGGGTGTTGAGAAGTACAGTCCATCTGTTAGCTGATTATGAATTTCTTTACTCTGGGGTCATATCTCCACTGCACCACAATTGCACAGCGCAACTGCACCCTTCCTTCACTTATGTATTCCTTACAGGAGGGAGATCTGTGTTTTGGATGCACAGTGACAGGTTTACAAAAGCCTCAAGTGACTTAGGAGTCACTTGGACCAGAATCATACCTGTGATGTACTTAGCTGAGCTTTACAGAAGCTAAGTACATCTTTACAAATTAACCATAGGGAATGAAAGTTAAGATAATGAACTTCTGTGTATCATTTTCACTTCTTTTTAGACTGCTTTCTAATGACACTGTACAACTTTGCTCCATGGGGATTTTTTGCCCACTTTTCTATTCCAATATATTTGGGAGAAAAGTAGAATTATCCACGATTTAGATTTTGCTAAGTTTCATGACAATAATTAGTGAGGCACCTTATTAATACCATTTCAGAGGGTAAAACTAGTATTTAGTAAGACCAGGGAAAAATGTTATAAAGGTACTTAAATAGAAAAAAATCTTGTCTGAGTAGTGAATTCCCTAATGTCTACTTAAGAGCTCGTTCCAGTTGAAACTTTATTCACATATTTCACATTTCATTTTTTCTCAAATTCATTATGTTTTCACTTCACTCCATGTCTATACAGATTGTCCAGCGTTAAATATAGATTATAATATTACTTTATCTTTAGCGACTGAAATAAATTATTTTTCTGAATGACATCTCTCTCTGTGGTAAGGTTTTATTATCATTGGCCAGAACAACATGGATAAATGGGTATAACAGAAAGGACATGAGATCTACAAACAATGAAGAATATATAACATTAATTTAGGGTCTTCTTATTAAATAATGAAGGAAGATGGCTTTATAGCTCTATAATTCTAAATTATGGTCTCTTAAATGCCCATCAGAATATATGAGAAGTTGGGACAGTTTTACTGCCCTAGCAGATAAATAACCATACAGTCAAACGTTCCTGACGGAAAGTGCAGGAGCAAATTGATGGATGGACATCTGCAGCACAGCAGCTGATTTTTCAAGTTAAACTCATTAAGAGACTTTAATAGTGATTGGCAAGTTCTTTCAAACAGAACAACAAATAGGTGAACAGGAGTCTGCTTAAGAAGCTGTCATGTCACTGATTAGGAGTGAAAGCCATGTGTAATCTATTTGCTGGTAAATCTGCTTGTAGAGCAAACAAATTTAGCTATTTCACATGGAAAAAAAATGTGCTCCAATGAAGCCAGGTGTTACTTGGAACATTCTCAGCCTAAGCATCCTGGGCACATCCATGTGTGAGACAGTTTCTAAATGCTTAGAGTCTACAAGTAGAAAAAATCTTACAGACTGTGCAGCCCAAGGTTTAGGGCCGAGGGAAAGAGCTAAGAATCTTTGGATCTGTTTACATCTCCATCCCTTCTCTTTTCTTGACATTTCATTGTTCAAGCTTGTCCCACTGTGAAAAACAGCCTTAATGATGACAACCTGCCTGTATTTTGATGAGAAATTACAAAATTTAACCTGTCAGATCCTGTTTCTATGCAACTGAAGCTAAAGGAAATTTATTGCCGACTTTCATGGGTACAGGAACAGACCATTAAGGATTTTAAAGTCATTTCATCCAAAACACGTAAGTATACATAAGTAAGTATGAAGCAGACCACAGTGAATGCTATTTTGCTGAGAATATGGGTTCAGTACCATACTCAGTCTTCAGATGCTTGAAGAAATCTTTTCAATGGCTTTATGAGCCATTTTTTCTTATAAGCCGTGTTTTAGTAATAGGAAATAGTTGGCCTACTAAAAATATTTTGCTGCTTTTTTCCCATCAGAACAATAGTATTAAAAATAACAAAATGCCTTTGCATCAGTAACTCTTAGCACCTCCCTTGAGCAACTGTGTGCTATTCACATATATAGGCATATTTGCATGAGGCAAGAAAAATTCTGTAGTGGAGACAGGGAAGTTAGTATAAACCTGAAAAACTACTAGCAAGGAAAATGTAAGAAGTCTAGTTCTTAACACCTGTCAGACAATTTTGAAATAAGATGCCTCTGAAACAATTTTCTTCATGACCCCAGCAGGTTGTAGCTTACTTATGTGCTGGAGTGCAAATGGTTTGGATAGCTTTTAACATTTTTTATTCAATTGAATGCACCCATAGGTATTCTCCCTATCCATATTTTAATTGCAGTTATTCTGTAGCCCACCGACAAACATTTTACTGCTTTCTTTCCATCAGAATAATGAAGTCAAATAGCTTTTCTCTCTCATGGAATGCCACTAGAATTTAAACATCTTTCAAAATATGTATTTATAGGAGTGCAACATGGCGATTGTTTGACAATATTTAACAATAACCTATAAGAGAAGCATCTCTAACAGGTGTCAGCTGTGTCAGGGTAGGAGGGCATGCTCATTAGCAGATGGTAGCAAGATCATCTTCCAGTAGTTTGATAATTAAGATACATTTTTGATGAACAATACAATTTGGAGTAAGAATTTCTGTCCTGTGAAAAGCAGTATGAGCTCTTTAATGAATGCAAGCAGCCTGGGTTTTGGTTGGCTATTTCCTGTGAAAGCTCATACTGCACACAGACCCCTCACTCTTTGCTTCTCCACGTAAATCACACATTTCTGAGACACAGGGTTTGCCCGGTTTTCTGAAATTCCTGCCAGATGTCATTTTACTTTGCCACTCAAGAACATAAGCAATCTGGTGCAAGCCAGGCAGACTTCCTCTTTTTTCCTGACTAGAAAAAAACAAGTACTGCAGAAATACCCTTGTTTCACGAAACTATAACAGTGAAAACCTATTCTATTTAGTATGAAAAAATTCTCATTTTGTACAGTAGCTCCTAATAGCGCTATCTATTAAAAAAATAATCTGTTGCCTGTAAGTTAGTCATCATGAGGCAGATGGTGGAATGTTTAGCGGAATATTTTTCTTTCTAGGAAATGCTATTTTCTAAACCTGCAGTTTTCTACAAAATATATCAGACAAATTTTCAGGCATGAAACCTGAGTAAAACATTTTGTGCCTGTCAGACTGAATCTGAATATTGTATCCTCACGTTCATATTTTTTAATAAAAGAATGATTTTGAAAGGATTCTACTTTAACAGTCCAAAGCTAGAAATATATATGACCACATTTCATAAAAAGCATGAATGTTTCAAGCAGTGTTCTCTAGTTGTCCCAAGTAAACTTGCACAGGATGCAGAAGAATGGTTATAATTTTATTCATATGAAAGAAATGAACAGATACACTGGCATTCTAAATATTAGGAAAAAATTAGAAAAAATTATATACATCGTGCAATGGGTGACCAATTGGCTCATGGTTTGGGTGCAAAGGGTTATAATAAATGGCTTTATATCAGGCTGGTGACCAGCCACCAGTGGGATTCTTCAGGGCTCCATTCTAGAGCCAGTTTTCCTCAACTTCCTCACAGGAAGTTTAACAAAGACAAGCGCCAGATTCTGCACCTGTATTGGGACAACCCTGGATGTAGGGACAGACTGGGGATTGAGATGCTGAGGAGAGATGAAAGTGACTTGCCTTGTTCAGCCTGGAGGAGACTGCAGGGAGACATTGCAGTCAACTTCCTCACAAGAGGAAGCAGAGTGGCAGACACTAATCTCTTAGCTTTCTTGATCAATGGCAGGACTCAAGGACAGGGCATGAAGCTGAGTCAGGGGAGGTTTAGGTTGGATATCAGGAAAAAGTTTGGCACCCAGAGGGTGGTTGAGCATTGGAACAGACTCCCTAGGGAAGTGATCACAGCACCAAACCTGACAGAATTCATTAAGAGTTTGGACAATGCTCTCAGGCACATGGTGTGACTCTTGGGACCCTTCTGTGCAAGGACAAGAGCTGGATTTTGATGATCCTTATGAGTCTTTCCAACTCAGGATATTCTATGATTAGTTGCAGCTTAAGTTAGTCATTTATTAATAACTGTAATTTGTTCTTGTAATAACTTAATACCCAGTTATTACAGATTATGCATCATCCCCAATGTTATACTCCCCTCTGAAACAGGAAGCTCACAATATCATGCAAGAAGAAATAGATTATATGTCCTACCACTGCATGGAAATCAGTAAGTGGCTAAAGTCTGATATTTCAATACTAAGCAAACACTACAGACAAGACATCAACATGATTAACAGGCTGACAGCTTTTACTTCAGAATTCATTCTGAATTCATATCATCATGGCAACACTCATAGCCAGCTATCCATTGCTTCTTCCTTTGCATTGGGAGTTCTTTCAGTGAATTCAGGAATGAATCTGATCCTTTGCCCTTTAAGCCTTTTGCTCATCAGACCTGAATAGGTCACATAAAAAACTTGTAATAACAGAACTCAGCATCACTGGTGAGTTAATCAACTTTTAAGTGCTTAGTGGATTATGCTGGTTTTAAGACTGGTCCAGAGCTGTAAAATCACTTCCTAGAAAAAAATCATAATTACAATAGTAATTACAATAATAATAATAATCATATCCCCTTTTATACAGTTTTAATCTATAGAAATCTGGATACTTTACAGCCTTTCATATAGTTCTAATATGTAGAAATCAAAGGACTTTACAGCAAAAAAATAATATTTTGAATACTGTTGTGTTCTCTATTAGCCATGCAATGCATGAGCTGAAACAGACATTTTGGTTAAGGGCAACAAAACTGAATTCAGGTTTTACTATTTAATCCATAAATAATATAAATAAAAAATGCCACTGCTGTGGAACAGGGAGACATCAGAAGACATAAAACATGGGTAACTTAAAACCCAGTCGACCAAGCAGAATTTTCACTCAGAATGTGATTGCTAAGTGAGTCTGGTTAAGCATCATGTAGTTTTATTCTTTTCTTATATTCAATCTGTTTTGCTCGGCTGATTTTCTGCTGGAGAGAAGAACAAGCAATGTGGAATCACAGCAAGAAAGAATGGCTTTGTGATTTTGCCAGATCCAGGGTTTTCAAGACAGCTCACAAGGACATTTAATTTCACTTCAAGGTCAAAGTAGTAAAAATTATGGAAGACAAATTGCACATCTTCTTACAACTCAGAGCTCTGTGAGAAAACTCTTATTTTGCTGATCTACATCATCTGCATTTCCTGGCTTTCAAATATCTCCAAAAAGCACCAAAATTTCATTAAACTTCACCTAGATCTTAGATAGCCAAACTGAATCTTCTTCCTCTCTTTCTTCTGTCTACTTTTCTATCTTCATTAACCACCATGTAAAAGAATCAATTCAACCATAATCCTAATCAATACAGAAATAATTAATTTTTAGATATGTATGTTCCTTACAAACCTCTGATCATAAATGGAAACTGGAATTCCTGCCCTAGGAAACCTTGTGTTACCACTAAGTAAACAGTGATCACATGCTTTAAAATCTGGTATGGATTATAGAGTTTAGCCATTCACAATAATATGAGCACTTCCCAAGGATTCTAAGAAAATTTGAAAACATGCCATCCTGGATGGTATCCAGAAACATACAACCTTTGCAGAAAAATTTTTGTGACCTGTAAAGAAAAACTTCCACTACATATGGTTAGCATGGAATTCTCAATTTTTTTTCCGTAGAAGAGCAATAAGAAAGACAGGTTTCTCTTTGTCCCATTCTTGTCAGCTTCAGTGCTGGTAAATCACAGAGCTTCAGTGTGTGTTGCCATGGAAACCTACAACTAGTAGTGTACAACTTATCTTTGTTAACATATTATACCATTTGCAAGGTGCTTGTTCTGTTCAGGGAGTTTAAGGGATAAAAGAGAAATATCTCCAGATCAGTCTTAATATGAAATCATGTTCAGACTTGTTTTTAAGTCAGTCAGATTCTGGTTTTCTGGACACCCACCCAAAATGTATTTTTTGGTTTTGAGCCATATGCATTACTAAGGCCTTAAGTTATTGAATGTGGATTCTGTCTAATTTGTTATCATTTGCTACATCCAGATCTATTTTTGGCTTCATTATCACCTTTAGTTACTGTCCACAGTCAAAAGGTTTTGCAGCCTTGGGAGGGATCAGATGGAACATAGATACAATGCTCTACACCCTGATTTCTGTTAAATAATATGCACATAGTAGTGCTGTACAAAGACAAAACCTGCTGCATCCACAAATTTGCCATTATTCAGCCTGCTAAAACTTTATTGGGCACAGTATGGAAACTCAGTTAATACTGGAAGTTACACTGCCTAATGTCATCCAAGTTGCACCCAATTATTTTTTTCATAACACCTTTTGTTTAATCCCATGCTAACCTAAGAGAGCAGAGCCAGTGTCCTTCCCCTTCCACCAGCCCTTTGGTAGGAAGGCAGGGATCAGTTGGAGAGTCTCAGCATGGAGACCACAGGCATGGCAACAGCCTTTTAACCTTTCCCAAAGCAGTCCTGTTGCTCTGAAGCAAACTAATGAATGCTGAAATTGGACTGTTTGATAGATTTTGCTTCATAGCAGCCTCATTGAAATTAATCATCTTTATCTTTAATTTGTTTTTATTTGGGGTTTTTATGGTTAATTTTTCCTGGGCTCTGAGTTCCCGATCTCACAAACAAAAAACACCATCATGCTAAGAAAAAGCACCATAGGGAGCATCTGCCTGACACTGTGTTACTATGGAATATGGTTGAATAATACACAAAAGGAGATCCCAAAATCCAAAGACAAGCCTCCCCCAACCTTACATTCCTTCAGAGCTTGACTTGATTAGATCACATTAATACAATTCTATTCATAAATCTTTACAGGTCATTAACTCCCAGCTATTGAAGGGAGAGAAAATCCAATACTGCCGTCACCTCTGCCTAGGAAATGGTTAGCAGAGTACCTTTAACACTGAGCTGTCAAACAAATATCCAAAAGGGGTTCATGTCATCTTTTCCTATAATCAGAAGCTTCTGCATCGTAGGAAAAAAAAGGTTTAATTGCAGGAAATAGCAGCACTTTAGTCTCTATCCTGATTACAGTAGAGTTAATTTCTTCTCAGTATCTGTTACAGTGCTCTGTTTTGGATTCGGAATGAGAAGGGGGTTGATAACACACTGAAGCTTTAGTTGTTGCTAAGTTGTGTTTTTCCTGAGTCACAGAGTTTCTTCCCTTGTCTCATGCTCTGCCAGTGAGGAGGTCCATAAAAGAAACTGTGAGGGAGCACAGCTGGGACAGGTGACCCGAACTGACCAGAGGGATATTCCACACCATAGAACATCTCGCCCACTACATAAACTAGAGAGGGTTACCTGGAAGGGTGGCTGATCTGGTTAGAGAAACTAAAACCAACTTTTTTAGACACACTAACAAAAATTATGTGACACCAGTTAAGCCCAGCTAAAAACCTGGTTCTCTGGGACGTGCAGTGCTTCAAGGGAACACATTGTTTAAATATACTGTAGGTTACATGTCTGATATGTGTAAGGTCTGAGCTACCTGCAATGTGGAGAATTTGTCTTTTGCATTGTTATAAAGCTCTCCCTGATTGCTCCCCTGCTGGGTTGCTGTTGGTTCAGCTTTATGCTACTCATTCCTTGCCATTTTATTGATCTCAGCAACAGCAAGGCTCTTCTCAGGCCCTTTGATTGAAAGCTGATGCCTGTTAATAAAACCCCACAGAAAATGAAAGAGCACTCCAATATGCACTAAAAATCTGTGCATTTCTGAGATTCTTGATACTTTAGGTAGATTTCTCTGTCTATTTAGAGCTCTAAAATATCACAAAACTCTTTTTTTTGTGGTAATTGATTGCTGCATGTCATAAAATGTGCAATACAGCTTTTAGCAATTTTGATTCTGAGATTCTTCCCAACATATTTTATTCCCATATTCTATTTCTGAATCCTCAAGTTTTGAGAAGTTGCTTATGTACCTCTAAAAGTTGAAACACTATTTATTTCCAACATAAAATGATTGCATGAAATTGCTCTCTGCTGAATCCTTGACTCATGACTTAATATACCCCTCCATGTCTTTTTTCTATGATTTATATTTGTGGACGCAATTTGTGTTAAAATGCACACCTGTTAAATACATCCATACACCTTCACAAAGGTGAAGTACAACAGCAGATGTGAGGTTGCTTACTCTTGATGATTCTAAAAATGAACAGAGAATTTCAGGCGTATTCATCATTTTTAGTATGTTCTCACTCTGATTGGTATTACATGTGTAGGGCTACTCAAGACAAAGAAGCAGATAGACAGGCACCTGCCACTGAACCTGCTCCTGCAGTCATCCAAGCCAGTGGGTCCATCCATCTGGGACAGGCTGCTGCTGAGCTGTCTGCAGGCTCCATCCCTCCACTTTTGCACCTGGGTCAGCCTGTTGCACCTCCGTCCCTCACATCAGGACTCTGGTCACCCCCTTCCAACTGGTGGAAGAGGAAGAAGACAGAGAGTGTGTTGTAACAGTGGCTCAGAGGAACTTGCAGGCAGGCTTAAATGCCTGGGAAAAATACCTGTGAGTGTTCAGGCCAAAAATCCGTGTGCCAAAGTGACACAGACTCTAATTTCCCAAGGTGACAACTTTGGCTGCAATTGCACTTCCAAGAACTGCTGCTCATTCTCCTCCTTAGCCTGGCGTCCCATTGAGCCACTAAGTTACCCTGACACACCTGCTGAGGTACCTGCACTATACCAAGTCAGTAAAAACAGTCGTAAAATAATCCTCTGAGACACCATCGTAAGGCTCCTTATGATAGAGCTCCTGGAAGGCTCCCAAAAGCCTGCATGTAATGATTCCAGCCAAGGCACCACTGTTCAGGGTCCTGTACCTGGAAGGTATGATCAAGAAGAGCTAATCAAGCAGCAAGAGCTCCTTCTGAAATTTCTAAGCTGGGTTAGAGAGGGTAATTTAGCTATGAAATTGGTCCAGGAAAATGGTCCCCTGCTTGCCTCACCTTGGGTTTCTGTAAAGAATAAGCTTAGTGCAATTGAAATGGCCTCTTTGCAGCAACACTGAGCCTCAGAATGGGGAGGACAAGGAGGGGTTTACAATTTTTTCAATTCATATTCAAGCTAAATGTTCAAATTTTATTTTTTTAATCATCTCATAATAAAAAATAAATCTTACATAAATAATTTGAACAGCTATGACAATGGTTGATGTGTTATGTCACATAATGCACATGTCAAACTTAGACAACTTCTTAAGGCTACTTTGTTTTCTCATCCCTGTAGCCTCCTTTTTGATTTTTACAGTAACATTTGTATTTTTTACCAACTTAGCAAGCTGAATATTTTCTGATGATGTAAGGTGTAGTTAACAATGTAATAGTCAGAAGCTCTTGAGTAATCTGCCCAAGGCATTTAGCAATAATTTGCTTGTTCTGTAACCTAATAACCATTTTACCTTCAGGGTACAATAAAACAGAAGTGCTAATTCAGTAGTGTTAAAGAAAGACTACTTATACTGAGGACACATCCTCTTCTGGGCTTAGTCACTTGTGACCTATTGTGAAGCTACCAGAGAAGAGCCAGGCACTCTCCTGTGCTGAATTATTCATGGGCTTATCTGCTGCAAGCGGCTGATGGAAGCATTGTTCATATGGTTCTACTCATCATCTGGCTACACTCAGCACAATTTAAGAAGTATTCAAGTCATGAGCATTCAGATAGGGAAATATAGATTCATGCTCTATGTGATGTTCATCTGATTTTCAGAAGTCAATCCATTTCTGTAGAAATGAGACACAATGTGTGAGATAACAGTGAGAGGGAAAATCTCATGAGAAAATGTGTCAATGGGTTATCATCATAGGCTACACTAAGACGAAATTACCTGTTCAGCTAGAAAGGGAGCCTAAAATCTCCCCTAACTTCCTCACCTACAGGTGTGTAAGAGTCCCTTTATCTCATGAGCCATTTATTGTCATCATTGTAGGAATCCAAGGATTGTACAAACAAAAAAAAAGTAATCTGAATTTGGATTTATGTATTTAAAAAACCTAAAATGTACATTACTAGCATTCAAGCAGAAATTCTCTAAGTTGTATCAGCAGCAAAACAGGATTCCTTCACACACTGTCACCTCCAGTGCACAGCAGGTCTTACTTGAGACAGCAGAAGGAAATTCAGTCTCTGTGTACATTCAGTTCTTGTCTCAAAAGCTGAACCAGATAAGTATGGTACAATTTTGCTTTACCTTAAGAGGTGTGAGTGCCCATAAAAATAATTTCAGATGGTACTAAACAGTCACAATATAATAACACACTTAAATGCTATTAGTCTTGGATGAAGCTAAAAGCAGTAATGAGGAGGAACACTCTGTTTTACTGTATTGTGTTTAAGCCACTCAGACTCAATTATGCAACTTTATTCCCTGTGAAAATTGAAGCATAAGAAAGAAATCTTTATTCACCTATGTATCATAAATCATTGTGCAGGGCTTTCTGTATAAAAACAGCTAAGGTATTTAAGGCCTTGACCATGCAGAGTGATTTAAAACTAGTGAGTTGCTTCACATTTTTATGCACACGTTAATTTGAACAGGATGAAAAGTACCAGGCATATGCAGACCTTACATTCTAAACCTGTTAACATATTGCATACAAGCAGTTTACTGATGCTGCCATCTCATGCATCACACTCTAGTTAATCAGTTTTTACCAGAAGCAGCCTGAAATGAGAGCCAGGCAGGAGGAATGGTCTGTTCCTCTCAAACCTCACATGCTGCCTACAACTGTTACAATGAAAGAGTCATAATTTTAAGACATGCACAATCCTTTTTTCAAAATATACTATTTCATAGTATTTCAGGGAGATAAAGCTACAGAGTCAGTGTGAATAGAGCTCCAAATTGAATGGAAAACCAGCAAAGCTCACTCTACTAGATATTTTCTAGCTCAGATAAATTGAACTGGAAATGTGGAGGCAGAGGAGGAGGACCTAACCCCAGTGGCTGCATATGTCTGTACACATATGTATAATATTTATATCACAGTACTAGATTTACAACACATTGAGCTGATATGTTCTAAAACAACCCTTATGTTTAAAAATGAGCTAAATTCTTTAGCAGATGCCATCATACAAATGCAGCTCTGAATGTCACCCTATGTTTCAAGTTTCAGCATTTGTATTTATTATGATTCAAGGAAAAAAAAAATAAAAGCTCAAAAAATAAGGGATTTCTGCTAGGTGTTGATGTGGTCAAATATGCACCAATCCAGCAAGTGAATACATACCAGTTGTACTTCTCTCTCTGACACAGCTGACTTGCACTTCACTGTGAAAACATTAAAACTCTTTCTCATTGATCTGTTTGTTTAGTTTTGAATTTGTCCTATTAACAGATCCTCTCTTAGCCTCATAATGAAACAAAGCACTCACTAAGAGAAACAGTAGAGGATTTCTCCATGAAAGTTCAGGGTAATGGAAAGAGTGGTATTGCATAAAAGAGCTGCTTTCAAATGGTGAGAGTGGAGAGCAGGTGCTTCCTATGCACACAGCTCTCATGAGCAAAGGTGTTTTATAGGGAGACCAATAAAGGAGCTTGCAACAGAGAATAAAACAAGCAGTGGAGACCTCATTGCTCATCTGGTTTTGTCCTCCTTGAGTGACTGATGCCGCTCCAACCAGATACTGTCAGGTCAGGGTAAGAAGTCAGGGTTACATTTTTGTATCTTGATGGCACTCTATTACAAATAAACATCACAAACGTGAATGCTATTGCATTGTATCACGTACAAAGCTGAGGCTCTGGCATTACTACAAAAGTGAGGCTAGGGAATAAAGGGGGTCAAAATACAAATCCAGAGATACATCGTTCATGGCTCAGTGAGGGAATAGATATCCCCTTCTTTTGAGGCTGCCATGTTGGATTTTGCCTAGCACACATTTACCTGAGACTATAGGTTATACAAAGGTTACTCTTCTATCTTTAAAGAGCAACATAGCATGTGCTCACATGCTGCATGATGCTGCCTCAGCTCTGTAGTTACCCACTTAAATCAGAACTCTGTGTGTAGGACGAAAACATGGCAGACAGAAGGCCAGGTGAAGGTAAAGTCTGTCCTAGTTCGACCTCTTTTAGTGCAAAGTATCTTGAGTATCTAGTTAGCACCGATGTTTGCCCCTATTATGAAATCCATAATGAAGATTCTTCAGGAAAATATCTCTATACAAGGATAAAAAGAAAGCTTCAGATCAAGTGTTCTTGTGTGCGGGAACAGACCCATGAGATCTACCTTGCAATCCAGAGGGTTCTATGATTAGAAATATTCCATAGTCTTATTTGATGGGTATATGAATTTACATTCCTTCCATGTTTTCCCCTACAGGAATGCTCTGCAGCTGCAAGCTTCTCTACCCATCTGTTTCTGCACATACAGAATTAACTTTATGGCCAGAAAGTGCCAAGCCCTGCACATTTATTGCAAAGGTAATGGAAGGAACACTAATGCTTCCACTGACCATGTTGGATATCTGACTACCACTGCCAAAATTCTCCTGTCATTTGTCATGCTGTCTCCCACATGCTTATAATTGTGACGTTCCTCCTTCCAGCACTGAACCTCTCTTTAGCTGTCATGGGTATGTTCAGCATGGTATTGGTATCTCAGCTGGCTCCTTTTGTTGCTGTGTTGTAGCACTTTATAGCTGGCCACTTCTGTGTATTTGGACAAATAGTTGATCATGTCCCTAGATTCCAGATGTTTCAGTACCTGCTCTATTCCCTTATAACTTCATCCTAATGATTGCATTAGCCAAAAAATTTTGGAATAGGTTTCTATTTGTTCTCTGTGTCCAGAAAATGGATCTTCTCGAAGAGCCTTCCCAGTCTTTCTGTGTGTATTCTCCTGCAAGGAAACAAGGGCTCATGGGTGGGGTGGAGGGGACCCATAGCCCAGCCTGGCAGAGAGGTGCAGTGCACACCAGGGACCAGATGAGGCCATGCCACAGAGAGCATCACAGTGTAGGTGACATCTTCCTGTAGCATCAAAGCACATACTCAGCTCCCTGTATGCCTCAGTCCCTCCTGGTGCAGGTGCCTGCTGCAGAGCCCTTACAGAGCATCTCCCCATGATTCTTCTCTTTTCTGTCACAGTCCTCTCGCTAGATGTTCAGTCCTGCAAAGTGAGTTGTGAGGACAAGTGAGTTGCTCTGATCATCTTTTCAGCTTTGCTTCTGTGAAGAATTGAACAGCTGTATTTTGTTTACTTTGTTAGAAGATTATATTTTTCCAAATATAGGAAATTTTTCATGAATGAAAATGCGTGAAAAACTGCAGATGCATAAAATTTATTGTTCTTGACAATTCGTAGAAAATAGAAACCACATCAACTAACTCAGCTGACCAGTCAGGCAAAGGAAATTGTGAGCTCTCTGTGGTGATTGCTCAAAGGAATGGCTGTTATTAGCAACCTAAGCAGTTCACCAACTGAATTGTGTCCATCAAGAGTACTCCTCTTCAGAAGAAAACAGCTGAAAAAAGAAGCCCCAAAAGGCAATCAGTGAGGAAAAAAACTGGCTATCTACAATTTTAAAAACCAAAAAACTAGCATCTCACATCTGCATTTCCTTCCTAGGCAGGCTGATCTTCCCTGACTGGAGCAGTATGCCAGCCAAAGTTTGTTCAAAACATAGCTAATGTACTTTATTCCTTGAGCTTTGACTTGCTGATTTGAGCTGCAGCTGAGTAGAAGACATTTGTAAAATACATGCAAATAAACAAGCATTACTATAATTATTATTATGATGATGATTATTGATACTATTGTTGTTAGTATTGCTATTATAATCACCATCATTATCATTATTGTCACTATTAACAGCAAATATCATTACTATTAAACAAACTGCTATTTATTTCCATCTCCATCATTTTTAAGAGCTACAGGCATAGATTAGGACTACACTGTACCAGTTTTATCCAGTCAAGCAAAGTGCACCAGGATACCTCCTTAGTTTATGGCCCTATTTATAACTGTTCCCAGCTCTGCAGGAGAGGGACTTAGGGGGATGTCTGACTTTCACACTTGATTCCCTGGAGAAACAAAAATTTTGTATTTGACCTAAAAATAAAAGGGACGGTAAATATTAGTGAATGGATCAAGAATGATTTTCACATGAAAATCTCACTGTAAATACTTCACAGTGATGTACAGACCAGTATTTTAAGATGTCTGCTCTGACAACTCTTAATAAATTACAAAATGGCTGAACTACCCAGAGCTGCCACTACCTACCTATGCACTTGCAGCAGAAAGTGTTTTATTGCCAGACAAATGCTTATGTGGTTGTATTTATGCAAGAGACCACAGCACCTTGTGAGAAGTAAATCACCCATGTCTATACCCGTTCCTTCTCCATCTTCCCTGAAAAGAAGTCTTATCAGGGCACCAGGTGCTGTGTCAGCCCCTGCCAAACTAAGAAGGATTTGGGGTTACCCAGTATAAAGTTAAGCAGAGCGAGTTGTGTTATATGAGAAAACTGTGATGATGAAGCCTCTTCCAGGAGGTCCTTCATCTTATGCCATCAGCTGTAGTCTAGGCCCAAGCAAAAGTCTTTCCCTGTGGTCTGAGACTTTACTGTGAAACAAGGCCTGTCACCCACATACCTCCTGGTAGATCATATTTTCACTGCAGGTGATTACCCATCAAATAGACACTGCAGAACTTACAAAGCTGTCAGTGAAATAGCTTTCAATTTCTTCAATTTCCTTCAGTTTCTTTGTGATTGCAGCAACATTTCCTGTGGCAAATGCCACGTTCTTAAAATGTGAGCTTTGTTGTCCCTGTTTCCTGAATTTGCCTTATACATTCTGCCCAATTTTACACTAAAGGACTTGAGCAAATGAAGCAGTTGGCACATGGCAGGTTATAGTACAGAGCTATGGTTAGTAGTACAGTAAAAGGTAAACTACTTCAAAGCACCTCACATTTACTTCAGACTTAGGCATAACTGTGGATAGTTTCTGAAGAAAAATCTACAAACTCCTGTAAATTGTGAATTGGTGTCTTAAAAGTATAGACTGATGGGGTAGCTCAGGTTGGAAGGAATCTCTGGAGCTCTCTAGTCCAACCAACTGCTCAGAGCAGGTTTGTGGTCAGTCAGGTCTTGAAAACCTCAAAAATTTTTCTCATATTATGTATTGGTATGCAATTCTGCTACTACTGTGAGGCTACATATTGACAGCATGTGTCAAAGATCTATAGTCGAAGAAATTGAGTATCAATCAACAGAGGTAGATCATTATGCTTCTCATCCTGAATCTTGTCACAACGTGGGACAATAAATACAATGAGCACAGCCAGAAACACACAGTATATTCTTGTTATCCAGAGCAGGAAAATAAAAAGGAATTGGTAAAATTATGACTGTTGTGAATGAATGGTTTAGGTCACTCAGAGAATCACCATCAAAGATATTACCAAAGGCAGGTTTAATACAAATTTGAGAAAGTGTCACTTAAAGTTTGATGGCAAGGTTCACTCTATTCCTACAACATGGATGAAACATACAAAGGAAAAAATATTACATTCAATTTTGACTGATTTACACAGAGACTGTAGATGCTAAAGGGTAAGGATACAAAGGATAAGGGTAAGGGAGACACTCCCATTGAGACACAAGGTTCAGAATTGGCCTCCTTGCTTTCCAAACTCCTGTTCGAGATTAGGTGCAGCTAGGTCCAATCCTAGTCTCAGACTTGGACAATGACATATATTTCAAGGATTTAGCAGTACTTTGTCATTTACTAATTTAACATTTACAGAATTATTCAATAGGATTTACTACAGATACAACAGGGACTTAATTATAGTTCAAGAAAACAACATAGTCTATGTTCTAGAGTGTCTAAATTGATTCACATACAAACACACAGAGATACAAATATGTACATATGTAAATATACAAAAGCATACCTGTTAAAAGTCTCCCTCAGAGAAGTACTTATGTCGAATGCCTTTGAATTTCTGAACATTAAAGGGTTGAGCCTCAAGGAGTAGGATATCAGCCCAGGCCCCATGGTCAGCTTTTGGGTAGTTCTGAGTATTGCAAAATCAAAAGTTTGCAAACTCTAAGAGGTCTCCCACTCAGAGAGAGATGCTGGCACAGCCTGCTGTGGTCTAGGAGAGCTCAAAGGGCCTAACTTAGGATCACTGTTTATAGGATCACAAGATGATTGGCTTTAGTCGCCTGTCAACCTCCATCCCAGCCATAATTCAAGATGGTAACTACTGTCAATTTTTTAAAAGTCCAGTAACAATGGTATCATTCTTCCTGTGCTATGATTCAGGCAAGTAATATTCTAAGGCTCTCTGGGAGTGACTAGGTGTCTCTTAGCCTCCACCTTAGTCAGGCAACCGAAGTTCCTGCTATGGACAGTGTTGCCCCCACCTTAGTCATGCAAGATTTTCTGATAAGCTTAAGGAAAACTTCAGGAACCATCACTTCATGGCCCCACGATGTCCCTGAGTCTCATTTGCCACTAGTACATCATCATCCTGACACTTTACTACTTCATGTCTTAAGCCATAATAAATGCTTATTGTGTTCATAGCCTTAAAGGACCATGGAAATGCATTAGTGATGATACACTTTGGGGCAAAGATGGATTTCATTATAAAATAAAAGCAGAGCCAAAACATCAAGAAAAATCTGAAAGAAAGCACAGAGGGAAACAGACACATCACCTACCTTAATATCCTGGCCTCTCTTTATTTTCAAGTCACAGAAGTTAGCAGGTGTGTACTTGACTCTACCTTATAGGATATGCACTAGCAATAAAATCGTTTCTTAATTAAATTATGAGAATTTATGTTTCTGTACAGAATGCCTCAATTATATAAACAACCAGCTCAGAGACTTTGTGTCCAGGATACATAACGGGCTCCTCTTTCATCTTTACAATAATTTTAAGGCTCTTTCCTGCAGCTCTTAATAAAGTAGAAAAGGCTCATATGGCTTTCCCCTAATTTCTTTAGCATTTCTCAGTGGATATTTATATATGTGTCATGGAATAGCTTAAATCAAAACTCTTCCTGGCAAAGAAAAGGAGGTGGGGCTGGAAACAAGGTATCCTAAAGCAGTTATTACAGCTTCCGCCTCCAAAAAACTCATAAAAACCAGGTGAACACCTGGAGGAGTCCTCTTTTTGGTTTCCGGTGGACTTACAGGATGCGCCTTTCCTCCCCCTGTGCACCAGGCTGGTGCGGGGTGTGGGGGGAAGAGTGCTCTAAAGGGTTTTTGTTCTGATTCCTGATTATCATTGTTATTGCTTGTTTTAAGTCTGTTAATAAATTTCTTTTTATATTCTTTAAAGTATAAACCTGCCTTGCCTACTATTAATACTTATCTCACAACAAAATGAGGTGATTTTGGTGGGTGTGCTGGCGTTTGGCCAAAAACTGCTACAATTGGTGTTTCTGCCTGGTTTTCGATTCCCCAAACCTCTAAACCGCAACAATATGGGAGGCAGCTGTCACATTCAAAACATGCTAGACATTTCCTCAATAAGAGAGAAACAGGCAGTGTGTACAGAAAAACCTTCCTTTCTGTTTCATCTGTGTTCAGACCATTAGGCAAGCAGTCAGGCTGATATGCATCTTATATAAGAACTGGGCAGATGTGGGTGTTCAGTTAGCAACAAGGTACAGAGGTGAAATCACCTATTTTACTCAAGAAAGTCTACCTATGAAAACACATTTAATTACATTCTTTTCAGTGGTCTTGCTGGACATTTTCATTTTCAACTTCAGTTTTTATGTCTTTCATCCCAAAAGATCTTCAAAGACACATCCAGCTGCATAAATACCTTCATCTTGGTATGAGGTTCTGCAACTATTAAATTACATGTACAAACTACATGACTGCTCAAGGCATGTATTTTTACAATAATGTGAATTTTTAGAATGAGAACGTTTCATTATTTAAATACTATGATGAATATTCATTATACACAAATTAAGTTGGCCAGCATTTCCATTAGATTTCTACCTTTCTAACATCACTATGTAGCATTTTGCTGATTCTGCAGACTGAAACCATTTCTTTCTGTTTATTCTTGATAATCATGCAGGACTTATAGGTTNAACCTCTAAACCCGCAACAGTGAGAAAGCTAGCATATAGATCATCAATAATATCATTTTACCCAAAAAGTTGAGCTTTTCTGGTTAGTCCCATGCAAGGAAGCAGCAGCCTCACAGATTTAGGACTTAGTTTTAAAGCGGAACATTTTTTGTATTTGTCAGATGAGCAGATTTAATTTAGAAATACAGAAAGGCAACAAATACAGATCTCCATTTACCATATTTTTTCAGAAATGTATGTTGAAAGATAATATTTTCCAAGTATCTGATGTGTCATAATATTTCTTATTTTACTAAAATAAACAAATGGCAAATATTTTACTGTTTAGAGAAGTATTAGACCTGAGCATCCCTAGCAACTTTTTCTTCATTCAAGCAGATTTCCTACACTCAAAATGTCATTCATAGGTTCTGAGGTTCAATTCCCAAAATAGTGAGAGAAACAGAGCCAGAAATAGCAAATGTTAAACAGTGAGTCCACAGGTCATTGGTTTTCACTCAAGGGACTCAAAAGTCTAATTTTTCTAATCTGTTAGGGATTATGAGGGAAAGGAATAAGTCTTCAATGGGGGCCAGAAGTCTTTGCAATATGGTCCCCAAAACATGGGTGATTCTATTAGGAACATAATTATTCTCTTAAAGGTTATAGTAATTACATCTCTAATTTTGTTTGAACACAGATTAATTCACTCTGCTAAGATCTATGAGAAGAGAGACATCCCCAGAGGTCATTAAGAACTGTTGGAAGAATTTTAATTGCAAAAAGGTTATGCAGAAACATTTCTTCCTACAGAATAAATAAAATAATGAGAAGTTACTAGAAATTTCCATGCTCATGTAGAAGGATAACAACTTTGTGCCCCATGACAGTCACTTTGGTGTGTATAAGTGCAAAAAAGATAAAAGCTTTTCTAAGCTGGTTTTACTGGATGCATGGAAAGCAATAAATACCAGTCTCAAACAGCCCAATAAACAAGATGGACATAGTGAAAAAGAAGAAAGAATATTTTATTGAGCAGCACAAGCCAAAAAGCACACACTTGAGAAATTAAAATAATAATCCATGTTAGGCAGTCCCATCTTTAAAGTGACTGTAATCCATAATTACCAATTGTCTCAGTATTTCAGTAAATCAGAATAAGTATTTCATCACAAATACACCAGTCTCTAGGAATGAAGTCTATAACATTTGGCCATGAAAACTAAGAAGAAATTTTTTTAAAACAGTAATTTTTCCAGTGACATAGTTAACCTCCGGTGTACTTTTTAAGCATTTTCAGAGACAGAAAATACTTTAAAGAGAGAAAACTAGTCAGCAAATCTTTCGTTTCTTAAATTGGATTAATGTTTTACTTTCTTAAATGAATCTGGGAAATCCCCTGAAAGAGAAACCAGACACTTTGACAGTACATTTTTAAAGACCTGAGCTATTTCATTTGAAGACCAATGTGTACACATCAAACAGCAGAAGGGTTTCCAAAGCCTTGTACAGAACATTAGCTTGTCATGGGTGACATGAGAGAAATTTCGTCTGTTGATTTGTTTTGTTAGTTGCTTTTTCCTTGTGCTTTTTTTCTAGGTGTCCTGCCAGAACAATGACCACACAAAGCTATTTTTGTTCTGGACAGGGGAAGAATGACAGGTAGGTCTTTTCTATTATATGAAGAAAAAGGTTTCCTTCTGCAGTGGCAAGTACTTTCCTTGCCCCTTTTAAAAAAGAGTTGACTGGAATACAATTCCTCCCTGCACAAGACTGTATAAAAAATAAATGGCTATTTTTAAAGTATTTCAAGTAGCTCTGCAGATATCCAAGAAAAGAAAAAGATGCTCAATCTGTTAATAACCATATTCTAATTAGATACCTAATTTGCAACGCTGGAGTTGCACAAAACATGTATAAATAAAACAGCAATTAACCTTTAGTTCTTGGCATTTTTTTCTGCTACTCAACATGGGTCAGTTACCATAGAGATTATACCTACATGATCTGCAGATGTGACTAAAACCACCTAGAGTCTTCATCTCAGCCACATCTCAGTATGGCACCAGGATAATTAAAAATCTGCTAAAAGATAAATGAAAGTGCATCCGTAACACTAAGGAAAAAAAAAAAAGAACAGTTAAAAGGAAAATTGCTGGGGGGAGAAAAGGACTTTGAAACACTGGCAAAAAAGAAGTGTCCTTTCATCAAGACATCCTGGCCAGACATCAGAGTCTGCTCTTGAGATCAGTGCACTGTGAACTTTTAGTGCCTCATGTGATTCAGAGCTCAGCACAGAGCAGGGCCTGGACTATTCACCAGCTGAACTCAAAGTGTTTGGTTCCCTACAGCTGAAGCACACACCAAGGCAATACACTTATTCCATGCAGCAATTATTTTCAGCCGCCTATGTGTAGGGCTCTCTGTAATGGTCCAGGGAGTACACTAAAACCCTAAATTAACTGTTCTAGTCAATGCCTTACAAAGAAAACATTAAAATTGGCAGGAATTAGCATCTTGTCCTAATGAGATTTTCTCAAGGGCTTTCCTGCAATTTCCATAAGAGCCAGAAAAAGAGCAAAACCATTGTGTAAGGAATTAAAGAGAAAAGAGACTTCAGGCTTTGATTATCCTCCTAATTATATGTAGGATTGCATTTTGGTTACCCTTCCAAAATTATCTATATAGGCATTCATATGATACACTTGCCAGAGAATTTGTATAATGTCTTCAAATGGAATACCTTTTTGCACAGTTTCTTTTAGGCATCATCTGAGACGCTTTGTTAAAAGTTCTTTCTGCAATGTGTTCAAAAGGAAATTTGTCTGTAGAGTGTTCACCATTATGGCACGGATATTTCACTGAGATAAGTAACATGGGTTTCAGAAAGAGAGAAAGGTGCACAGAGTGCTTGGAAAACACACATAGTCTTTTCCTCTGCATCAGAAAAGAAATGAAAAGTACTGTCTGTGTCCCATAGGCTGGATTGTGTAGTGTATTACCACAATTTTATTGGAATCATAAGTCAATCAAATATAGAGAGAGCCACATAGAAGAGCTGTATGAGTGCATAATGGTACTCTCTATATATACAGTGTATTTTAGCTGACAATTGCAACTTTCAGTGGTCTGGGACTCTGAGGTATGGACACCTTCTTTCTTTCTTTCATCTCAAAATAACTCAGTCAGAAATACAGTCCACATTATCTGTTACAGCCAGTGCTTCGAACCAATGTACTGCATTACCTTGAAGTTAAAGCAGAAGAGATGAGAAAAAAAGACCTGAAGAGATAAAAGCATAGAGAAAGCAGGGGATTTTTACCTGAAATATGAGCAAAGTTATTGATTAGGTAGAAGTGCAAAGCAGAATCTTGGAGAAAAAGCCTGATGTATTTTACTTTCTTGGGGAGAAGATGAGAAGAGAGTGTACCATAATCCCAGAAATCCAGAAATGTTAATTGGTGCCTGCAGGAGCAGGAGTCAGTGGGGTACCCCTGCAACAACACAACACTGAAGTGATTTCCTTTGAACAAGTAGTTGCAGCCACCCAGAAAGCAGTATGGAAAGGACTGGTTACATGGAGCCTGATGCATCCTTCCTGGCTCTTATTTCTGAGATTATGGTGATACAAATTACTATGAATTACTGTTTGTACAGTGCTCTGGCCATGTAAATCACTGTTTCTTTGTAAGTCCCATGCATTATTAATGGTATCATCCTCATGAAACCAAACATCTTTATTCTACCAGGCAAAGCGTGTAGAAGTTAACAACCAAAACAGAGCAGCATTTCTGTAACAGAACAATGCCATTCTTCTCTTTGAAATGAGGCCAGGTAGTAATCCCAGATGAAGCTGAAGTACATGACATGGGAGGTTGAATATCACTCATGCTACCAGGCTGTGTCTGTGTGCAAGAGAGACAGAAAGTGCCATTAGCTCCACTTGTGCATGAAATCCTATTCAGAATGTTTCGGTGATACGGATAGGAAGGGTAAACCTGCCACCTGGGATTGCTTAATGAACATTGTAATTAGCAGCAACAATTAACTAATTGTTAACCTGACAGGAGACAGTGCAGATGCAGACAGCCTGCCTGCCTGTGCTGTCCTGAATGCTGTTTTAAAGCCAGGAGTCTTGCAGCATGCTAGGACTTTTATTTGTGGTTGGAAGGTGATGGCTAGATGCATTTTTCCTAATGCATCTCTCTCAAGTGGAGTGTCACCACTTCTTAAATAATTTCCAACAGAGTAATCAAAAATTAGCAGTTTGCCAGCATTGACAACACTTCTGAACAAAGGTAGATTTTTTTTCTTCCATTTTTCTTCTTTCCCCCCGGGGGAAATTTTTTTTAAAAAGAAATTAGAACACCATCTGAAAAAAACCCTAATCAAACAAATAAAAAAACAAAAAACCCACAACAACCTGAAGGATACTGAGATCCTAAGGGTCAAAGTTTTAGGTGAAGAGGAAATTTTAGAAAGACCAGACCGGGCAGAGATCCAGTATCCTAAAAGTGACCATGGCTTTTAAGAGCAACAGAATGAAAGATAGTTCCATACCATGATAACAGCTGGTATGAAATTGCTATCCTGCCCTAGGTGTGCAGAAGGAAGTGCTAATCCACAGGTCACCATGGAAAAGCCTTCAGTCTCTTACCCTACCACTAACAGACTAATTGCAGGATGGCACTGAGCCCCCACTTCTGCCCCATCATCAAGCCCAGCCTGCTGCTGGGGTCCTGCTGCAGAATTTCCTAGGCCCTCTGATCTTTGGTGCTTCTTAGACCAAGGTCCAAGTTTGTAAATGCATTTTAAATGTAAATGCTTGTCAGCTTTCTTGAAACAGATGGTTTTACTTTAACTACAGCTAACCACAACCAAATTTCACAGTAGCTACTGCCATAATATGCAGTAATCTGGACCTTTGCCATGAAGGAATTAAAGGAATCAGCACTTTATAAGAAAGTCATTTGGGCTTCCACCTTACTTCCTCCAGATTTTTAACAAAACTCAGATCTATTTCTGAATTAATAAATTATAAAATGCTTGTTGAAATAAGGAGACACAGCAATGTTAGGTGTTAGATGTTAGGAAGAATTAAATACTTTTGTAATACTTATATAATTTCTCTGCAGAGCCTAAGCATTTCTTCCTTAAATTTTACTCAGACACACACTAGTCAATCGATTAGCAGAACTGTGCTCCTCCACAACTTGGCTTTTTAGTCCACAGCTACCCCCCACTGTTCTACTCATCTCTTCACAGCTGCTTCCCATGCTCCAGGCACCACATCCCTCTCAGAGTACTGCCAGATTCAGCAGTCAGGACGTCTGGGGCCAAAAGTGTTGTGTTTCTTTATAAGCCAATAGACCTTCAGCAATTCTGTGAGGTATTCCAGTGGGTTTGGAGTCTCTGTATTTATGTCACGCAAAAAAAATGCAGCTTCTCTCTGAAAACACTCACAAGCAGAGGAAGAAGATGTATAACATTGAGAAGGAAAGAAAATTTAAAATTCAGTCTATATAATGTTAATTACAATCTCTCACCCAGCTTATTTAGATTATTTCTGACTTGTTAACACTATGTAATGGAATGGTCTAACATTAAGTTTAAATTTGGCAGACATTCAGTGATCCAAAGGACTAAAATCACCATCCCAGAATGTTCAATACCTTTTGATATTCCAAATCTAGTTCTAATTATATGGAAGGGATATTTGTTGTATGTAGAATTCAGTGTAGCATACAAAACCTTAGCTGGCTGAAAAAACCTACCTTAGGTACCAAAAATAGCTTAGCTATGGCAACAGAGGTGTCTGTTTTGGTTAATTTACACTTTTCCCAGGCAATCCGTGCTGCATTAGGATCACTCTGTCTGATGCAGCACTGACAGAAAAAATGTGGTCCCAGGAAATAAGTCCAAGGAGAACTAGAACAAAACACACATGGAAGAGTCCTCACTAGGCAATATTCTGCGTCTAAACTGATGGACCCAGAGACTATTGTTAGGGAATCACTCACTTTTACTCTCTACAGCAGCCACCACCTACAGCCCAGCTCCCACTGTCTGGGCCTCTCTGCCTTTGCAGAGTCAGGCAATAACAGGAGACGGCCTATGCCATGGTCCCTCTCAAACACCTTCCCTTCTGATTCCTGATCCACTTCCTACATCTATCTAAAACCACTCCAAGTTCTTTGTACTACACCACAATCTGACCATCACGTAGCCTTCTCTGAGGTTTGACTTCTGGTTCATTCAGCAGCAGACATTCCTGTTCTTACTCTCAACAAGCCTCAGTCTGAACATATATGATATTTCCACTGAATCATGACAACAAGCTGACACTAGAAAATTCTTTTGGTGACACACTGGAGATTTCTTCTTCTGAAGGGCCATATCCTTCAGCAAGGGCTTTTAAGGCATCCTGGCAGGCTACTTCCTCTGACTGCTTCAAGCTCCACTATACCTGAACTGATAAACTGTGAATCTGAGTCTCCAAGGACATTAAGAAAAGCTAGCACCTTCAACTGGAATCAAATTTTCTCAAAGTGCTATAAACAGATGCCTTTTGTTTGACTTGTTCTTAGGGGTAAGATGACATCAATGACTTTTACAGAGATTAGAAATCTCTTATCTCCCCTTCAGTATCACTATATGTCCTATATCAGAAATTTCTATTAGGGAATGCACATCATCATGTTATCTGATTTTACCCCTCAATAACAATAAAACAAAAATCCGGACCACCTAACTATATGCCAAGAGCACATCACTACTTATCTTTTCTATTTTACTGTGTAAGCCTGAGATTCTTTCATTGCCTAAAGTACTTTGTACAGCTTATCTAGCTTCAAATGTGCTTTGAAATACAAACCTACGGCTTTGCAATAATGACACTCTCACATCTTCTGATCACTTTTGGGAAATCAAAACTGAAAAGCATATTTGAATGGCAACTTTGGGTCATGTGCCCATGCAGTGGAATTCTTAGCTGAGCGTCGGGATGTTGAAAGGCACAACAAAGACAGAGGAGCTGTTCCATTTTGTAAGATGTACTTGGAGGACAAGAAAGTTGGAAATGGCATAACACAGTTATTCAAGGATAAACTGTTATATAAGAAAGAGGCTTTAGGGAGGAGAGGCAGCAAAATTTAATACAAAAGGCTAAGAAGGGATAGAAACTTTTCAAAGTTTTTCTTTGCATTCTGGGCATCTCTGATCAACAGATCACAAGGTATCATGGACAATGGAGATTTTTATTCTTCCTTCCTACTCAGAAAAAGCAAACAGACATTTTATTTGTGGAGAATTGCACAGCTATTGACAGAGGCAGAAGAGGAACCTAGCAAAGAATTCATAGCATGATGAGGGAGCTAGGGGCAGATTTTCCTATGGTGGTGTACTTCACTAGATAGCTTTACATTTTTTCCAAAACTTCTGTTTCCTGAAAACATCAGCTGCTTGCTGGGAAGCAGCAAAAATTTAACTTGAAATGATTGAGATGTGTTTCAGAGAACTTTTTGGGGGCTTCATACAATTAAAGTCAGATTCTTGTGAAAGTATTTAGAGATGAATTCCATTCATGTCTTGAATGCAAAACAATAAGAGTTTGCATTTTTAAGTGGAAAAATGAATGGCATCCTTTGTAACTAACCTCCTCATTAAGTTTTCCTCCTTCTTCCTTTGGGCTTCCCAATTCACTGGTTTACGCTAAGTTAAGCTTTCAGTGCAGCACAGTTGAACAGTGTATTTTCATTATCTTCCACTGGAACTCTCAAGGTCAATCTACTAATCAGTTCATTTTTCTCAGAGATCCACAAGGGTTGATTACCCCAAGGGCATCACTAATTAATATTCAGGTTTGAAATAGAAGACAGTTAAGTTTGATGCTAATTAAAGCTGGAGAGTTTCATCCCCAGAAGCCCACAATGAAATCAGTTTTAGTGTTAGAATGTGTTTTGCACCACCTATTTTTTTCACTTTTACTATTTCAGAAATTCCTTCTGGAATCAAAGGTGCCAGACCTCTCTTCTGTCCAGTTTAATGGTCTAAGACATATTTGTTTAGCTTTAAAAATCTCTGCTGTTATTTTGGAGATCATCAGGCATCTTACACATCTTCATGCAATCTGGAGGGACATTTGTGAACATCCAGCAATTTCCACACTTTAAATCATTCACAAAACATAGAGTCTGCTTCGTCTTTCAGCCCTGCCCCTCACAGGAGATCTTAGTGGTCATGAAGGTGTTTGGAGGAAGAGAGAACTTTTCTTTGACCTCACCCAAGCAAAATTGGTCATGAGATCCCTGATACACATACAAAGTTCACTGAAGACCTCTTCTAAATCCTGTAAAATCAGTGGGAAGACTACCACCTACTTAAAGAGACTTCAGCTCACATTTTACAAAGACATGAGAAAATGAAGCTTTATGTATTGCTAACACATATTCATATTTTTAGATATCTTTACCTTATGGAGTTTCTGCTGTTTCTCATTTACCCCCAGATACACAGAATAATTAGTCTCGATACACTCCAGGAACTATCAGTAGCCTATTAACTTGTCATTTCCAGATTTATACACAGGGCACTGCTTCACCCTCAGTGTCACTGACGTTTGATGTCCTGCAATTTTCTTTCCTTGATAGGGCCAGGGTCTCTGAGGGACAAAGGATTGTAAGTAATGTGCTGCACCCATTAAAATTAATTGCATGCAAACATTAGAAGCCAGACACCCATTTCAATCATGAAATATGGATAAGGATTTGCTGAAAGCCATTTATATTAAATTACTTTTATGATAATATTTAACTTTTTGGTATTAAATATTTAGTGCCCTTCTACTTCCCCGCTATGATACACCTTAAAGCTCCTGTATTTTGACAGAACTGCAGAAAGTTGTACAGGCTGCCTATTACCTTTAATGCTTATCTTTGAACCAGAGATGGACAAATAAGTCAGAGCTATGAGCACCTGCATGATGCAACACTGGACTTGGTGCCAACCAGTTGAGGCCAAATGCAGAACATAAAATTTCAGAGACATATCCAGTCTCAGTTTCATCTTACAGCAAAGAAGAAGCCAAGATAAAGCTTGGTGCCACAACAACAGCACCATTTATCTCAACTGAGAGCTCTTACTGTGGTAGAGTCAGGACTGCCCTCTGCCCTGCCCCTTACAGAAAAAAAAACCCTTTCCCTCATTACTTTTTTCCTTTGTGTTCCACAGTAATTCAGAGGGGGAAAAAAAACAAAACATCAAAAGCAATTGTGCATCTTGGCTCCACTTCTCTTTCTGACTTAGGTAAACTTGATAATGACTTCAGCTTCCCAGGTAGATAAGATGGGAATTCTCTGTGTACCAGCTGCTTCTGCTCCCAATGATCAAAACCAATAGCTCAGATTATGTTTCACTAACAGCAGAAGAGATGCTTCAACTGCTCATAAGGGAAAGACTAGAATGGGATCAGCAGTTATGGCCTTGAAATATTGGCCTCTGAACAGCCTGGAGCAACAATATGATACACAGAGAAGCACCCAGCTGCTGGTTGTGATCAAAATCTCAAGTGAAAGACCATGCAAATAAAGCCCATCTTATTGCTGGCAGTATCAAAGATTATAGAAGGCACATTCACCACTCTACACAGAGCTGTTCAGTCGTGAGGAGGAAGAGAAATTAACCACAGGAATATTAACTGCCCAGGGAAGTGGATTTGTACTTGCCCACTTGCTAAAGAAGTGTATTTGACTAGGTGGCTGAAAAGTTGGCCAGAGCAGTTCAATCATGCCTGTGGCAAATATTCCATGGAATTCGTAAGCATCTATGTGAAATTCACATTTAATTTCATCCAAATGCAGAAATACTGTACATGGTTGAAATTAGTTCCTCCCCCACTCACTCACACTGAAACGGGCTGTCAGGTTTCTTCCTCTTCTCTCCAAAGACAACGAAAAGGTGGATACAGCTCTAAAGAGCAGTGCAGTACCTTTTGGAAGTATCCATCATGTTTCTTCATTTGCTCAAGTGCTTCAAGGAGAGTTTAGACTACACATAGAGATCAGTCATTGTCAGTGATAACCAGAGGAGCAGCTCTCTTTCTTTTCTCTGCATTCAGCCAAAGCTCAACACTGAAAAACAGGTGCTTGAAGTTGAATTCAAGCAGGTTAGGCCAACTGGCAGAGTGCACAGCCCACAGAGTTGGCAGTTCTGGTACAGGCACCCAAGACTACTGATATAAAAGCCCATTTGGTCAATGCTGTGCATAAATTGGGTTCCTCAGTTTTCAATGGCAAGCTCTCACAGTGCTTTGTAGGAAAATCTAACTAGTGAAGAAAGCTACAGCACATTAGTTCAGCTACAGGGGTTATGGCAAATGCACCTACCAGACTTCAGCTCTGTACGTGAGCTTCCCAGAGGATGTGAAATTAAGTTCTTAGTCTTGGTCTCTATCCTCAACATGTTCAATGGCTTGAGGCCAAAATAAGCTAGAAGCTAGGCACCCAGAAAATGAGAAACACACACATGCTGTGTTTAAAAAAAAAAAAGCTTTAAATTACTTGCCAACTTCCTAATAGAAATCTCCTACAAAGATTTTTTTTTTCACAATAGATAAAGAAGTGGAGAAGCAAGCATAACCTCTATGTCTGTAATATGTCAGGCAGCTGCCAACTCACAAGAATTTCCTTTTCTTCCTGACACTCCTTGTCTTATTGGCTGCACATTGCTTAACATCTCCACCCCACAACAAAGGCATCTCACATGAAATGATTTCACGCCTTGTGTAAGCCTGACTCAGTCCACAAGCAGGGCCCATGCTGTGCTGTGAATGAGGCTCCATACGGAAAGGTACCACCGCTGCGTCATCAAAGTGCACACTGTGAGGCATAAAAGGACAGCTAAGATTTCAAGGGCAACTTTGGTCACATCGACATTTCTTGCTCAGGTTAAGACCCCGTTATCCAAGCTGTCCTCCTTATATTGCCCAGATGGTGCAATGACCTAGAGTGAAAAGGTGAGCAAACACAACACAGCATGCAAATCCACTAGTCTGGGCCTGAGTGCCACCTAGGCCTGAGCTAGCATAAAAACATAACCTTTCTTAATACAACATTTACTGGTTTTTGGTTAGGGGAATTCACAGTCTTAATGTTATTCCTGTTTTGTGTGAAGCTTTTCTCAAAAGATGCTACCCAAGAGTGTGAGCTGAAAAGCAAGTTCTCACTGATTTCTGTGGAGGCAAGGCCAGATCTCCTGTGAGAATGATGATACCTCAAGCATGTCAATCTGCTCCTTAGGACTTAGACCCAATCCATAAAATCACTACTGTCTCATCCTACTTGAAGGGATGCTTCTTCACGCACAGGATAGTGTTGTAAAAACCCTGTTTGATTGAAATGTTTAAAATTTAGCTGGGAGGTTACAAATGCTGAATGCTGCTGCTGGGCAGAATCAGAGCTTCCTGTTCTTCCTGTCCTCCATTCCCTATGTTTTCCTTTGTACCATCTCTGTGGTGTGTCATTGTGTTCATACGACAGGGTGCAGAAAACAGCCTGGGGTCTTAGGAGTCTACAGATTCTTACCACAGAAATAGCAGGTAATAATTATGCCTCTGCATGCACTGGGGCAACTGAGTCCAGGAGATATCTCCACAGAGGAAAAAGGTAATACATTGCCTGGCCACGTAAAGAGTTTTTTTATTTTACTGACAGCACATTAAAAATAGTGAGAGGTTGGTTGTTCAAAATTGGAATTTGTTATGAGCATCTTCTTTCCATCCAGTAGTATGGGCCTAGATGTTGAGTTGCCTTTCAGCCTACTGCAGGTAAGAGATAGCAATCCTCATGCCCTTGACCTCATCCTCACAACCCTCATGTTAAGGCCAGCTCTTCTGACCAGGCTCTGGCAGATCCCAGCAGCTTCTTAACTCTGCTACTGCATGCTATTTCCTCACTGGGTGAGTGCAAGGGTGCTGTAATTCCCCAGTCCTAGGCTGCTGGTGTCCAAGGTCAGGCTGAGAGCCAGTGATCCGCTGTATGCTCAGCACTTGCAAAAGCACAACCTGTGCATGTAAGGTAGCAAGTAACTTTGGCTGTGAGTGGTACATCCTGGCAGAAGGAACGCCTGTCATTGGAGGCTGGTGACATTTTGCCTGCCACTGCCTCCAGATGCTCACTTGTTACAAGTGCACGTTGCACTTGTCTCACACTTTGCTGTAATCAGCCCTTTTCTCGGATTTAGGTGAAATGGTCTGAAAAGGGACAAAGGCTCATGGTGTGAGAGCAGCAGTTTAAGAAATGGTTTTGATGCCTGCCCAAACAGCCATTAGAGGCAATAGAAGTGCCAGTCCAGAGCTGGCAGAGTATTTCAACTGCTTTGAGTGCACAAAACTGTGATGGAAGTGACAATCAGACAATGCCCCAATCATCTTTTCTCATTGGAAAAGGCTCAAACGCACAGTCATTTTCAAGAAGATAAAACTGGTCTAAGGGAAAAGGGTTTTGTTTGAGGGTTTGAGTGGTGTACTGAAAAAGTCAAAACATATTTTAAAGCAATTGTACATAGCCACTGCTTGTATTAGAAATTTCCAGGAGAAAGTGAAGCATATCAGGAAGGTGGAAAGCATTAAAAGCATAGACAAGACTTAAAACCTCTATTGAGAAAATAAAGCAAATTTCTGAAGTGTTTCATACCTGACATAATTCC
>VZTZ01003479.1:386577-411272 GCA_013400955.1 Drymodes brunneopygia | reverse complement strand
CATCCATCCATCCCCAGCCCAGGCAATGAGAGCTGGGTACCAAACACCTCTCATTGCTGTATTTGTGCTTCACAGAGATGCTGCCACACTGCTGCCTCTTCTCCTGCCACAGCAATGTTCCTGCTCAAACTGGGATCCCAGTTAAACCCAGCAATATTCCTGCTCAAACTGGGATCCAAGTTAAACCCAGCAATGTTCCTGCTCAAACTGGGATCCCAGTTAAACCCAGCAATGTTCCTGAGATCCCAGTAAGCTCCAGGAGTTCAGGTCACATCGTGCTGCCAGCCCTGCTGGAGCTCCCAGCCCCTCACTGCCACTCACAGCATCACAGCATCAACCAGGATGGAAAAGCTCTGGAGCTCCTCCAGGCTGTGCCTGATCTCTGCTGTGGCACCCAGGGCTGGGTGCTCACCTCCCAAACCTGCAGGTTGTCACTGTGCCCCTTCCTGTGCCATCCTGGTTTTTATAACCTCCAGGACTTCCCTGAGCTTCCCAGTGCCAATATTTTGATGCTTGGAAAGGATCCCTGATTGCTGCCTGGCCCTGGGGCTGTGCTGAAGGTCTCCCTGTCGCCCTGATTTTTGCAGTGTTAAATGTTTTTACTTCTGCAGTAGAATTTCTCATGCATTTTCTATACACACAGTCCTTGTTTTTGTAACCGGCCAAGACTGTTTTGAACTTCTAAATTGTTTTTCATTCCTTTCTCTTAAAGCGGAGAAAGGTGATAAACTATGTCACTATCCTGTGAAATTGTGGAGATGGTAACCTCTTTGACCACGATTGTCTTAAGAAAGATAAAAATATGAGAAAATAAAAAAAAAAGCAGGGCTTTTTAGTCCTGCCTGGGTACTCCTGACTTGCTCCTGAGAAGTCTGCATATTTCTTTCGTGTCCGGCAGTGCGACCTCTCCCCACCCGTGTCAAGGTCCCAAGAGCTTTAACCCAGAGCTGAGAGGGCTGTGCCAGAGCTGGGGCTGTTGCTGAGCAGTGGCCACGTGGCCAGGGCTGTGTGGGTGCCTGGCCTGGGCTTGGAGCCATCTGCTCCTTCCTCCCGGGCTGGCAGAGGCTTTTTTCCTGCACCAATGAGCGGTGTCAGGAACTGGGATCATTGTTCTCCTGCTTCCCCTCGCAGCCAGCTGAAGGTGTAAAGCTGCTGGGTTTGTAAAGCAGCCACGTGGAGCTTCCATTCTCTCTTGAGAGCAGGACACCCAAATATTGCTGTCACTGTGTGCCAGGGCTTTGGTGGGGAGTGACTGTGGTGCCTTTGGGGATGGTCCTTTTGAAGCCAAGCTGAAATTCTTGGGTAAATAGGGACATCTTGGTGAATTGGGACATCTTGGTGAATTGGGACATCTTGGTAAATAGGGACATCTTGGTAAATTGGGATATCTTGGTGAATTGGGATATCTTGGTAAATAGGGACATCTTGGTAAATAAGGACATCTTGGTGAATAGGGACATTTTGGTAAACAGGGATATCTTGGTAAATAGGGATATCTTGGTAAATTGGGGCATCTTGGTAAATAAGGACATTTTGGTAAATAAGGACATTTTGGTAAATAGGGACATCTTGGTAAATAGGGACATATTGGTAAATAGGGACATATTGGTAAATTGGGACATCTTGGTAAATAGGGACATCTTGGTAAATTGGGACATCTTGGTAAATAGGGATATCTTGGTGAATTGGGATATCTTGGTAAATGGGGACATTTTGGTAAATAAGGACATTTTGGTAAATAAGGACATTTTGGTAAATAGGGACATATTGGTAAATTGGGATATCTTGGTGAACTGGGATATCTTGGTAAATTGGGATATCTTGGTAAATTGGGACATCTTGGTAAACAGGGATATCTTGGTAAATTGGGACATCTTGGTAAATAAAGACATCTTGATAAATAAGGACATCTTGGTAAACAGGGCAGCTGAATCACCCCTTGTGAGCTTTCACCTGCAAACTTTATTAATTTTTGCAGCTCAGCTTTGTTGCCACAGCTGGGATTTTTGGTGCTGTGGGTGCTTTCCCAGGAGGGGCTCAGTGGGGAGGGTGAGCTCAGGGTGCTCCATCCCCATCACTCAGAGTGGGAGGGGATGGAGCTGCTGGCTCCAGAGCCAGGGTGCAGCTCATGCTCTGGGAGAACACAGCAGCCTGGTGTTGCTCTGCATCCTCAGGTGATGCTCACGCTCTGCTCTGTTTGCTTGCTCTGCTGGGAGGCTCTCTGGGGTTTTACATCAGCTCTGGGTGTTTTACTCTAATTCTGTTGCTAAAAAAAGTTGATTTTTCAGAGCATGGAGCCATCAGGGCCAGCTCCTGGGTGTGCTGGAGCAGAGAGCAGTGCTGCTGCTAACTTAGACCACCTTCTTTGACAAAACCTGGCTCATTCCCACAAATCCTCCCAATTCTTCACACATCAGAATTTACAACCCCCAGGGCACCCAGCCCTGGAGAGAGCTGGGTGTGAGGAATCCCTGGGTGCTTTGGAGAGTCCTGCCCTGGCACCCACATCCTCCCCTCCAGGTCTGTGCCAGACAAGGACAGATGGCACCTGGCACTGCCTTTCAGTGCCCTGAAAGCAGGAGATCTGTCTTAGCCAGGCTTTTCTTCATTTTTTTCATACCAGTCTTTTGTTTCTTTTTCTTTCTGAGCTGTAACAAAAGCCTCCGTGCAGTGGGACCAGTAATTAGTTTCGCTCTTATTTTCCATAGAACTCACCTCTGGAGCCACGTGTGTGTGCCTGGAGCCACATCCAGGAGAATGGCCCCGGGGCTGAATTTGCATTTCTGACGCACAAATTCAAATTACTTCCATACATCAAGCGGATTGCAGTGGTCAGAGGATCGCTCCTTGTCAGGGGATGTTGGGATGCTTGGCTGCTGAGCCTCACCAGCTGCAGCTGCCAAATTCTTTGGGAACTTGACAGGAATAACCCCAAATAATCCCCAGGTGGGATGTGTGCCTCTGGAGGTGGCTGTGTCCTCAGCCACGTGTGTGAAGTCTCACCTGGGTGTTGCTTTCATCCATGATTGCACCTCCTTGTGAGTTTATTCAATTATTATCTCAGTGTTTGCTTTGAGCAGAGCAATGTCTGGCTGTTCCTGAGCTGATTGCTGTCAGCCAGGCTTTGTGTTTGGCTTTTCATCTCTGCTGATAGTAAAAATGGGATGATTTTTACATCCCTCACTTTTCATCCTGGGGTACCCCAAAGCTCTTTGGAAAACGAGTGGAAATCTCTGTGAAGTGAGTGGAAATCTCTGTAAAGGAGGCAGAGTCAGGGCTTGGAGAGGCAGGGGCTGCTCCTGCTTTTTGCAACCTGGAGCAAAAGCAACCCAAGCACCAGGGAGGAACCCGAGAACTCCCTCAGGTCTGATAAACAAAGAGTTTTGTCTCTGCCCGTGGAGCTGAGGCTTCCAAAGAAGAGCAGATGGCACTGAAAGCACCTTCTAGGTGACAGCCAGGGCTGCACAGGGGAGGCCACACTTGGCTGGATGATTTTGCAGCTTTTTGGGCAAAGCTTGCAACTTGTGTTTCTCAGCTCTTGTTGGTACAGAGCACTGCAGAACTTCTTATCCACCATTCATCCAGCAATTTGGGATTTAATGTGTTGGAAAAGGAGATTTTTTGGTGACGTTTCCAGTGCTGCCTGTGTGTGAGGAGGTGGCTGTGGTGGATTTAGTGCCCCACTGTGGTACTTCCCCAGCTGGGTTTGGCTGTGAAATGGTGTTTTCCCACCTTGCAAAGCCCAAATCCTGGGGGAGATGAAGCAAAAACACAAACTTTGAGGGAGATGAAGCAAAAACCCAAACTTTGAGGGAGATGAGGCAAAAGCCCAAACCTTGGGGGAGATGAGGCAAAAACCCAAACCTTGGGGGAGATGAAGCAAAAACCCAGGCTTTGGGGGAGATGAGGCAAAAGCCCAAACCTTGAGGGAGATGAAGCAAAAACCCAAACTTTGAGGGAGATGAGGCAAAAGCCCAAACCTTGGGGGAGATGAGGCAAAAACCCAAACCTTGGGGGAGATGAAGCAAAAACCCAGGCTTTGAGGGAGATGAGGCAAAAGCCCAAACCTTGAGGGAGATGAAGCAAAAGTCCAAACCTTGAATGAGATGAAGCAAAAGCCCAAACCTTGGGGAAGATGAAGCAAAAACCCAAAGCGTGGGGGAGATGAGGCAAAAACCCAAACCGTGAGGGAGATGAAGCAAAAGCCCAGNCCAAACCTTGAGGGAGATGAAGCAAAAACCCAGGCTTTGGGGGAGATGAGGCAAAAGCCCAAACCTTGAGGGAGATGAAGCAAAAACCCAAACTTTGAGGGAGATGAGGCAAAAGCCCAAACCTTGGGGGAGATGAGGCAAAAACCCAAACCTTGGGGGAGATGAAGCAAAAACCCAGGCTTTGAGGGAGATGAGGCAAAAGCCCAAACCTTGAGGGAGATGAAGCAAAAGTCCAAACCTTGAATGAGATGAAGCAAAAGCCCAAACCTTGGGGAAGATGAAGCAAAAACCCAAAGCGTGGGGGAGATGAGGCAAAAGCCCAAACTTTGAATGAGATGAGGCAAAAACCCAAACCTTGAAGGAGATGAGGCACCCTTGATGAGGGGAATCTTCAAACTGCAGCAACACAGGGCAGAAAGAACCAGAGGGAAGGGAGATCCTGCAGGGAATTGCAGTTTGAGCCCATGCTGTGTTTGTGAGGGGTGGCTCCTTGCAGCTGCTGCTCCTTTCCATGCCCAGCCCTTCCCTGCTCCATCCTCTCCTGCTTTCCAAGAGCTTTCCCTGCCTGCAATCACTGGGACACTCATTGCCCACATCCAGAATTGCTGCTCAGCTCATCCTCCTCCAACAACGATGAGCAGCTGCTGAGGAGGAGAGGATTGAGCATCTTCCGTGGCTTTGTTTGGAGGAGGAAGATAAAATAAACCAAAAAAAAGGCAGAAAATCAGCTCCTTGTTCAAATTCCTGCTCTCCTCTGCCTTGTCACTCGGGTTTTGGTAATTGCTTTAATCTGCACTTGGGGTTTCCTGGCGGGAGAAGGATTTTTTTTCAGTGGCTGTCATTTCTTTGTTGCTGGTTGTTTCCAAACTCATTACTCCTGGCATTTATTCACCCAGGCTGGAAGCAGCTTGCACCAGGGGCACAGAATGGAAATTGATTTACAGTGATGGTGTGTGATCTAGAAAACGTCCTTTTTTTCTTTTTTTCCCCCCCTCTCCTGAGTCTATAAATTAGTTTTGACTCCAATAAGGTTTTCTGCTACAGTTATAAATCAGATCCCAAGGAGCTGTGTGAGTTGGGATATTAAAGCAGCCAAGCAGCAGCCCTGTATCCCAGTATTGCTGGTGCTCAGGGGTTTGTGTGGGATAAACTTGGGAAAAGGGGATTTTCCTCTGGGGAGAAGAACCAGCTGCTGAAATACAGGTGTATCCTTAATAAATCAATTAAAAAATTGTATAGGTCTAGACTTTTAGGAAGATAAAGGCCTGGAATTGCTTGTGATTAAAGGAAACAAGCCCCACACTGAGTTTTTTGGAGAATATTGATGCTTTAGCAGTTCTGAGGTTTTAGATCTCTACAAGGCTCAGGCTGTGGAACCACTGATGGTCTGGGAAATTTGGGGTTGTTTGGATTTGCAGTCTCAGCACTGGGAGAGTTCACAGTGTGTGAGCAGCTCATGCAGGGGAGCATCTTGGGGTGCAGCTGAGGGGCAGGAGGGAGCCTTGGAATTGGGGAAATCCCAGTTTTGAGCTGTGTTTTTCCCAGGATTGGTTTGAGCTGCTGTGGAATTGGAGCAAGCCCTGTGGGCAGACACGGTGGTGGCTCCTCACCAGGTGCTCCCTGGAGCTCTGCCAGGTCCTGCTGGGCTGATTCTCCTCCCAGGGCTGTTCCTGGGGGGAATCCCAAATTCCCCAAAGCTTTTCCTGGCTGAGCTGCTGCATTTCTGTGACAGGTAACGACCTTACTGTGAGCAAATCTCATTTCTGCTCAAGAGTTCCCTGGAAAAAAACATCTCAGCCCCCAACACCAAACCTGCCAGGAGGTGACAATGTGGTGTCACCCTCGTGGGGTTTTCCATTTGCAAAGCCATTCAGTGCAGCTGGGGCTGTGCTGATGCCTGAAGGATTTTTTGCTTTTTCTCCTAAATCCCTTTTCCACAGTTCCCTATCCCCACAGGTATCACATGCACACTTGGGATGCTTTAGGTGTGAGAACTCAGCCTGGGTTCTGGGTGTCCTGCAGGAGCCCAAACAGCCCAGAGCTGCAGAGTCAGGAGAGCAAACATTCCATTGCTGGGAGAACTCAAGGGCCCCTGGCAGGACAGATTCTGGAAACTGGGAGTGAGCCCAGCCCAGCCCCTGATTGGGCCCTCTCGTTAGATATGCTAATGAGTAAGGGCTTTAATTGTCCACTCGATTGGGGCTGGGGGGACATTGTGACCTTGCTGTCACCTGGGTGAAGCAATGCCTGGAATGGGATCCTATTAAACACCGAGGGAAACGACCCCCAACCCTCTGAGCCTGCCTGAGCTTTCATTTCCTAAGAGGAAGAAAAGGCATCAGTGGTGCAGTGCCTGATCCCTGCTGTGGCACCCAGGGCTGGGTTTGGGTGGTCACCTCCCAAACCAGCAGGTGTCCCTTCCTGTGCCCACCCCTCTGGTTTTTATAACCTTTTATAACTTCTCTGAACTCCCCAGTGCCAATAGTTTGAGCTGGTTGGTAGGAAAGGCATTTTGTGTGTGTGTGGAGTGGAGGGATGTTTGCCTCACTTTGGGTTCATTTAGCAAATGTTGGTGGGGTTTTTTTATCTGTCTTTTTTTGAAAAAAAAAATTAATTAGGGAGATTTAAAGCTTAGAGCAAATTTGAAGCAGATGGAGCTGGTGACATCACTCTTTGTTTTACTCCTGTTTGTGCAGATTGGCTACTTGGGGGTAAATCCTGGAGAGAGCCTTTCTAGACTTAAACACCCCAATCTCCAACCTTTTCCCATCCCTGTCTGTGCTTTGTCCTCTCCTCCTTTGTGTCCCTTCACCCCCCCCAGGCCTGCCTCCCTCAGATGCTGCTTCCAGACAAAAATCCCATCAGCTTCCAGCTGTTCCTTGTGCTGGGATGAGCAGCCAGGGGTGTGCAGGGAGCTCTGTGGGGTGATGATTCCCTTGGGATGAGCTCTCAGGGGTCAGTGCTGGTGCAGGAGCAGAGCCTGAGCTCTGCCAGGCCCTTCCCAAACCTCTGTCCAGGTGGAGTTTGGTGGTTCCTGTTTCTTGCATGGTGGTTTAGTCATGGATCCATCCCAAAAGTTGGAGTATCCACACCAAGGAGCCTCCAGCTCGTGCTGTCCTTGCCTGTCCCTGCTGTCCCTTGGGTGGATCCCCTGCCTTCAGCCCTGCCTTTACTTTGTGTTTTCCTCCCACCATCCCCACAGGAATTCCAGGCAGGGCTCAGCTCCCCGTGGCTTTCACCCCTGGAGCGATGCTTTGAGGCTGTCCCCACAGCTGTGTCCCCCCAGGGCTGGTGGCAGCAGCCCTGGCTGTGCAGGGTGCCTCCTGTGGCCCTTTCCCTGCTGTCCTGGTGCCAGCCCTGGCTGTGCAGGGTGCCTCCTGTGGCCCTTTCCCTGCTGTCCTGGTGCCAGCCCTGCCTCACCCCGGGCTGTCCCTGCCCCAGCCAGCAGGAATTGCCTTTATCTGGCTGGCAGCAGATGAAAAGCCCTGGCCACAGGATGTGTTTGTGCACATTCTGCAGGGGAGGGAGCTGAGCCCTGCTCTGTGTGCTCAGCTCTGCTTTTTTCTGCATTTCTTTTTCCTCCCCTCTCCAAGGAGTTAAAGCCCTTTTCATCCCCCCTTCTTCCCCTTGGAGGTTTATCCAGCAATAACACCCCTGGGATGCTGGTCAGGGCCTTGGGGTGATGGTGAAGCTTCAGTTGCCCAAAGCAAATTCTCCCCAACCTCTGTGACTCACTCCCCCCACAGACCTGATAACTGATACAATAAATGAACCCACTCGTGTTTTTCCCAGTGGGAATTTGAATTAAGGTGCAGCAGAAATTATCTTTTAACAGGCTGTGTGTGATTTTTCAACCTTTTTTTACCTTTTTGCCCGGCGTGGATGGCCAGAGCTGCCTGCTCTGAAGCCACTCACTGCACTGAAAATACCAAATATTCCTTCAAAATATGGCCGTGGATAACCCCCATTTCCCCTTTGCTCAGAGCTGTGCTGCATCTCTGCTTTCCTACCTGCTGTTCAGTGCTTTGGATGTCAACACAGCTCAGTTTTTCTTGGCTGCTCCAGGCATGGCTTGGCTTCCTCCCTGCTCTGGGGCTTGCAGCTTGACACGTGCAGAGCACAGCCCAGGCACCATCCTGCTGCTTTTTCTCTTGGTCAGGTTTTTCAGGTGTTTTTTTGGACCCTGGGGTTTTCCATTTGGAAAGTGGCACTGAGAGTTTGCAGGGGTTTTGTGGGGTTTTGTTGAAGGCTGTGAGGGTTGGTGGGAATGTCAGTGCTGAATGTGTGCAGGGTCCTTGTGGGACCTCAGAATGGTTTGGGTTGGAGGGGATTTTAAAGCCCATCCAGTTCCAACCCCTCCTGCACACTTTCCACTGTCCCAGGGGGTTCCAAACCCCATCCAAGCTGCCCTTGGACACTTCCAGGGATGGGAGCCAGGCTGGCAATCTCCAGTGGAGCCTGACTCGTTCTGAGCCAGGTGAAAATCTTCTTTTCCATCCTTCTCGTTGATATCTTAACCATTTTAGTTCAGAGAGTCCCTTCCTGCTTCCATCCTGCCATCCTTTGGCTCAGGCCAGTGTCCAAGAAGAGCTGATTTGTTTCCCTGGTTTAGATTTATGTACAGTATAAACCATTGTGTCCTGAGCTGTTTATGGAGCACAGAGGCGCTTCCTCTTCTCATTGCTCATTTTTAATCAATGGGTTTTTGCTTACTCACCAACAGCAAAGCCACAGAGGAATCATTTCTTTTCCTTTCCTCCTTTATTAAACTCCCAAACCCTTGTGGAGGTACCAAAACCTAACCAGTTGCTTGGAGAAAAGCCATGATTTTCCTGCCTGGATGCTTTGGAGACAATCAGCTGTGCCATGATTGGGACATTAATTAAAATCAAATAGCGGCAGCAAAATGTGTCTGGTTGCTGGTGCTGGCTGTGAGCAGGGCTGGGGATTGCAGCCCCTGGGTTAACTTTGCAGCTGAACTCGGCCTTGCAGCAGCAGAAATGGATATTTTAAAATATAAAGAGCCCTTTTTGCATCCAACCAGGTGCTCTGAAGTGTCCAGGTGCCTTTTGATGCGTGGATTGAAGGACTTTGTGAAAGATTTGCTCTTACTTAATAGTCCAAGCAGTTGGAGTGGGTCTGGAGGTGACTCAGGGGACAGAAAGGGTGGCAGTGACTTTTTGTGCCTGGCAGGTGACCTGGCATCAGAAAAAAGCTTTGCATCAAAGCTTTTGCTGTCTGGCAGTGACTTCACCTTAATGTCCACACACCAAGGCTGGGAGCAGAGCTGGCTCCAGACCTGGCGAGGTGTTTGCTCAGTGTGGGTAATTAAGGTCATTTTTGCTGTATAATTGATTCCAGCAGATTTTGATGGTGCTTGGCATGGTGGCAGCCCCTGGCAGGGTTGGGGACATTGCTCTGCCAGTGCCTTCACTGCCCAGTGCTTATTTTTGGGAGGAATTTTGGTGTTTCCATGCTTATCCTGCAGCACAATAAATAGATGAAAAGTGGAATGGCCTCACTGCTGGTGATGCCTGAAGGATTTTTTGCTTTTTTCTCCTAAATCCCTTTTCCACAGTTCCCTATCCCCACAGGTATCAGCAGGCACACCTGTGATGCTTTAGGGGTGAGAACTCAGCCTGGGTTCTGGGTGTCCTGCAGGAGCCCAAACAGCCCAGAGCTGCAGAGTCAGGAGAGCAAACATTCCATTGCTGGGAGAACTCAAGGGCCCCTGGCAGGACAGATTCTGGAAACTGGGAGTGAGCCCAGCCCAGCCCCTGATTGGGCCCTCTCGTTAGATATGCTAATGAGTCAGGGCTTTAATTGTCCACTCGATTGGGGGTGGGGGGACACTGTGACCTTGCTGTCACCTGGGTGAAGCAATGCCTGGGATGGGATCCTATTAAACACCGAGGGAAACGACCCCCAACCCTCTGACCCTGCCTGAGCTTTCATTTCCTAAGAGCAGGAAAAGGCATCAGTGGTGCCAAGCAGGGCAGGGCAGGGCAGAGCTGCAGGGAAGGGGCACAGCCCCAAATCCAGGACTCCAGCTCCCTGTGGGGCAGCCAAGCCAGGCTGCAGGGAGGTGCTGGCTGATGCATCAGAGCCTCTGGTGAGAGTTGGAAGCCTGGAATTCTTTTTTTCCCTGGTCCTCCCTGCGTGGCAGCTCTTTTGGGGCAGGTTGGAAGTCCCTGTTCATGGTGCAAATCTCCCTTGTGCACCCAGAGCTCCCAAATCCCCTCCTCCCTTCGGTCGTTTGGGGTCACAGCTGCCACGGAGAGAGGATGCCTCTGGAAAGGATGTGGTTCTGCTGTGTTTGCTTGCAAAGTTTCCTGTTTGAGTGGAGTTTCTCTTCCTCTGCTCTTTCCACGAGCATCCAGGGGCTCAGGGCAGTTTCCTGCTCCATGTGGATGTCCCCAGTGTCACCAGCAGGACCTGGGCCTTCAGGATGTGTCTGAAAAATCAGCTCCACCGTTTAGGGTGGGTATTTGATTTAGCCTGCTCCTATCTGGGTTTAATTTATAAACTCTTCAGGGCTGATGAAATCAGTGTTGAATTTCCTGGTGTGGAATAAGAGCATTTCCCATCACTTCATTCCCTGGGAAAAAAAAGAGGAGAGAATGTGCCTATGAATAGCTGCATGAGGAAGGCTGTGCACAATAAAGACATTATGAAAAATATTACACTCATCCATATTGATTTCTGCTTTGTTTGCTGGCTGGTTCCTTTATTACCCTGGCAGAGCCATGAGCAATGTCATCCCAGCTCAGCTGATGAGAAAACATCAGATGCTGCTGTCAGGCTGCCTTGAAAAGGCACTGCCATGGTCATTTGACAAAGGAACTGTTTGGAGTGTCCAGCACAGGGAGATGCTGGGCTGAGAAGGAGCTGCTCTGATTCCTGGCCTGGGTGTGATGAGATGGATGATGTGACATGGAAAATGTGGCACATCCTGGGGATGGGGCTGGGCTGGGGGAAACCTCCAAAATTAGTGCCTTTTGCAGGGTGGCTGAGCCCAGTTACAGGTGATGGAACATAATCACTGCCCAAATTTTGCAGGTCCCCTTTATTCCATGACCTCTCCACCCTCCTGTCCCCCCCAGTAAGGAAATATTTGCCTTCATTAATTTATTTTAAACTGAGCCTGGCTCCCAGCAGCCAGAGCTGGAGGGAGCCCCAGGGTGTGTGGTGGGAAGAGATCAGGGCTGTCACAGAGAGTGAGGTGCGTGGGGTTTGAATACCATCCATTAATTAGGATTTTTCCAGCCCCTTTTCCAGCAGCAACTCCCTTCATTAGCAGAGGGAGAAATGCTCCCTGCAGCCAGCTCAGTGTGGTCCCAGAAACCTCCCTGGCTCCTTGCTGGAGAGCTCAGCTGGGACTGGATTTACAGCCCCATCATGTATTATTCATCCCAAATAATACATATTCCAACCCTGCTGTGGTGCAGAGTGATTTGAGGGGTATCTCCAACCTGTAAATCTTAATATTCAAAGCGTTGACAGGTTTTGTGTGGGTGTTTTTGGGGGGGGCACACAAGGAGCCCTCCCCTCTTAGCAGAGAGCAAGGGATGCACCCAAAATGAAATGTTTTACAAACAGCTTTTCCCTCAGGTGTCCATAAGTGGTTTGTTACTTTAATTCTGGTCTGGTCTAAATAGATCTGTTGGGAAAAAAGTAAAAGGTTGCAGTTTGAGAGCATCTTGTTGGACTTGAGGTCATGATACTTGCTTTAAATGATGGTTATGGCCAAGGTAGAACCTGTTACTGAAGTGTGGATTTCCTCATTTGTTAGTGGGATTATTTCTGATGGGGGAAGAGAAAACAATCTTCCCAAACCCACTAGCATTTAATAAATAAATTATGTGTAAGTATCTATTAGTAAATTAGGGCAGTGGAACTTTTTAAAAGGGGTGTGCATTGATTTATCTTAATCTTATTACAATAGTTGATGTTAGAGGAAAAAACCAGCAGTGAAAAGCCACCTCCTTTGCCATTGAGGAAATCTTTGTATTTCTCATAATGTCGCATTTACCCCTAGGACTAAATTACAGCTCGTGCAGCCCTTTTCTTTAACTCAGTAAATAAGATTTAGCTGCTGTGTGCTATCCACCTGTTTCTATGGAAACCAGCTTGGAGTGCCAGGCGAGCAGATCCGGCTCCCAAAGCCACCCCAAGCCCTGGGTGGGCTCCCACTGACACCTGGGGGAGCCAAAAGAAGGGGGTGCAGCTTGTGGATGTGATGCTGGACTCGTTCAGGTGATGCCAAACCTGTCTCATCCCCTTAAAACTGACCAGAAGTTGGATTTTTTGGGCTGAAATTGGGATCTCGCCTGTTTTGGATGGGGAGGGGAGAAGCTTTGGGCTGCTGATGCTCTGTTTATTAATGGTGTTATTAATTAATTGGCACCGTGTGGGGGACATGGAGGGGTGCAGAGCTCAGGGGCTGGTCCAGGGGATGATCCCTGATGCTCCAACGAGCCCTGAGCTGGATCCTGGATGAGATGAACAAGGAGTTTCTTGGGGTTTCCCTTCGAGTGCAGAGCAAGCCAAAAAGACTTGCCTTTTGTAGTGAAAAAGAACTGATCAAAGCATAATTAATTTCTTCGACTTGGATAATGAAACATCTTTCTCTGCGTGCCTGAGGGCCCAAATAGGAGCATTTTTAATGTTATTTTTAACAGTGCTATTTTTTTACGTGTCTCGACTCCCGTTCTCTTCACCCTCAAAGTGGGAAAAGCCGAGCAGTGGGGTTGGTGTTAAAATCTCCAGCCTGTTTTTGCCATGTCTGAGGTTAGATAATGCAACAAATCTGAGGTCTGCCCTGGAGACAGGGGTGTGTGGAGAAAACATCAGCTGGTTAAAGCCAGATGGCCTCTCTGGTCATCTTTCTCTGAAATCAAATGCAATTTTTAAATCATTTTTTAATGTTCTAACAAAAAATTGGGGCGGAGGTTGGTGTTGCCTTACTCAGGGCCTGGACATCCCATGGTCCTTCCAAGATTATTCCATAATCCTTCAGGTATTTTTCTCACTGCTTTCCAGGCATTTGTCCCCTGTCTTTGCTGTGCTGGGATTTGAGATGTGGGAAGCACAAGCCTGGGTGGAAAACAAACCCAATCTCACCGAGATCTTGATGATAATGAGCATTAATAACGTGCCACAGTGAGAGAATTGGAGCAGACCCAAGGTTTAGCAGGAAGGAGAAAGGAAAGATTTTTACTGGCAGCTCTTGGGTGATGAGGAGAATCATCCTCCACTTGTTGGGGGCTCAGGAACCCCCCCTGCTCTGCCTGGCTCTCCCAGGGGAGATGTTCCTTCCTTGCTTGCTGCAATTCCTGCCCTCAACTGGCTGTGGAGATAATAAGGTAGATTTTTCTGCAGAATGGTGTAGCTGGAGGTTTCTGCCGGGTTCTTGCACTCCAGTTTGGGGTTTTTGGGATAAAAGATGTCATTTCCTTCACCCCATGTGCCAGCCAGCTGTGTCCAGCTGTGTCAGAGGGTGTGTGGAGCAGAGGAGATGCTGGGCTGGCTGCAGAGCCTCTTTTTTAATCATCCTTTATTTTTTTTTGGCATTTCCTTCTTCATTTCCATCATCCATGTGCCTCAGCTAAAACCCCCTGGATGACTGGTGGACCCTCCAAGTCAGAGAACCCCCTCCCAGTTTGAGACCAGTTCAGATCTTGGTGCATTAATGAACGGGGCAGAACTGAAATCCTGGATCTGGAGGTTTTCCCTTTCTCTCAGCCTCAGGCCCTTCTGTAATCTTAATGGAAAAAAAAAAAAATCCCCTCCCTCCCCATCCACCTATCCTTTATTGGAAGTGCTAAACAGCCATCTTCAGCGACTTTTTCTAATAAAAGGCTGTCTGTTAAACAGAGCCCCAGAGAGCTGAGCTGCTTTACAGGGAGCTGTTTGAACTGCTTTCCGTGCTGGCTTTTTAATATACTTTAATACAGTTCTGGCCCTTTTTCTGCATAGTTTTTCCCCATCAAAGCTTATCGTTTCCACTCTGTTGTCTCGCTGTCACGCAGCTTTAGAGGGGGTTTGGGAAGGGGAATTGGCACATGGAGCAGTGGAGAGCTCAGTATTTACATCCCAAATGCAAATTCACCAGCGACTCCTCTGTGTCCGGGTGGGGAAACGCTCTGAAGTTCAAATTTTGGTGACAACAGGCATGCAGCACACCAGCTGTTTGCTTAACAGGTTGCACTGGTTAATTTATTTATTTGTAGTTGCATTTATTTGGAGTTTTTTGCTGCAGTGAGGGATCGGTTCCAGCCTAGTGGCAGCGTGCAGCGCAGGAGCAGCTCTGGGGACAGATGTGGCCCCAGGCAGACAAAGGCAGGAACACAGATGTACAGTGAGGACCTGCAGCCAGAGAGGAGAGCTGGGCATTTCCACAGGGCTGATCCTGCATCAGAGCTGGGAGCAGCACTGAGCTCTCCAGGGTGGTTTGGGAGATGCTGTTGGAAAGACACAATAGGATTCTTGTTTTGTAGGATTCAGGGATGGGCCTGGCTGGGCTTCCTCTTCTGTCGCCCTGCTTTTTGCAGGGTTCCATGATTTGTAACATGGTTAGGAAAAACATGGTCCTTGTTTTTCCTAACTGGCTAGGATTGTTTTGCACTTGTAAAATTGTTTTTCATTCCTTTCCCTGGGGTGGAGAAAGATGATTGACCATGTCTTTGTCCTGTAAACTTTCAGAGGTGTTAACCCTTCTCACCAATCCTTGATTGTCTTTAGTAACATATAAAAATAGGAAAATAAAGAAGGGCTGGGCTTTTGATCGGTGCAGCCTGAAAAGTCAACTGCTACTCTGAGACCAGCGTGTTTCTTCTGTTACCAGCTGTACAACAGACAAAGGCAGGAACAGAGATGTGCAGTGAGGACCTGCAGCCAGAGAGGAGAGCTGGGCATTCCCACAGGGCTGATCCTGCATCAGAGCTGGGAGCAGCCCTGGGCTCTCCAGGGTGGTTTGGGAGATGCTGTTATAAAGACACAATAGGATGCCTGCTTGTTTTGTAGGATTCAGGGATGGGCCTGGCTGGGCTTCCTCTTCTAAGATTTCATTTTAAATTCTCTCCCAAGCTGTGGGATGTGCGTCTGTGTTTGGGATGGAGCCCAGCAGAGCCTGTGCTGCTCTGGGTGACTGCAGCTGGGACCCTTTGCCGGGGTGTGGGGTGATGTGAGAGCCCCTGGGTTGGGGTTTTGGCACCTTCGTTTCTCCCCCACAAAAGGTGCTGTGGTTTCTTAAAAAGGGCAGGGAAAGGTTCTTGTGTGGAATGGAGCAAACCAGAGGCAGGGAAGGGGCCAAGGGCACTTGAGAGCCCTTCCCACAAGGGTCCAGAGGAGAGCAGGGACCTGCCCAAGCCCTGGAGCCCATCTGGGAGCCTTTGGCAGTGCAAAACCTGCTGGGAACGCTGTCAGGAGCAGGAGATGGGATGGATGTTTAATTAATTCAGATCATTTATATCACGGAGTGATTGGCTTGACACAGGGGCAGGGAGGTTGGTCCCAGCAGCTCTGCTGGAGTCACTGGAGGGGAGGTGACAGTGCCATCACCCCCAGCAGGCAGCACAGGGTCCCTGAGGGGAATTCCCATCAGAACATCCCTGGGGATCTGCAGGGAAACAGCTGCAGGGCCAGGAGGGAGTGAAGACATCACCAAATGCAGATCCACGGACACACCTCCCGGTCTGTGTGTCTGATTGCTTCAGACACCTTCCATCCTCTGCTCATCCACCATGGAAGCATTTCCTGCTGGAGCTGTGACCCCTGCCTGGGGCTGGGATCAGGACATGAAGAGATTTTATAGGGTCAGAATGCAGCACACAGCACATGCTGGTGCCAGGGCTGGGTGAGAAGCTGCCCATACTGGGGCAAACTGGGATAACCCTGGCTCAAACCCACTCCCACTGGTGCTCAGGTGTGAAGACAGAGAGGCAGCAAGCTGAGTTTTTTGTGCTTTTTGATGGAGGNAGTGGGAACACGGAATTCCCAGCTGGAGCAGCTCAAAGACAGGCAGCTGCTCCTCCTGTTTGCACCCAAATCCCCAAATCCACGACTGCAGCTCCTCCCTGACCAGCCCCACCACTCCAAATCCCATTTCCAGCCAGCGAGGGGGGGGAGGGAGTTTGCTCAGCTGAACGTTCCCTTCGCGGGTGTAATTTCCGCATAAATATCCATACATTGTCAAACCANTTTTTTGTGCTTTTTGATGGAGGCATTCCAATAGAAACAGCTCGGATTAATGGAGGTCTTCATAAACACTGAATTATTTTGGGACAGGGCTCGTCAGCTCTTACCCAGAGCTTTCCAAATGTCAGCACCACCACCTCCTACCCTGCAAACATTTATTGCTGATAGCAGTCCACGTGTGCAGCAGAATAAAGCACTTTATGAAAAATACATCAGCAGGACCTTTGTTAGCAGAGGGCTGCCGTGGCATTCCTGCTGTGATAACCAGCAGGGACGTTCCCCTGGGCTTCCCCTGGATGCTGCACTGATGGCAGTTGTGTCTCTCTCTCTCTCTCTCTCTCTTGACCCATCAGCTCCCTTCTCTCGTGTTCTGGGCTCCCTGAACTGCTGCTGGATCCCAGTGGGATCTGGGGGCACAGGACTGGGCAGGAAAATGCTCCACGCCTTGGCCATACAGTGGGAATGGGGCAGAACATGGGAGGGGGTCCTGGCAAGTTCTGGGGTGGCAAATTCACCAATGCTGTGCTGATTGGACATTCCTTTTGGAGTTGCAAATTCACCAATGCTGTGCTGATTGGACATTTTGGAGGTTGTTTTTTTTTTTCTCCCATTTGTTCCCATGTCCAGAGGCATCACCAGAACGCTGCTGCTGCTGCTGGGAGAGGAAACTCAGCTCTGTGGTGTGAATTTCTGGGTGCCTGTGAACACCCTAAGGAGAGCCCAGATCCCTGCTCACTTTATAGGTCAGCACACATCACCCCTGGGGTGGTTTTTCCTTCGAGGTGTGGCTGGAAGTGGGACTGGATGCGTGGTGGGAACATGGAATGGTGGGAACACAGAACAGTGGGAACACGGAATTCCCAGCTGGAGCAGCTCAAAGACAGGCAGCTGCTCCTCCTGTTTGCACCCAAATCCCCAAATCCACGACTGCAGCTCCTCCCTGACCAGCCCCACCACTCCAAATCCCATTTCCAGCCAGCGAGGGGGGGGAGGGAGTTTGCTCAGCTGAACGTTCCCTTCGCGGGTGTAATTTCCGCATTAATATCCAAACATTGTCAAACCATCTTTCTTTTTTCCCTTTTTTTTTTTTTTTTTTCCCTTTTAGCCCCTCGAACATGTGATTTTTATTTCTCCAGCTGTAAAGCCGAGCGTGTGAATGTTAAATTGTTAAATAAGTCAAACATAATTATTCAAGCACGCGGCATAATGCGCTTCAGGAGCGCGGGATCTGAAACCCGACACGAAGGCTTTTGTGGGGGATTGTACTCCTGAGGGGGATGTCATTTTGACAAGAATGGATTTCCCCCCTTTCACAGCCTGTCTCGTGCTGTCTTGATGATGCTTTGGTGGAAGTCTCATCCGAGCAGAGTTGATTTTGATGGGGAATTATTCAAACCTTTCAGCTGCATCCCTGCGGGCCGGTTTTGCTCCGCGGGGCTGATGAGGTGATACCGGTGAGGAGCTCAGGGCTGAGGGCCTGGTGTGAAATAAAAAGAGTTTTGTTTTTTTTTCTTTTGCAAGGCATCAGGCTGAGCTGGTTATCTCTTGGTAATGCTGTCAAATGCTCTTTTCTGCAGTCTGAGCACATCGTCTACATCTGGCCAAAATATGGAATGAAAGGAAGATGTTTTGAACAAAAAACAGCCTTAATAGCAGATGGGGGGGAAAGTCATTAAAACTCAATTTTCAGGCACTTTTTTGGGCTTTTTTCAAAATCCAAAATCAGAAAATATTTTGTTTGTTTGTGGGCATAAAGGAAACATTGCCTTCTTTCAGTGGACAAAACCAAAATGCTCCTCAGTAGTGATCAGAACAGAAAGCTCTTTTCTCCTTTTTCTGTCCCACTCCTCAGTTTTGAGTTTTGCACCAGGCTGAGCTTTTCCTCTGGGAATTCCAGACATTGCTGCCATCAAACACTCGTGGTTATTTGCAGCGTGGGTTTTCATGCCCCACATGAGTCACTTGAGCAGGGGCTCACCCTGATTTTTGGGCATTTTGTGCTAGATAAAATGCTCTGTTCAGTGGTGCTGGTTGTGAAGTCAGTAAGACTTTAATGTGCTCTTCTGGCTGTTAAAAAAATGCCAGGAGAGCCAGCTAAGAACAAATCCCAGTTTCCTGTTCCCTTCCCACAAGTAAATACTTGTCAGGCATTTCCAGGAGCTCCACAGGACACAAACCAGTTTTACCTGTTTGATTACAAAACCTCTTTGTTCTGGACAAGAGCTCCAGGGAGGAGTTTTCCCCAACCCTCTGGGGATGACCTGCTCATACCTGAGGTGACAGCAGTTATTTCTCTGATCTCATCCTCACATTTGCACCGGTGGCCTTTGGGGTGAAGTTTTGGCTGTTGACATTTATTGATAGCTCTGCCCTGCTGGCACCAGTAATTCCTGCTCCTTTTTGACTTTTTCCCTTCGTGGCTGCTGGGACCCTGGTCCCCTCCTGCACAGGGCATTGTCAAGGACTCTCATCCATCTTGATGACCTTTATCAACATCGTGTGTTCAAACCTGAGCCCTTAAAGCCATCAGGGGGCCGTGCTGATGGGAGCCTGGATGAGCACATGGATAAATCCCTTTTCTTTTCCCTCCCCCTGCAACCCCAGGCTGACCACAGTGCACAGCCCAGCTGCTCTTTGTCTCCAAGTCTGATTAAAGGGCTGGGAGAAGGAGCTCGTGGTGGTTCAAGCCACGTTTCCCTTTTTGTGATGATGTGTGAGTGTATTTTTGGTGTTTTCTCTCCCGTACCAAGGCTGGCTCTTCCCAGCCCGCACGATCTGAGCGTCACATGTCGAAACCCCTCAAAGCTTCTGCTCGCTGTGTGTTCCACACTTGCTCAATCTGTTCCTATTAATTTTTAAAGGCGTTTTTAGCGGCTGATGAACAGCTGGTGGCACTTTGGGAGGCGCTGAGGAGCTGCTGTGCTGCTGCACACCGAGCTGGGGGATGCGGGCCCAGCGCCGGGGGGCACAGGGATGGGGGTTCCCTTGGGATGCAAACACCCTCCCTGTGCTGCTTCCCTCCCCTCCCCGGTCAGGATGGGGCTCTCCAGCTGCCACTTTGCTTTCCCTGCTGTTTTAAACCATCCTGGCTCACTGCAGGTCCTGAGCAGGGCTGGGCTCACCCTGCAGGATCCAGCTGGGGGATCTGCCTGAGCATCCTTGACAAAGCTATTTACATTCCTTAAATCACTGACTGAAAACATCATGCCTGGCTCCTTCTTTTTTGTCTTGGAGACAGCCAAGATCTAATCTATGATATTTTCTCCTTTTTTTTTTTTTTTTTTTTTTTTCTTTTACAGCTGTATGGATTTGTTAGGCCTAAAGGGACCCTTAGATCATCTTGTCTCACCCTCTGTTCAGTAGTGACCGTGGAAATCCATCCAGCTTCCCCTTTTTTTTTTTCATTTGTGAGCTGTGACACCCTGTCAGGGGAGCCAATATTTTGCATGTTCTTTTCAGTGCAGGGGGAGCCAATATTTTGGATTTCTTTTCAGTGAATTCTTTTCTGGGCCCCTTTGCAGTGAGCTGGGAGTGATGCACGTTTCAGTCACCCCCAGAGCAGTGACTGTGCTGTCTGCAGTGACTAAATTTAACATCCTCAGTCAAATCAAAGCACTCCGTGGGTATATTTATCCACTGTTTCAGGATGGGAGGAAGGGAGGTGGTTTCTGAGCATCTCTGGGAAATGCCTTGTGGGTTGCTGCTCCCTCTGCCCCAGGCTCCTGCCTTCCTGCAGGTGGAAATGCATTAATTGAGATCATAGATTTAATAAATGGAAAAAAACGTGGCTGTGTCAGAGGGCTCTGTCTGATGTGCCATCCTCTCTGGAAAGCACAGGCCAGGAATTTGCCTGCCAGGCGTAGGAGACTGCACCAGAGAGTGAGTTTTGTCTGGAAACCTCTTGATGCTTCCAGTTAATCATGGCTTTGGGAAATTCAGGGCTTGCTATTTTGAGAACTGAATCAGAGAGGAAGTGAGGGTTGTTCCTACACTCGGGATATGATTGATGGAAACCCTTTTTTTTTATTTCTGAAATAACATTTCTTTCTGGGAGGTATTTCACCAGCGAAGCAGAGTCTGTAATAAAATAAAACCCAATCCTTTTATCTCCTTCAGGGAGGGCAGGGAAGAGGAGGAGCAGCATCCTTGCTGCACACGGATGTCTTGGCTCTGCTGCTGCACTGCACAGCCTTGAGAGGCTTCATTTGTGTCCAACATGGAAAAATTGCAAAGAGAAAAGCTCTTGGTAGTGTTTGTTTGCCTGGTAGAGCCATCCTTTCCCAGGTTCTCTTCCTTTTGAAATAGTTCTTGGAAAACTGAGCAGGAATTGTGCAGTGAGGAAGAATAAAACACCCAAATCAGGAGCTCTGATGCTCAACACTGGCCCCTGATTGTGGCTGTTTTTACAGAGTAAGAATTTTTACATTTTTAGGGTTTTTTTTTCCCCAAAATTATGGAAACTCACAGAAAGAGGTGAGAAATTCCCAGCTCCCTACCTTGCCTCGGGAGCTGGGAATTTCTCCTCTCTGCTCTGAGCTGCTCCTCCCTGCCCTCAATCTTCTGAACATCCTGGTTTAGCTCCTGCTGGCTGCCTGTTTTTCTAGGAATTGGGAATTTAACAGAGTTGTTTTCCAGGAAACCCAGAGGTGACACTTTTGAGGCTGACAGGAAGTGACTGAGGTGTCCAACTGTGTAAGGCTGATGGAAGGGTCAGGCCAGCAGCAGAATCTTGGCACATCCCTCTGGTTTAGGTGCTCAAGACAGGGAAAATCAGTGGATAGAGACAGTCTGGTGAAAATATATGAGGAATCTCTCCTTATAACAGCTAAAGGTTCAACCAGAGCATCCTCCAGCTTTGGATGTTTGTTTTTTTTTTAATTTTATTTCAAGAGCAGTGAATTCCTGTGATGGCTTTTTGTGGCTCTCAATAACCTGGATAAATTGGGCATTTGTTCCTGATGTGAAATCTTCCAGAGCCTCTGGACAGGAGGAGGGAGCAGTGGGAATATTCTCCTGCCTCTCTCCATGAGTGGCAGCCTGCATCACTCCTTCCTTCCTCAGAGAAACTGCAGAAGGGGCAATAACAGCAGCTAAATTGGCAATTCTGGAGGGCTGAAGTTCATGTCAGTTATTTTCCAGACTTGCTGGATGCTTGCAGACATTCACAGAGTGCTGCAGGAGATGGGTAAATGATTTCCTGATTGATTTCATGTCTGAACATGGCTTTGTGGGATTTGGGGGCCTCTTCCAGCTCGGGAGGAAGGGGTGGGAGCTTAAATCATAATCTGAACTAAAGTTTCCTGGGTTTAGACAGGAGGAGTTTGCTTCTCTGTGCCCCACAACTGAACTGCTGTAGGATGCTCTGGGTGATCTTATCAATGGTTTTCAGTTACTTATGAAAAACCAGGACCCTGTTCTTGCAAATGATCCAGGATGAAGCCAGAGCTCAGTAGCACCAAGAGATGGCTCAGTTTGAAGAGCAGTTCTGAGGGTCCTGGAGCAGCCCCTGGTGATGATGGCTTTGGTTTTGTGTCCAAGTGTCCCCAGTGCCTGGAAAATAGATTTTTAACAGGTGTGTTAGTGCTGATCTGGGGCAAGGAGGCAGCTCAGGCCTGGCTGGCTTTGGGGGAATTTTGTTTGTAATGATAATAAACCCCACAAGTTTACAAGGGGATCCTCCTCCCTGGAGTCTGGGAGAGGATTAGGGCTAAGGAAATGAGCTTCATTCTGCTTTCCTGTCCTTCTCTTCCTACTTTTCATCTTCCTGAGTGTTTCTGCTCAATCCACTCTGTGTTTTGAGGTGCTTGGGAAGGGGGTTTGAGCAGAGGAGAGCCCCAGCCCTCTCCTGGCTGTGTATTCCCAGAGCTGTTATTCCCAGCACATCGAGTTCTTTTGCACTTTTCCTTCTCTTCTGGGCTTTTTTCCCCTCCTTATTTTTAACTCAAAGCTGTGAAAGTGAAGCTGTTTCATCCAGTTGGGTCCCTGCTCGTGCAGGAAGCTCAGAGCAGCCCTTCCATCTGTGGAGCCAAGTGGGATTCCTGCTACAAGCCCTGACTCCGTGTAGCTGCAGGGAAGGAAACTTCAGTGGGAAAGGTCTCCCATCCCTGCAAACACAGCAGTGCCAGGTTCTGAGCAAATCAAAGCAGCAAATCCCAGGCAAATTCGAAAAGCTGCCTTTTTACAGAGCACTTGAAAAACTCCTGTTTGCTTCCTGCCTCTTTTGTGTACGTTGGAATTACAGGAATTTCTTTGAGCTTAAACGAGTTTTTCTCCTGATTTGTAAAACACAGCTGGTCTCAAACGGCTTGTGATGGTTAAGCTGCTGCTGCAGGAGGGCTTTAGGAGGGACTTGGCTTCCCTGAGGCTCCCTGGGGCAAAGCTGATGCTTTGCAGGTAGGATGGGGGAGTGAAGTTGAGCTGCAGGAAGAATCCAGGGCTCAAAGCCTGAGGAATCCATGGAAAAGCTTCCTCTGCCTCCAGGGCTTGGAGCAGGGAGGTCTCTGAAGTGTTAAGCTGCTGAAGTTGGATATTTCCATTCAGTGGGATGGTGACTCCAAAACCAAACCCCTGGGTGTGACAGGGAGGGACAAACCTGTCCTTGGTCTGTCCCTCTGCAGCTGGGCTCTGGAACTGCTCCTGGCCTGGGCATCTCCTGTTGCTCCAGGGCTGGAAGGGATTTAAACTTCCCTGGAGGAAGCTGTGGCCCTGCCAGAAGTTGGGGGCACTNTTTTTTTTGTGTTCCATATGTTTTGCCCTGACCTCCCAGCTCCCTTTCGGAGCCAGGTGGAAATGGGAACCCAAAGGTATGTGAAAATCTTTAATATTTTCTGCTTACATCCCAGGCCTTGATCGAGAGGGATTAAACTTAATCCAGATTAAAGCCAGTTTCTTGGAAGCAGGTTTGGATATCCGTGTTTTGCATCTGACTAGCTGCTTTTTCCATCTGTTTCGACAAATCCAATCAATACTGGGGGAGGGAGGGGGGATGTTTTTGCAGGAGAGCCTCTCCTTGCAGCCTGCAAGGAGCCCTTGGCTGGAATTCACTTGGAGTAACTCAAGGCAGAGCTGNAAAAAAAAAAAAAAGGCTTTTAAACACTTTCCTTGGCGTTGTTTTTATACAGGGCTGCATTTTTTCCTTTAGCACCTGGGATAACGATGAAGGAAATCAGGCAAGGAGAATTTTNATGGAGTGTGCTGGCTGAGGTGGCAGCTTTTTCATTCAGAGTCTGCTCATGGAGTGATAAAATCACAGAATGGTGGGGAAGGGACATTGAAGCCCATCTTGTCCCACCCTCCTTCCACCAGTCCAGGGTGCTCCAAGCCCCCTCTGAGTGACCTGTGCCACTCCAGTGCAGAATTTGAGGTGTGGGGACAGCCCAGGTGACAGCTGTGAGCAGAGCCACGCCCCTGTCTCACCTTCTACCCCCAGGAATCAACGTGAGCTGCTCCTTTTCCATGCTCTGCCTGTGCTGAGCAGTTCTTTGCTTAGGGTGCAAAGAATCCCTGAGGAACTGCTGCCTCTGACAGGGGCTTTTCCCTGGAAAAGTTGGGGTGGCTCATTTTGAGTCACAAGGTGAGGGTTTGGCTTTGTGCACCCTGAGTTAAGGGCTGGGGTCAGAGAAGGACTTGGAGCCCTTGAGCACGGGGAGGGGATGAGGTTGAGGAGAAGCTGACCCATCATTTGGGGAGGAAACTTAATTAAATCTGACTGAATTCGAATTCTTAGCAGGAGCAGCTGATTTCTGGACAAAGTTTAGCCTGTCCTGGTGTTCCCTGTGGTGTAAGACAAATATTGGAGCCATTTCTGGGGTTGTTTGGCCATCCTGTCCCTTTGCATTGGTGCTGTGAGGTCAGGAGTTGTCTGCAGGACCCTTTCCCCTGAATATTCCAGATAATTTTATCCATGGAAAGCGTGGATAGATAATTATAACCACCCTGCTTAGCACGGGGTGAGCTCTGAGCCTTTTTTAGGCTCTCGAAATCCTGCAGAGATCCATCCAGAGAACAGGGTTTGGAGCACCTGGAAACACAGGGGCACAGAGGGAATGATCCTGTGCTCACACACCTGGGCACGAAGTGTCTTTGTGGCAGCTCAGTCCCATGCTCAGGGCTTTGCAGACCGCCTGTAGAAACCAGCATTTGAAGTTAATTAGTGGNCTCTCTCTCTCTCTCTCTCCAGTAGGTAAATTACCCTTTGTGCCAGTGGATTGGTTTCATATGGATGCTTCCAATTTCTCCTGCACGTGCAAAATGTTCCTAAACCTCTTTTTTTATATATATATATAT
>VZTZ01003479.1:346707-386393 GCA_013400955.1 Drymodes brunneopygia | reverse complement strand
TGAGGGTTTGGCTTTGTGCACCCTGAGTTAAGGGCTGGGGTCAGAGAAGGACTTGGAGCCCTTGAGCACGGGGAGGGGATGAGGTTGAGGAGAAGCTGACCCATCATTTGGGGAGGAAACTTAATTAAATCTGACTGAATTCGAATTCTTAGCAGGAGCAGCTGATTTCTGGACAAAGTTTAGCCTGTCCTGATGTTCCCTGTGATGTAAGACAAATATTGGAGCCATTTCTGGGGTTGTTTGTCCATCCTCTCCCTTTGCATTGGTGCTGTGAGGTCAGGAGTTGTCTGCAGGACCCTTTCCCCTGAATATTCCAGATAATTTTATCCATGGAAAGCGTGGATAGATAATTATAACCACCCTGCTTAGCACGGGGTGAGCTCTGAGCCTTTTTTAGGCTCTCGAAATCCTGCAGAGATCCATCCAGAGAACAGGGTTTGGAGCACCTGGAAACACAGGGGCACAGAGGGAATGATCCTGTGCTCACACACCTGGGCACGAAGTGTCTTTGTGGCAGCTCAGTCCCATGCTCAGGGCTTTGCAGACCGCCTGTAGAAACCAGCATTTGAAGTTAATTAGTGGTTTTAGGGAATTTTTTTTTTTTTTGCCTTTTTCCTCCCTTCCTGCCCCTTTTTCTGGGCCAAGTGCCCAGCACAGCTTGGTGGCTTTCAGCAGGGGCTGCACGAGGTCGGAGCCATCAGCACCCACGTCCTCCCACGTGTTTCACACCTTCCCACGCTCCAGCTCCCTCCTCTGCTGCTCAGCACTCGGCATCCTTCCAGGTTCATTAGGGAGCGGCTAATTAGGGGCAGAGGGAAGGAGCTGGACAGGGCAGAGGGGCTGTGTTGGGCTGTGGAGCTGATTGATGGAAACCCGCTGTGCTCACCTGAGTCTGCTCCAGGCACCTGAGCCAAGCTCCTGCTGGAGCCAGCTTGTTTGTGGTTTTCCCCCTCTAATTTGCAGGAAAAATCCCATTTCCCCACCCTCATTACCCTCACACCCTCCTTTTGTGACCATCACAAAGCCATGCAAAGAGCTCTCTCCACTCTGAATTTTTTCTTAAGAGGGAATTTTGTAATATCTTTAATCTGGAGGGAAGCAGGCAGCCCTCAGCTCAGATTTGCAGTGCTCAGGCCTTTCTGGGAATCCTCCTGGTGTCTGGGAATCCACTGGGAGGATGCTGAAATCCCAGCTGCAATAAAAGTGGAGCCTCTTATTAGTTTCTTCTCCCTGCTGGCTCCCTCTGCCCAAATATATTCCATTATTGCTCTGAGCAAAGGCAAAATTCGTCTGACTTGTGCTTCACAGGTCAGCAAATCCCAGCCTGTGCTGGGGTGCTCTGGGATTGTGTGAAAAATGAGGGGTCAATGTGCTGGGCAAAGCTGGGGAGGTGACACAGCACCCTTGGGCAGTGGTGGCACCTTGGAACAACATGAAAAATATTTCCAGAGGGAGAGAAATACAAGGACAGCTCTCCAGAAGGCTTTGGGAGTCACAGGGGTGCAAATGTGTGAGTAAAATTTAACACCTCAAGATGAACATGTGCAAAAAAAAATGCATCCTTCTCCTCCACCTTCAGAAAGCTGGGGTTCTGTACAGGAATTCTTCCAGACAGAATTCTTCTGGACAGGAAGAATTGTTAAAAATTGTTTAAAAAACTGTTAAAATCAGTCTGGGCTGAATCTCCTGGGCTCTGTCCCACAGGGATCTCTGACAAGAACAAGGTGCTTTCTCCTTTCTTCATTTAATATTTAATTTATGCTGTTTTGTGTCATGCAGAAACATGAGGTGGGCTGGGGTTACCTTAAACCCCAGTGTGGTGCCACAGCCTGGTGACTCATTTCCAAATCAGCCTTCAAAAGTGCTACCAAAACTTGTGCCAGAAATGGTTTGTGGATACCAAGGCTTTTGATTTTCCTTCCTTTCTTGCCTTTCTGCCATTGGTGAGTTCTGGGCAAATTGACAGGCCCAAGCTGAGCCAGAGGAAGTGGAGATGAGGGAAGGAAGGAAGGAAGGAAGGAGGAGGAGGAGGAGGACATGGCCACTCACCCCTGCACCTCTAACTGAGCACTTGGGGTTTTTTCCTGTTCAGGGGCAGATCCTGGGGACCCTCTTGTCCCCTCCTCATGGTGCCACCCATTTTTACCCAGGAGCTTTGCCACAGCACCAGGTGTCTCCTGCTCAGTCCCGTGCTGAGTGCATAAAGATGCCATTTCCCTGTCTCTCCTGTTGAATTCTCCACTCTGGCAGAGGTGTTTGCAGAGGCAGCATCTCTCCAAAGCCTCATGTGGGGTGGGCTTGTCCTGGAGCAGAAGGGGAGCACGTGGAGCTCACAGGCAGCTGGGTTGGGCTCACAGCCCATCGGGTGTCTTGTGAATCCCCTGCATTTACAGGAAATCAGCTGTTTCTTGTCACCCAGAGTCTTTCCCAAGGCCATGCCCTTGCCTTGGCTTTGTGCCTGCACATCCCCTGAGCTCAGAGTGCCTGTGCCAGCCTGCTGAGCTTGCCCCAGACTCATGACTTGGCTGAGTGTGACCCTCACAATGCTCTCACCCAGTGCCCTGAACACTTCCAGCACCCGTGGGTGCTGCTGAGCTTTCCCCAAGGGCTGAGCTCACTGCTGTGACTATTCCAGGAGCCATCAAATCAATCTCTGCGCCGCCTTCAGCTGGAGGCTCTTTCCCAGCTCATCTCTCTTGACTTTGGTGTTGGCTCACTTGAGAAAGCCGCTGGGTTTCCCCCCCCTGAGGCTTTTAAAGTCCCATCAAAGGCAGCTCCTCGCTCCAGTCGCCGCTATCACATAGAGATAATAAAAGAACCCGAATGAGGCAGCAGCTCAGCAGCCGTGGCGGAGGAGAGAGCCCATTAAGGAGCAGAATAACTCTTTATTGCTGTTGTATTAGAGGGACTCGGCAGCATAAAGCAGGCACTGGAGTTTCAGGGCATTAATTCCTGCGTTTGGGAGCTGTGGGAGGCACAGGGAGCGGGGCTGTGGCCAGGCTGGTTTGTGACTCTCGGAGCTTTGGGCTGCTTTGCCTCTTCTCTTCTTGCTTTTGGATCCTCTCTGTGTCCCTGGGGAGTGAGGGACCTGCCCTGCCCTGGCCCTGGCCAGGAGTGTTTGCTGTGGGGTGGGGACAGAGGAGCACAGACAGCTCTGGATGCTCAGACATCGAGGCTCAGGGACCCTACAGACCTGTGACAGTGTTCCCTTCATTCCTCAGCTGCTCGCTGATGGGAAAAGACAAATTGGTGTCTTAAATATGGGAGATGGGGTGTGTGCATGTGGATAACTTATGGTGGTGTGACAGAGTGCAGAGATTTTCTAGCAGTAGCCATAAATCCACCTGAATTGTTCTTTTCTCCTCCTTGTAAGGGAGCAGCTCCTGAGTGACTGCTCACTGTTGTAAGGCTTCATGATTTCAGACATGATGCCAGCCCTGAAGAGCCTGAAATAAACCTGTAAAAATCCTATACGAGTCCTGTTCCCCCTGGAAATCAGCGGTGCCTTTGCCCAGCGATTTAATATTTGCATCCCCAGCACGTAATGTGGCCAAATCATGGGTTTAATGCAAAACAGTGATGGTTTAATAACGTTGTTTTTAAAAGCCCATTCAGACACACGGTGTGGCTTAAAGCAGCACTTTACAGCTCATGGGCTTCACCACCCAGTGGGGCTGGGGGAGAGGAGGAGGAGCTGCCAGATCTCTGGGACCAGCAGTGAAGCAAATGGAAGTGGCAGTGGAGGATCCCTGGTATTTGTTGGAGGAGGGAAGAGGCTTTGCCGTGCCCATCTGCTGCATGGTTCTTGCAGTGAAATACAGGGACAGAAACCCGGACACACCATCACAGGAAAACTTCCCTGGCTTTGATCTGACATCCTTATCAAACATGGATCAGCCCAAACCCGCTCAGCTGGCACCTCTCCAGGAGCTGGGTGCCAGCAAACACCACGCCTGGCATGAGTGGGAATGGGAGGAGAAGCCCTGGCATCCCTGGGCAGGCGAAGAGGAGTCACAGGGGAAATCACCCAGGCAGGCACGGGAAAGGTTCAAACCAGTTGTGCAAACCAGTTGTTATTGAGCGGCCTCATCCCCAGCAGGCAGCTGGGTGGATGTGGTCCAGCTGAGAGGATGGGTGTAGGAAAATCCAGCTGATTTGATCCTTCCATGGGGCTGTGCCCACCCTTGGCATCCCAGGGAAACACCACACCGTGTCTGATTTCCTCCTGCCCAGATGCTCTTCCCAGGTACCAACTTAATCAGATGTTGATTTAAGGAATTCCCCAGCAAATTCCTGGGATGCTGAAGCAGCAGCAGCTCTGGCTGCTCTGTGTCCAGGGAAAAGGGCTGGTTTAGTGTTTGCTGTTTGGGATCTTGCAGGTTTATGCCCCAGACAAGAACTCAAATAACTGATCCAGAGTAGGCAGGTTGTGGTTGGTGCTCCCCTCACACTCTGAGCTGTTCTGCTCTTCCAGGTCCAGCCAAAGTCCAAACCACAGGACAGGGGTATGCAAACAGAGGAGATGGGAGACTGGAAGCTGCTGGTTTGCAAATCCCAGGTCGTGCCCAGCCCAGGGGGGTGTGCAGGTGGCTGGGAGGTGCTGGGAAGTGCCCAGGTGTGCAGGGAGAAGAACAAACAGGAGCTGACCGGCCACATGCACCAGTGAGAGAAAACACAGGATTCTCCAGCACCTCAGGCTGGAGGCAGCTGGATCAAATCCTCCCTGCTCTCAGGGCTGCTTTCCTTTGAGCATTCCTGTCCCTGGGACTGTTCCCAGCAGTGTTTTTATTGTGGGATGCCATTATCCAGCTCGGAAATGGAATCTCTGGGTTCCTCCCATGCCGAGTGTTCCCCAGCCCAGCTGGTTTGTTTTTTCCAAACCTGAGAGAGTTTATTTGGGAGTTTTTCTGGTTGCTGAGAGATACCATCAGTTTGTCTCTGATTTTGGGGTCAAGTTTCTGCCTCGGGCTGGCGATGTTTAGCCTGGGGATTTGTTTTGCCCTTTAGGAGTTTAGGGGCAAAGCAGAAAATGACTCCCAGTAATTGCAGGCTGTGAAACCTTCTCTCCCTGGCAGGGGATGGGCAGAGGTGGCACAGAGAGGTCTCTGCCCAGAGTTATCAGTGCTGGGCAGAGCTCCTGATTTGCTGAGAAGCAAATCTCTGTTTGTTCTGGGAATGCTCAGTGCTGGCTCTGAGCCCTCAGCTCATTCCCACTCTCAGGGTCACTCCTGGAGTGCCCAGAGCTGGGAAGTTCCTCCTGTGTAAAGTGTTCTCCAGCCCAGCTGGGTCAGTTTGTTTTTTCTAATTAAAAAAAAAAGTTTATTTTAGGGTTTTCTAGATGCTCAGAGATACCATCAGCTATAAACAATGCTGGAGGAGGTAGAAGAGCAGTGAACATAATAATTTATTTTCTGTTTGGCTTTGGTTTATTTTAAAATCTGTAATTCCTAAAAGAAAGTGTTGGTAGTGAGGAAGAAAAGNTTTTAATTTTAATATTTTAATTTTTATTTTCTTTCTTTTTCCCATGAAGTGCAGAACTTTTAAACCTGCAGTCACGTGCAGGGCCCTGGTGCCTCACTTTGTGGTGCTGCTGTTTTGCAGCAATGATCTCTCTGGTCAGTAAATGATCAGCTGCCTGGCTGGATTTAACTCATGCCCATAAATACTGGAATTTCAGGATTTTGAAGGGCATCCCTCCCTTGTGGTGGCCAAACCACCAGAAATTTCCACACAGACCCTTTGCAGGTCACTGCTAGAAAAAAGTGTCTGTGCCTCACCTGCATTTTGTACCTTTATATTCCTGTTCATATTCCTGCCATCCTATTGTCAGTGGGATGTTATATATAGCTTTTATGGTAATTTTGTGTGCTGAGTGCAGTTTCCAGGGAGGAAATTGCATTGAGAAATGGGTGAAGGAGTAATAATAATAATAATAGCAATAATCTGCATAAGCCCCTGTCGTTAAAACCCACAGCCCTACATGTCCTGGAAGAAAAAGTGCACAGATAAGGGAATAGTTTTCCAAACAGCATCTTCCAATGACTTGGAGAGGGATTTTGGACAGGGGATGGAGTGGCAGGACAAGGGGAAATGGCTTTAAACTGGCAGAGATTTGGGTTAGATGGAAACTGGGAAGGAATCCTTCCCTGTGAGGGAGGGGAGGCCCTGGCCCAGAGCAGCTGTGGCTGCCCCTGGATCCCTGGCAGTGTCCAGGGGCAGCTTGGATAAATCAATACCAATATGTATTGGTTATTTTGGAATGTGCTGGTGTTCCAGAAGCTGGGAAAAGCCTCAGCTGGGATCAGGGGCCCTCAGGGGTGTGGGACAGACCCTGCCCGGCCTGGCCAAACACCCGAGCCACAAACCAGGCCTGTCTGTGCCTGCGAGCAAGGAGCTGTTCCACAGGCAGAAACGAGACACAGTTTAGCAAACACTTCAGGGCTGACTTACTTTTAAGAATGTTGTTTAATCCTGTTGAAATTGAGAGGATTACTTCTCCTTAAACTCATGCTTAAGCCCTTCCCTGGCTGGGGGTGGGATCTGTGAGGAGCAGGCCTTGCACTCGGCTTGTCTTGCTCTTAGCAGGATTTGTTGTTGGAAAAAATATTCCCTGATATTGAGACAATCACTGTTCAGCCCTCTGGAGATGCTTCAAGGAGGTTTTTTGTGCCTGATCCCTCACACTCGGAGGCTTTGCTGTCACACCTGAGTGTGGATTTGGGATCCTCAGTTGTGTTGGCTCCTCACTTTCTCACCTGAGTGAGGATTTGGGATCCTCAGTTGTGCTGGCCCCTCACTTTCTCACCTGAGTGAGGATTTGGGATCCTCAGCTGTGCTGGCTCCTCACTTTCTCACCTGAGCATGGATTTGGAATCCTCAGTTGTGCTGGCTCCTCACTTTCTCACCTGAGTGGGGATTTGAGATCCTCAGTTGCGCTGACTCCTCATTTCTCACCTGAGTGTGGATTTAGGATCCTCAGTTATGCTGGCTCCTCATTTCTCACCTGAGTGAGGATTTGGGATCCTCAGTTATGCTGGCTCCTCATTTCTCATCTGAGTGAGGATTTGGAATCCTCAGCTGTGTTGGCTCCTCATTTCTCACCTGAGTGAGGATTTGGGATCCTCAGCTGTGCTGGATCCTCACTTTCTCACCTGAGTCAAGATTTGGAATCCTCACTCAGTTATGCTGCTCCTCACTTTCTCACCTGAGTGGGGATTTGAGATCCTCAGTTGCGCTGACTCCTCATTTCTCACCTGAGTGTGGATTTAGGATCCTCACTCATCTCCTCACTGGAAGCAGGGCTTTGATGTGGAGGATGTGCAGAGCTCGGGGCTGTTCAGCAAAGAACAAAGGGGAATTTGTTGCTGAGGAGAACAGGGAGCTTTTCTCTTAAATTTCCCTGCAAGTCAAACCCTGCGGTGGAACTGTCTGATTCATAAACTGGATTTTTACTTCAGAAGGCTAAAAATAGAGTACAGAAGAGACTCATTCAGTCAGTCTAGGACTTCCCTGGCACTATTTTAAGCCTTCTGGAGCAGGGCTGGGGGTGCCAGTGGAGTTTCCAGTCTCCGTGCCCTGTCTGGGCTCGGTGTTTCGGGTACCACTTGTGATGTTCTGTGCTGTGATGAGCCCTGGAGCCTTTCAGGGATGTTCTGCTCCCTGTTTTTCATGTGGGAATATCCCACTAAACACCAAACTGTGGCTGTTTTTTGACTTGGCTCTACGTGTGGGGCACCAGCAGGCAATAGCCAGGCTGGAATTCATGGCAAATGAAAAACGAGAGGGATGAAGGTTGCAAAAGTGTGGAGGAGAAGGAGGGTCTGAGATGAGGCTCCCATTGATGTTCTGGGATAAAAATGTGGGGAGGGAGAGAGGCTCTGAGTTCATCCCAGGAGAAAATTTAGACATGTGGTGGATGTTGTGGAGGTGGCTCAGCAAACCAGGGGAGCATCCCTGAGTAAAATCCCTAAATAAAGGGACCTGAGGGGTCCCTGTGGCTGGGTTTGGGTGCAGGGAGCAGCAGCCCCCACGGAGCTGGGTTTGTACACCTGGAGCCCACCCAAGGAGCCCTTTATTCATATCCAGTGGACTGGAAACCAGTCCAAAAATAACAGGCTTGCTTTTATCACTCCAGCTTTGAAATGGTGAATGTGAACAAGACTAAAACACGGTTTAAATCTGCAAGGGACTCAAAGCCCATTCTTTGTTCCTCTTCACTGAAAATTCCCCATAGCAATTAAAACTTCCATCAAAAGTGGGAGTTTTTTTCTGAAAAACCTGGTGGTTTTATTGCTTCTGACTGCAATGCTGATGAGAATATTTTGGTGTTGAATCACTGCTGGCTGTTTTCTGCCAGAAAAGGGCGATGGTCTGTGCTCACCTCTGACAAACTGATGATGCATCTTTATTGAATTGCAAGAAGTCAGAGCTGTTCAGTCTTGGCAAGTTTGCCTCAATAAGATAATTCTGTGTGAGGAGAGACACAAAAGGAGTTGTAATCCTTTTGTAATAAAACACAAAGTAAGAGGGTTTTCTCAGTGCTTCTTAGTGTCACGTAAAACCTGTCAGGGCAGGTCTGGGCTTATTAAATGAGTGTGGAGATGGAGTTTCCTGGGATGAAACTGTTCAATAATAACTTTATAGCTGAGGGTTAGATGTATTTTGTGCTCAGTGGTGGAACCTAAAACAGGGTTTGCACTGGCAGTGCCCTGCCAGCCCTGGTGGTGACACTGGGACACTGAGGGGGGACTGGAGCACTTCCAGCCAGTGGGGGTTCAGGTACAATCACCAGGCTGGGGTTCCTTGGGCTCCCACCAAACCTTCCTGTGTCCTCAGTGAACACACCAGCATCTTTTTCTCTCATTTCCAGGTGATCTCTGCAGTATCCAGGCTCTCCTTCCACAGTATTGCTCAAACCAAAGGAATTAGGTAAGATCCTTTCAATATGATGCTTTATAAAATAACATCTCTCTCTCTCCCTCTCCATATTCCTCATATTTAATCACATCAGACTTTTTAGAAGCTGCACATAACGGGATTAAACAGACACCAAGGGTGCTATTTGGGATGTAGGTAAGATCCTTCTAAAAGCACCTTACAGCTGCTTGGGAATAGTTTCAGATGAAATCAGTGACACTGGCATGAATTGTGTGCACTGTCCTTGCTGGGGAGGGCAGCAGGCTGAGTTTTGGTGGCTCTTGCTGGAGGTTTTGCTCAAGTTCATGAGAAATCCCAGGAAAGCCAGCAGTGCCCAGGAGCTGTGGCATCATCCCACTGTCCCCACTGCCCCCTGCCCTTGTGCAGGAGAGCCCTGGGACCTTTCTGCCCTTAACAACTGGGAAATGTCCCTTTGACTTTGTCAAAGGCACATCCTTGGTGAGGAGGGTGGGAGTGCCCTGACACCCGGGCTGTGCTGCTGCTCCTGCTCCTGCTCTGCTCACTGAGGGAGCAGTGCAGAAGGAATTAAAAGCAGCAGACAGCCCCTATTAAGCAGAGCTGTTATCCTGCTCTTTGTTCAGCTCCCTGCAAAATTGCTTTGCAATTGCCTTCCTTGTTAGTGTGCATTTGTATTATTAATCTGGGAACATCTCATTAGGACCGCGGCTATAACGGGGATGAGTTTGCAGCCTGAATTACCTTTCCTTGTTTTTTTGGGGGGGAGTGTGTGTGTGTTTTCACCCCCCAACTACAGACCACATTCGATTTTCTCCACAGCATGTGTCCTGCTGCAGTTCTGGGTGGGGATCTGTGCTGCATCCCCAGCCAGGCTCAGCCAGGATGAAGGGATTCAGGCTGGATGGGGTCCCTGCCTCATTCCCAGCCCTGCCACCCATCCCCAGCACCTCCTGCCATGATTCCCACTGTTGGAACATATTTTCCCTGCCTTGTCTGCGCTGAGATTGCTGGAGGGGAACAGCTTTTCACGTGTAAAACCAGCTCAGAGCCTTCCCATCTGTTAAACACAGATCCCAGCAGGGCTGGGGGGAGATGCAGAGGCCGAGGGTTGGAGGAATAAAGATGTGCTGTAAGTTAAGGACTGTTTGTTGTGATGGTAGCCCTGAGTCCTGGAGGAGCCTGCAGTGATTCTTGTTTTAGGGGAAAACAACATCCAAGGAGTTTAGGGGATGGGAGCAGTGGGGGATGCACGAGCACAAACTGCAGTGCCTTGGCAAGGGCTGGGTTTAAGTCTTGGGGCATCTCTGGGAGGGGTTCCAGGGTGTCAATCCTGGCAAAGCCCTTCCCAAGGCAGGGAGGGAGGTCCTGGGTCCAGCTCAGAGGATGAAGGAGCTGCCATCCCTTGGGAAGGCTTTGGCTGAGCCCCTGGGGGTTGTGTTGAGAGCTGGGCATAGCTGGGATCCAGGGACAAGGGAGGCTTTGCTATTCTTGTGGGTATGTGGCTTTTTCTCATTCATTTTACGACTGGCATTTACAGTTCCCACTGAAATCCTTTATCTTGGGAGCCTTTGGCACCATAATTACACAAGAATAGCACAGGGATCCTCAGCTGTGCTGTTCTAGCCCTGTTTTCCTGTGTATTAACCCTGTTTCTCCTCCAGCTCTGCAGGAACAGAAAATGCTGTCACTCCTTTAGCTGGAAAATAGAACAGACTAGAAATGAATTCTATAATTCCAGGAAAATACTCTCCTGGGAGTGTCCCCTCCCACCTCGCTGTCCCCTGCAGCCACAGAGCCCTGGCTTTGTCCATTGCTGCATCTTCTTTCCTTCAAATTAGGTGATTTCTTGCTGCACCATCACAAACCCCTCAGTGACAGGAGCTAGTCTCAGGTGAATTCATCTGAATTAATCTAATCTTCTGGGAACCAGCAGCAGCTCTGGCTCCCTGAAGGGAGTGCTCACATCAGCCACCACTGCCCCTCAGCTCCTCGGGGTCCATCCTCTTCCCTCTCCCAGTGAAGGTGCTTCCATTGGAAGTGGGAAAAATCTTGTTGGCTTAGGCACAGTGCTTAAAACCATGGTAAATACAGTGAAATTTGGATGCTGTGTGGATTGTGTGGGCTCCAGCCCCACAGCATGAATGTGGCTCTGCTCCAATCCCTATTTTAAGGTCTGAGAATCAGGATCACGCCAATTAACAGTGAAATAAATCCCAAAGCCCATTACTTGTCCTTAAATAAGTTTCATGGCGTGTAGAAAAATAAAAATCAATCTTGTGTGCTGTTCAGTGAAAAAAAAAAAAATCCCTCTTTCTGTCTTAATAATTTCTGGCTACAGGAACCTTGGCAGAGGAGCCCTGTTTCCCAGAGTCCTGCAGATAGCTATCAGGATAGCTCTGTGGAGATGACAGAGTGTTTCTTCCAAGAAACAAGCAGCAAAAACAGGGTAAAAACTCGATCCTGAGCACAGTGTTTTATTTGCAATGTGCCTAATGTGCAGCAGCTGTAGCTACAGCCCTGCTGTGACCATCCTCTGCCTGCCCTGTCCCCATCCCAGGGCTGCTTCCACAAATCCTGCAGGAAACAGGCTCTGTGCTGGTGGGATGGGAGCTTTTTGCTGGAATTTTCATCCCTGTGTTGTCCCAAAGGGTTGTAGGTAGGGGCAAAGAGCAGATCCTCACTGCTCAGGAGAGATTTCTTTCATTATTATTGGTTCTCATCCTTCCCTCCATCTTTTTTGGAGCACTGTCAGCACTTCCAGGGAGAAGTTCCACTGTGCCCCATCCCTGGCTGTCCCTGAACAAGGAGCCTTTATTATCCAGTCAGGATTTTCCACTGCAGCCCTAATTCCATTACCCCATTCCCAGGCTGACTGGCACTTCCCAGGCAGCCTGGAGGATTTTGGAGCAGCGTGGCCTTTGCACAGGGGTGTCGTGCAAAGCTTCCCCTGTGCTTTGGAGCAAGAGCTTCCATTCCCTTTCTGAGTTTTCCTTCCAAGTTTTCTTGAGCAAACTCAGCTCTCTGGAGGACAGCAAGACTTCTTATTGCAGGTCCCAACAAACCAGGATTATAATTATTTTCTTAAAGCTTTTTTTTTTTCTGTTTTCCCTTAAGATTTTCCTGCCACAGCCACGACTGTTCCCTGCTGCCTGTGGCACATCCTGGCATCCTCTGGGCTCCATCATCATCATCCACCTCGTGCTCCAGGGGCTGAAAATGAGCTCTGAGCAGAGGAGGGGGCATGTGTTTATTCATCTCCCTGAGATCTGTGTTTTTCCTGGAAGCAGAGTTCTGCAAGCAAAGCAGGAGGTTGAGGAATATTGGCTCATTCTGCCCGCATGCATTTTTAATGTGTGCACAGCAGAGCCCAGCTGAGAATGGGAAGGGGTTTGTGTGTTCAAAGGCCTTTATGGAGGCCCTAAATCTGAGCAAATCCTTTCTACATGAACTGAACCTCTCGGTGACTCTCCTAAGAAGGCACCACAGTTAATAAAAGAGACTTAAAAGACATTTGCAAATTGGCAGGAGGGTGAATCCCGGTTGTCAGCGGAGGTTTTCTCTCACAGGAGCAGTGGTGATGCTTTGGCTGGGTAATGGAAGGATGAGTTTTCCCCATCTTGGGGCCAAGGGTCAGTTGGAAGAAAAAGTGACCAGTCCAGATCCAGTGTGAGGGGGTGTCAGGGCTGGGTTGCCCATGGGCACCCTGCTGAGTGGCCATCACAGCCATCCTCTCTGTTTTTTTTTGGAACAGGTTGCCCAAAGAAGCTGTGGATGCTCCATCCCTGGAAGTGTTTCAGGCCAGGCTGGATGGGGCTCTGAGCAACCTGATTTAGTGGAAGTTGGGTTAGGGAGATTGGAATGAGATGATCCTTATGGTCGCTCCCAACCCAAACCATTCCAGGATTCTGGGATTTTTCCCATCAGTGAGAGGAGAGGAGAGGGAGAGGAGAGGAAGAGGAAGAGAGAGAGGGAGAGGGAGAGGGAGAGGGAGAGGAGAGGAGAGGAGAGGTTCGGAGAGGAGAGGTTCGAAGAGGAGAGGTGAGGAGAGGAGAGAGGAGAGGAAAGGAGAGGAGAGGTTCGGAGAGGAGGAAAGCTCAACCCTGGGATTAGCCCAGGTCATGTTCAAGGCAGCCAAATGAGTACCAGCATCCTGCTCCCAGTGAGGACTGATCCAGAGGAGACTTCCCTGCAGCTCCTGCCTTGCTGCCAGGGCTCATCCCTGCTCCCCTTTGCCCAGGTGAAGCCTCAAATGGGCTGGAAATGAGGATTGCAGCATTGTCAGCCCTGGAGTTTCTCTACTCAACAGCTTGCCAATAATACCAGGATGTGTGTGGGGGCAAAGGGAGGAGGGATGGGATGGGAAGGGAGAGGCAGAGCTGCATTCCTGGCAGGAGGTGCCCAGGCTGCTGCCCACAGAGGGGCACAGGGAGCTGGACCTGCAGCCCCTGCCCTGCAAAACCTGCGTGTCTGTGATCCCCTGTGTGTCACTGTGTGATCAGGAAATTCCTCAGTGATTCAGCCACCAGTTCTGAATTAAACCTGGAGTTTTGTCCAGGTTTCATGACTTGGATCCATTTTCCCATCTGTCTGAGCCCCACTGAGGTGTGGGAGTGACCCTTCTGCTTGCAGAGGGGGTGACCCTGTAAAGAGGGCTTTGTGATCCCACCAGCAACCCCCATGTCTTGCAGGAGATGGAGCTGATCAGGATGTTGCCCCCGCTATCCTGAAGGAGAGAAGGGAGATTGGGGGAAAGATTTTATGGGATTTTCAAGGATTCTCCAGCTTGCTGGAGGCTTTCTGCAGGTCAGATTTGATTTTTGCTCCCCCTGCCCCTGGGGATGGGAGACAGATCCAGCTGGTTGTGAAAATGGCAAGCAATTAAAGGCGCTAACAATTAAGTCCTCAAGTGTCTGCTGGTGAGGAGGTTGTTAGGAGGCCTCTTCTCCTGAAAGTTGGTTTTACAAGGGCTGTTTTATTCCCTGCCAGCGGCTCTCTGGAATTGCACTCTGCCCATTATTCTTTTACTGCCGTTGTGTTTTCCTTGTACACACTTTAAGTGTTGCCATAAAACGGATGGAGGAGGCTGTGGGAGGATCCGTGCCTGGAAATAGGTACAGCTGCTGTGCAAGGCTCTCCTGGAACTGGGACCAGTCCTGGAACTGGTCACCAGGACAAGCCCAGAGAGGCTCAGCACAAACCTCACCTGCAGGAGGTCAGATGGAGGTTGTTTCTTGTGCCACCACCAAACCTTCTTTAGGAGTCACCACAAAGCTCCTCCGTTTGTTGATCAGCAGAATCCTTGGCTGAAAAGCAGCTCCTTTCCCGCTAAAAAAAACGTTCTTAACACATTTATTTTGGCAAGTTTGTAATCTCACAGGGAGCCTGAAAATCCTCCCTGACATGTTTTCCTGCGCGGCTGCTTTGTAGGCTGGGGGGACGCTGAGGTCACCCCGTAAGCATCTGCTCACAAAGCAAAGGCAGCTCCTCTGTCCCCCTCCCCACCAGCAGCTCTGCATAATCAAGACACAGCTCTGATGAGCTCAGTTCTGCTGGGTGAGCTCAGGTTGGGCTTTTTGGGGTTTAGGGTCTCCTGTTTTGTCATTGCTCATCGGCTTTGCCCTCGTGGTCCTTCCCTCGGAGCTCCTCTTGTGTCACTGCCCACCCTGAGAGACCCTTCCAGCACCTCTGATTATCTCCCCAAAATGCAGCTCTTGCCCCAAGGATGCTCTGAGGATGGAGGAGGGCTCCAGGCTCNAAAATCCTTCAGGCATCAACCTGGTCCAAAATAGGGGACTTGGGGAGCTGGTGGACCTGGAGAGGGACACTGGGATGCTCTGGGACATCCCAGGTCTCTCTGCACCTCACTGGAGAAGGGATTGCTGGTGGCCCTTGGAATGGGCAGTTTGGAGCTGTTTGTGCTGCACAGTTGGGCCCCTCTTGGCTGGGATGTGCTGCTGGTGCCCCCCTGCAGACCTGGGCAGGGCCTGGAATCAGGCAGAAAGACCCATTTATGTAATTATTTATTTTTGTTGGCACGTGTTTCATAGGATGGCAGCTGCTCGGGTACAGCAGAAAAACTCAGAGTGCTGAAAGATCTCCTTGTGCTGCTTTGCTGAGAGTTAAAAGTGGGGATTTCAGGATTTGTGTTTTCCCCAGGTGTTTTTCCAAAGTGAAGCAGTGGATGTTGTTGGATACTGTGGGATGAATCCCAGGTCTTTACTGGGGCAGTCATTCCCTAGTGGTTGGTTGTGCTGCTACCCCACAGGATTTGGGTTCTTTTTTTTCCCCTTTCTTTTCAAGAAAGACATTTCTGGATTCTCCTTTTGATTTTATCCATCTGTTCTCATCAATGTGGAGCTGAAGCGAGGAGAAAAGCATCCCTCTTGCTTGAGCAAGGCATCGGTGCACGAGGGGTTTTTTTAAAAACGCGATAATGTGTTGAAACATAAAATTCTACGAGCTGTTATTTTCTTGTCTTCTCATCTCCACAAATGCTCAGCTCAGACTGGAGCTGAGGATAAAACAGGGCCTGCAGCTCACTCACCCTTGGGCGCTGACACTGCTCTCCTGCAAAATCATCATCACCATCATCATCTCTGTGTTATCTGGTGATGCAACTCGCTCTTTCCCCTGCTGAATTTCCATCAGGATTAATCTTGCAAGAATTTCTGTGACTTCCAGACCACAAATAAAAGCAAACTGTAATTTTTCAGGGGACGTGTCTAAAATCTGGCGCCGCGCGAGGAGCTTCTTTCCAGAGATGAGTAATGCAACAAAGTAGTGTGATTTTAATTAAATTCAGCAGCTTTTGGTGTGCTCTGATGTGTCTTGTTCTGCTCAGGGAGAATTGATTCTATTCTGCTTTGCATAAATGGATTTTGGGGGCATTCATGGTGTGGTTTTACCTCGCAGCCCTTGACCAAAATCATTGCCTGATGCTGCTCCTGTTCCACACACGGGAACCAAATCCTGGAGGTGCTGCTGGGTCCAGGGCAGGGCTGGAAAAGCAGCTCCAGGTCACCTCCTTGCTGCTTCCTGGTCAGCTCAGAACCACCTCTTGGTAAATTAATGCTGCTTTAATCTGCCTAATTCCATGGAGCTGATGAGGAAGGCATTTTCAGTGGTGTGTAAAAGTCATGGAAAAATTCATTATTTTCTTTGGGCAGCTCCAGGAGCACTCAGGGTTCCAGAACTGATGGGTGGCAGGGGACACTCACAGGGATGGGGTGATCCCATGCCCACAGAGTGACTCGTCCTCCTGGAGAAAAAAGAAAAGGGGAAGGTTGGAGCTACCACAGTGATGTGCTGGGAACAGCCAAAGCCTGAGATTTTGGGAGTGAAGCAGCATTAAACCTCAGCAGTGGGCCAGAAGGACTCTTCTGGAAGCACAGGATCTGTGGGGCTGTGAATCCCACACCCAAACTCGTATGGAAACACAGCCTGAAGCCCAAACTGTTGGGGAAATCAGTGTCCTGTGAGTTTCCTGTGCATTGCCACGATGCTTCCTTCAAAACAGGGATGTGGGAGGCTCTGTACACCCAGCCAGGGGAGCTGGGTAATTCCAGGCTGTAGATTCCACCCCGTGGAAATGTTTTTCTGCCAGGAGGATTCAGCACAGCCCTGTCCATCCCAGCAGAGCTGCAGAAGCTCCTTTGCACCAGCTTGAGGGTCTGGTCCTTCCCATTCCTGAAGAAATCCCTCGCAGAAGGGACAGCAGACGGGAGCAGCTCAGGTTTCCCGGGTGTCACACTCTCCACCTGCTTTTTAAAACACTCAAGTGTTATCCCTGGACTTAGGAAAGCAGGGGGAGATTATCCTACTGGGGCTGGGAGGCTGAAATCCCCCTCCAGAAAGGGATAAATCACCTCTCCTTTAGACTCCTGAGGGTGTTGACACAAGTCAGGAAAACTTCCTTGCAGATCTGCCTGACAAACCATCTCCACTGAGAGCAGCCCCAGGTGGGAACTGCTCCTGGGGATGGAGAGCCCTGCCTGGGGCATTTCCACCCTCCCTGCTTCTCACCAGGCTTCCTGTTCCTGGAGTTTGACCTCAAGAAACCGGAGTGGAGACTGGAAAAACGATAAATAAACCATGCCAGGTCCTCCTTGCTCTGCCCCGCGTGGATCTGAGGCCAAGGTGCTGCTGTACAAAACCACCAGACTGAAGCTGCCCCGTGCCTGACCCTCTGCTCTCTGCAGAGGTGAGGAGCTGCCTTCAGTTGCTAGGACAGGGCAGCCCAGATGCTGAAAGATGCTCATAAATAAATAAACCTTGCTGTTTCTTGCTGTTAGAATTGCAGCCTACCTGGCTCTTCCCATTAAATAATTCAGAGCAGAGAGCAGCCAGAGAGATTCCCTGTGCAGGGATGGACGGTGAGGATGTGCTGTGGGAGGGATCATGGGGCAACCTGAGAGCAAGGGAGGGTTTTTTTTTTTGCATGAGGTGCCTCTGAAATATTAATTGATTAATTAATCATCCCCCTGGGTGCTGTGCTGTGGCTCTGGCTGGCTCTGCCTCTGGTAATTTTGCTCTGGGAGATCCAGAAAGCAGCCAAAATGTTTTGTAAGATCAAGGGGGTGCTTTGCAGCACGTGTCAAGAACCACCATGTGCTGTAAGCCCTGCCCTCCAGAGGAGCAGCTCACTCTAAACTCCACAGCAAATTGCTTGGTCTTTTCTTCCCTTTTCAGCTCTAAACCAAACCCATCAGATTGATCCCACTTCCCTTCCCTCCTTTGATGTCTGGGAGTGATGCTGCTGAGTGCTGTGGGGTTTGTGTGGGCAGGAGTGTACTTTGGGAGCTGTGTTATCTCAGAGAGCCTGTTCCAGCTCTGTTTGATGGCACTGGGGGCTTTTGCTTTTCATCTGTGCAGGATGGGGCTCGCAGCAGCCCAGGCACGGGCTGGGAGGATGAATGGCTCAGCAGGTGGTTTTTTGCATGGTGGTGGAGTAAAAAAAGCTGGTGCTTAGCTAAAGATACAAAATAAGAGACATTTTCAAATGAATTTTAATAAAGTGGTGTCTCTGCAGAGCTGTTGGGTTTCAGTGGGCTCGAAATACTCATCCTTGTTGGGCATCCTGGCTGTGTCTGGTTAAACTACATAAGAAATTGCAACGTGCCTGGGGCTCTGTAAGGATTTCCCAGGGAATCAGCAGCTTTTAGATCTTTTTATTGACAACATTTTTACTCATTTTACAAAAAGAAAAAAAAAAAAGGCACAGAGATTGGTCCCAAACCAGGAGCTCATGGCTGGGGAAGGAGCAGAACCTTCACCCACCTGGGTGGAGATGCTGCTCCCTGCATGGCTGAGGCCAAGTGGGTGATCTGTGGGAAGGTTCTCAGTGAAACCCCCTTGCTTGTGAGAAATACTGGGTTAAAAGATCACCCAGCTGGCTTTTCTTTGTGTTGCATTGATGGGGATCTGGTGGGGTGGGAGTGAGAGCAGAGCTCTCCTCCCCTGCTCTGTCCCCACCACACCAAATCCATTTCTGCAGGCAGCTCAGGTGTGTTCAGTGACAGAAAAATAACCTGAATGCATGATTAAGGAAGATTAAGTCAAAAGTAGAGAGATATTTTAAACAATGGCTGTTTGTAGAGCTAAATTAAATTGTGTTGAGGCACTTGGAACTCCTGGGGAAGAGTGAGGGACGAACAAAGGAAAAACCCAAGGCTTTGTCCAAAAAACTGCCCTTCAGCTGCAGATTTTGGATGGTCCATTTAGTAATCCTCACCCTGGAGTGACTTCTCCCTCTAATTGCAGCCTGTGAGTCCTTATTTAGCCATTAGCTGCCTCTGCAGGGACACAGGTTATTAATTCCTCCCCTGCCCTGACTTTCACTCTGGGCCTTCACCAGCGGTCAAGGTGAAGCCGGGAGGGCCAGGGGAGCTGCATCCCCATGAAACTCTGATTAGAAACTGTTTTTCTCCCTTTGCTGCCTCCTTGTCTTACATGGAGGGGGGGTTGTAAACCAGGAGCCAATTACACCTCAAGCCCAGATTTATGCTTGGAGATGTTTCCATGTGATTTTAATGTTCTTTATGGCTCTTTTACTCCTTTCTCGCTGGCATGGCGAGCGCTGGGGAAGGAAATAATCAGGAATTAAGAGCAGAAGATGCACGTAAAAGAAAGGAGGTCGTGCCTTGTGGTGGATTTCTTTTTATTGTTGTGGTAACAAGTGATGTTTAAACAGAGGTCACCTCTGAGTTCTGCTTTTTTGCCAGGGCTCTGCATCCCTTGCCTTCCTCCCTCTTGTGTTGCCACTTAATCTGGCCATGGTTGGACACACGTTGGGGGCTCCTTGTTGCAGAGGCAGGGCAGCTGTGATGGCTGGAATTGTCCTCCATGGCTGGGCTCACCACAGCTCATTTCCCTCCTGGGCTCACCACCTGGTCAGGGTTTTAATTGAACTCCCTGCAGGTCTCAGCACTATTTCAAAATGCTGGAGCTGCTCACCGAAGGAAGGCTGAGGTGTAGCAGGGGAGAGAAAGCAAATTAATGCCGGTGAAAGGATCCAAAAATAGCAAATTCGGGGGCTAACCAGGCCATGTGTTAAATCTTTCAGGAGAGGCAATTTATCAGGCACAGGGAGGGCGGGAGGGAAGAGGAGGAAATTGCTCTTGAGGGCAGTTAGAGGTTCACGTGTAGCCAGCTTTGCATCAGTGTCCCATCCCTGTGGTTCTCAGCCTGGGGAGCCCCAGCTGCCTTCTCCAGGGTGCCCAGGAGGGATGGGCAGAGAAAAACTGATGCCACCCGTGTCCCTGTGCTGGGGCTGGAGCAAGGCTGCCTGTGCCCATGGGGACACCCAGCCCCAGCTGTAGGCAGAAGGTGCATCCAGCCCCACAGAGCCACAGCCCAGCCTGGCCCTGTGCCAGCAATAATACATGGAGTTTAATTAAAGCAGGATTTTTCATCTCCCTCATACATTATTTGGTTATTACTTCAGAGCGAGCCAAGGAATTCTTGCATTCCCCCCACTCCCTCCCTCACTCTTTTAATCTGCTTTCTCCCCTCCTTCCTTTCTGCCCTTTTGGTGTCCTTTCCCTCATCTCCAGGGGCTTAACTTTCTTGTCAAGAGGAGGAAGCCCGGGGTTCCTGAGGACTCATTCATTCCAGTGGCATTGCTGGGAAGTGCCAGTGGGAAGCAGAGCAGAGTGCCCAGCCCTGCAGGGAAGGAGCTCACAGGTGGAAATGCTCCATCACTGGAGGAGAAGTTGCTTCTCTGTAGAACTGGCGGTTTGGTTTCGGATGGTTGGGACGGAGATGAGAGATCTCTGAAATCAGGTCTGAGAGCATGAGGTTTATTGTAAAAGGGTGTGGGTGTAGGGGACCTGCTAGGAGCTGCCAGATGCAGCCTGGAGCAGGTCAGAGAAGTGAGAAAGCAGCAAGAGAGGGAGAGAGTGGAGAAGAGGAGAGTGAAGAACCAAAAAGACGAGAGCGTGGTTGCCGTTTACAACACAATAAATCATCTTCTGTGCTGAATATTCTAATTTTCATTAACCAATCTAAAACAAGCTACAAATCCTACAACATTTGCATACAGCCTATAAGAACCACTGTATTACCATATGGCATTATATTTTAAACCCTAAAAGCTGCTTTTTGGCCCCTCTGCCAGGTTGGCAGGGTCTGCTCTGACCCTTGGAGCTGTCTGCAAGCAGAGGGGATTGTTTAATCCAAAGAGGGATCACCTTCAGTCGGCCAAGCCATTGTTTTCCAGTTGTTCAGGAACTGGGGTTTGGTATCTCAAAGCTCATAGTTTCCATATTCTCAGCATCTTTTTCCAGGTAATCATATTTATAAGGCTTTCCTATTTCATCTTCCCCAGCACTTCTCCATCCCAACAAATCCGACACCAGGCTGCAATTAAGATTCCTGAGTTGTTTGTGCAGCACCAGCTCAGCAGGAAGGGCTCTGAGGTGCTGTCAGACCATGCACCTCCTCATTTTGGTGCCCTGTGTGCTCTGCCAGCCTCCCCAGCTGGATCCTTGCCCTGCCCTGCCAGCTCTGCCCTCGGGAAGCAGCAGAGACGGTGCCATTCTGGGACAAAAATGGATTTGCAATGAGCATTTTGTTCTGCTCAGCAGGATGCTCAGGGCTGGGCTGAGCTCAGGGGCTCTGCTGTGAGGGGTGAGGCACCAACATAACCCTGTCATTCCTTCCCTCCCCAGGCCCTTCCCTTCGGAGGAGACCACGGAAAATGACGACGACGTGTACCGGAGCCTGGAGGAGCTGGCAGAGTGAGTGGCCTCACCTTCTCCCGGGAGGGAGAGGGGAAAAGTTGCCGTGGGTTTCCAGCAAAGGCAGATAAAGTTTGACAGCGGGGCTGGGAGAGCCAGAACGGCTGCTTTGATCCTTCTGCCAGGAGATTTTTGTGCTCTGACCAAAGTCCATCTTTTTCTCGTGTAAAGCCCTGGGAGATGTCACTTCTAATCAGGTTGAGTTGATGAGTGGCTTGGTGGGGGGTGAAAGGGGCCAAGCTCAGGGGATCCCCTCCTCCTCCTCAATCCCCAAATCCTGGGGCATATTTCATCCACTGAGGTGACCAAAGCCAGCCCTGGGAGTGGGGTACCCATTGCTGACAGTGCTGGTTCCCCCCATGGCATTTTTTGGGTGCTGGCACATGGATCTGCATCTCCCATGGGTGATTTTGGACCACACCAACTGGCCCTGGGGCAATCAGAGAATAGTTTGGGTTGGAAAGGACCTCAGAGACCATTTCATTCCACCCCTTTGCAATGGGCAGGGACACTTTTCACTATCCCAGGTTGCTCCAAGCCCCATCCAAGCTGGCCTTGGGACACTTCCAGGGATGTGACAGCCACATCCTGCCATGACACCCATCCTGCCTGTCCTTGGTGGGATGCAGGGTGATGCTGCTGCTGTCTCTGTCTGTGTTTATCTCGTTTTTCTGCCCGTGGTGATGATGTAACAGGCTTTTAAAATCAACCTTGAACTACAGCACACACGGTGAAGTGCAGGCACTATTGGAATTCAATGGCAGCATTCCCATCGAGCCAGGGTTTTGCTTATGAAATGCAGTCTGCTTCATATGGAGGGATGGACTGCATGAGTGGATATGTGGCTTTATGCAGTTAAATGTTATTGTTCCACAACATAAATAATAGGACTCCTTAATCCAATGAGTTCCTTATGGCTTCAGTTATTACAAAAGTAAATCATAAATTACCAGTGGAGGGAATGCAGTGCCCTGGAATTCCCTGCTTGCTCTTGGCTCCCAGCAGCTGTAGTTTAATAAAATTTTAACTTAGAAAGGGATCCTTTCACAAATAGCATTTTTTGTGCCCCCTCTCCAAAAGTTCTCAAAATCCCTTTAATATCTGGGTTTAAAATTCCTGTTTCTCACACACAGACGTGCTTTGAATTGGGGAGAGGTTTGTGTGGGGACTCAAAACACTGGTGGGGATGGCAGTGTTCTCCTGGAAAGGGTGGGTTTGGGATGCTGCACTTGGTTATTTGGTGCTGGAAGTGGGTTCCCAGCTTTAACTCTGCTGGGGACAAGGTGTCCAGGTGGAGTTTTCCCAAACTTTTCTCAGACCTGGCTGTGAGTTTGTCCCTTGGTCAGAGGGGCTTTGATGCTTGTCAGGTAACTTGGAGGTTTATTTCAATTGATTGCCCTGTTCTGCCCCAGTTCTCCCAACTTTTAGCTTTCCCTTTTTTCCCATTCCCTCTTTTTCACATCTTATTTAGGACTAGTGGGGGAAAGGCGTGTTTAAATCAGCAAGGGTTGCACAAATTCCTACATCCCAGACTTGCCCTCCCAGTGCACAGAAACACATCCTACTAAACAGTGTCAGAATTCACCCATAGCTGTAAAAACCCCAAAAACACCCTGGAGAACCCCTCAGCACAAGTGCTACTGCTCCTGCAGCACAGCAGCAACACTGCCCTTTCTCCCTTGGCCAAGGAAACTCTTAACTGGGAATGTGCCAGTCCCATGGTGTGCCCCAGGCCCCACTGCTGGGCGCTGGCAGCTCGTGGCACCCCTGAGAAAGCTCTTTCTTAGCTCCTGCCCTCTCCAAACAGCTCAACAAGGGCAGCATTCACGAGCTGGGAGTGATTCAGTCCATCCAGCATCTCTGCCTTCAATATTGCTGATGATGCAGCAGCCTTGGGAAGATGTGACTGCAGCCAGAATGCTTTTGTGGAGGCGAGGAAGTGATTTCCACAGCAGGCAGGGAAATGATCCAAAGTGTGGAAGGAGCTGCCTATAAAACCAGCAGGAATTTGTCACCTCAAGGTGCCACTCTGCTGTCCCTGCTGGCCTCAGAGAGCCAGGGGTGGGTGAGGAGGGACAACCCTGGTGGGCTCTGTGGCACCAGCTCACCCTGGGACAGAGGAATGTCCCAAAGGGAGCTCTGTTTGGGTGCTGTGCTGTTGGAGAAAAAGCTCAGGATAGACACTGGATTGGTTCTAACAGGACATTTTGAGGGCTGGTGAATGAGGTTTTTTTTGGAGAATATCAAAATGCTTCATTTCAACTGTAAGTACTTAAGTGGAGTAGTTTGATATGCCCAGGTTGAGATTTTGAATTCCTGTGCTGCAAAGCCTTTAAAATACGAACATATTTGTGATGGAGGTGCTGATGTGGGGAGCAGAAGGGACAAGGCTTTGTCCCCATTGTCCCCATGATGCTCTAAAGAGCGAGCACGGAGAAGCTGTGGGACAAAAACCATTGCCAGGGCTGGACAGGGGCTGCAGGAACAAGCTGTGTGTGCAATCCTGGGGCAGCCACGGGGTCCTGGTGTGTTTAAAGGGTGTTCAAACCCCGATGACCCCACTGTGCTTTCACCTTTGGGGTGTTGCAGGGATTAATCCCAGCTCCAGACCGATCCCCAGCCAGCAGATCAAGGCGCATAATTGCCTGGAAACAGCTATTTAGTTTCAAAAAAAAAAAGAACAATTAGCGATGGAAAGGGGAAGGGAAGCTAAAAGGCTATCAGGGGAGCTGGGAAGTTCTCAAATTCCCTGTTTTCAGCCCTCTGGCCCCTCGGTTTGCTGTGCCCTGGGCCAGATGGCAGCTTGCAGCCAGCCCGGGCAGATGGCGAGGGCTGCTCGCATTGCAAGTGGTGCCTGATCAATGCTGGGAGGAGCAGTAAAGGGACAATTGGCCTCTGCTGCCTGATTTATTCCAGCCTGCCCCGTGCCAGACCCTGGAGCAGCCGGTCTGGGGGCAGTTTGTCCATGAAATGAGCTGGGTTTTGCAGCAGCAGGGTGTGGGTTCATGCTCTGCAGCCTGTGCCCCGTGTCAGGGGTTTATCAGTGACCCTTGTCCCGAGGATGCTCCTGCAGATCCCGAGGGATGGGAGCTGCTGCTTCCCACATGGCTGTGGCTGCTGGGAGCTGATGTCAGGAGGCAATTACCCAGTTACTGCTGAGCATCCCCCCTGCCAACTGCTTTTCATCCCCCTTTATGGCTCTTTCAGCTGCTCCAAACCATCCTGGTACCTCGGAGTTATAGTTAACATTTCACCGAAATTTTCCTCCACTGCCACTTGAGCTCTCTCCGGTTATTTTATCTCATTAAATTTATGAGAATTGATTAATCCTGGTCCTCTTTACAGCCCCAGAGCCTTCTTTATGATGAGCCTTCTCCACTTCATGGCACTGTGCAAATGGCACAATCAGGTAGATTACTCAGGGCGGATTTTGGGTTATTTGCTGGCTGTTTGAAGAATTCAGAGTCAGGCAGAAGTTCTGGGAAACATTTATTTTGCATAACTTTTGCCTTTATTTTCTCTTCTGAAGATAGTTTGTTGGATTTGCAGGGTTGCATAAAGAACCAAATAAGTGTTTTAGGCAAAGCAGGTCCCCACCAAACCCTACCCCTGGAGAGCTTTGTCCCACAGGTCACTGTCAATGTCCCCTGCTCTTGTTTTGAGCTGCAGCTCACTGGGAATTTATCCCTAACAAATTTATTGGGATAATCGTGTATTCCCAAACTTTTCATCCTAGAGAAGGATGGAAGATTGTGTGGCTCAGCCACAGTGATGCATCTTCTGGGCTCAGCTTCTTGCTGAACTTCTTCCTGCTTCTCTCACTCCTGTCACCAGCACTGCCCCCCTCACATCTCCCAAAATATTGCTGCGATCAGCAGAATTTCTCAAATGCATTAAAAAAAGTAACGAGTGCGGGAGCCAAGGTGAGATGATAAGTTGGCTGCCACTTTTCTCATTATTTTTGCTGTGTTGGACAAACCAGACACAACAGCCCCTGAAATAAATGGCTCTGTGGTGCAGGGCACTTGAGCCAGAGCACTGGTGAATGTGTCTGTCCCTCTGTGTCACTCGTATTGATTTTTGCACGTCCTGCTCATGCCATTTCTGGGATCATATCGGTTGCTGTAACTGTGTGAGGATCAGAATCCTCACTTTCTTGGGATCAGAATGTTCCCCTTGGAATGGGGAATGTAAGACCCAAGCAGAATGGATGGGAAAAGGCTTCTCCTGCTCTTCCCACACCAGTGTCTCCATCCAAGCACAGTCTGGGTAATTAAAACCCTGCAAGATCTTGAGCCCAGTGGCTGCACGTCTTGCACTCCCTCACCCTGAAACCTCAGCCTGCCAGATGTGCTGCAGATTTAGGGTTCTGCTTGTCCTCTCTGACAGAGCCCCTGGATGAGGGGGTTGGTTGGAGGAACTGTGTATTTATAGCTGTGAGTGAAGAGTGAGAAAAAGAAAGTGGGGGATTACTGGGATGGACTGGAGCCTCCCAGCTGCTGGGCAGCTGCCTCAGAGACCCTGCAATTGCACTCCCAGCCTGGACCCGTGGTGGCTCTGAGATCTTCTGGCTCTTAACCTTGGTCACAGGACTGGAAATTTGGGGTAGTCCCTCAGTTGTCTTATTTTAGCTCCTTCTGTCTCCTCCTCCTCCTCCTTTTGCTGTTCCTGGTGGTTCTGGCTCTTTTCCTCAGTGTGGTTTTGGTGTGGTGGGTTTGTCATGAGGGTTTGTCCTTGAATTCTTGAGGCTGGTACAGACTCATCAACTTCCCACAGCAGCTTTTTATGGGTGGAGAGGCACTTCAGTGGCCCTGAAATCCATCAGAGCTTCCCCACTTACCCCCAGTGTCATTGCAAAGATGATGTGCAGGGCTCCTTCAGCGTGGGGGACCTGCTGCATGTCATTTATTGAGGCATCATGGTCTGTCTGTGCCCGTGGTCCCTTCCAGCCCAATCATTCTGTGATTCTATGGAGTTGCTGCTTCCCTTTCCCTCACTCTGAGGCAGGATCCTGGCACCAGTCCCTCTGTTCTGGGAGCTGCTCCTTGGCACGGCTGCTGCCTGCCTGGGTGGGTGTTAGTGCAGGGCAGGCATTGCCAGCGAGGCACAGCTCAGCCAAAAGCATTGTTTTTGCCTCAAATTGCCTCAGATATGAAAAGCTTTATTCATTATCAGCTTTTCTGCCTCGGCAAGATGCTGCCAGCCCAAAGCTGGTTGCATCCATCCTAATAACAGTGATTGTAAATGCTGCTGTTCACTCTGGAGGGCGGCTAAAATCCCTTTCCTAACCCCAGAGCTGTCAGTGAATCTCCTAATCCGGGCAGCAGATCGTAGGCTCTGATACCCACGGGTAACTCGCCGACTCTGCTGCTTTTATTGAAGGAGTAAATTGCTTTTCTTTGTGAGGAACGAGGTGATCTGGCTTTCCTTGCTCAAGTTGTTCCATCTGCCCGTGACACGCTTGGGATGCTGAATTCATTGCCTGAATTCAGTGTGACCCGAGCTTGGCTAAAATCATCCCAATCCCTGTTTTCTAAGGACAGGGAGGGTGTGTATTTTCAACAGTATGGGGACAGGTGAAGATCAATATGTGCAAAGCAGAGCTGTCACTCTCCATCCAGCACTGCAGGAGCTTGGCTGCTCCTGGGCTGCTCCAGGAGAGGCTGATCCTCGTGGTTTACTGCTCTCCATAAAATCTGGCAGCCTCTGGTGTTTCTCAGAGACGCACTGAGAGTGTGTTTTAATAAATAACAGACTGCTGGACCGTGGGGATGTTGTAAAACTGCCACGGCTGTCAGGTTTGAGCATCTCTGGTGCATCTCCCCACAGCCCTGGAGTGGAGGTGCCTTTCTAGGTGTCCCCAGGACGTGGGAGTTGTTGCTTTTTTTGCCCAAAGCCAGAAATCAGAGTAGAGAAGGGGTTGTTCTGGTGGGGAGGAGCAGGAAGGAGTGAAGCAGCGAGGCTCAGCACCTTCATTAGAGGAATGGGAGTGGTGAGGTGCTGTCAGGACCCAGCCCCACGGGGTGGGTGCAGTGTTTGTCTCCAAGGGCTGTTGGCAGTGGGCAAACCTGCTGGGATGTCCCTTGGCAGGCATCTCACTCCTGGTGATCTAAGTGGGGCCAGGTCTGTGGGGCATCCATCCCTCTCCAGTCTCATGGCAAAACCCATGTGGCACTTGGGGACACGGCTTAGGGGTGATGGTGGTGCTGGGTTCAGGGTGAACCAGATGATCACGAAGGTCTCTCCCAACCCTGATGATTCTGGAAAGCCCTTCCAGCATCACATGCCACCTGGGTTTCTCCCAGTGTGTGCCCACCACCACATCCAGAGCTTGTGGCTTCTTGGAGAGGGAGAAAAGGAGAATTTGTCCAGGCTGGGGATGGGCAGTGCCAGGCTCTGAGGTTTGGATGGGAGAGGAGTTCCAGGTGATGCTGAGGGACACCTCAGGATGCCATCTTCTCCTCTGCACAAACCCCAAAGCAGTTCCCAAGCTCTCCAGGGACGGGGATGTTCATCCCTCACTCCAAGCAGGCTCTGCTCCAGCAGCAGCACCACCCCAACCCTCTCCTGGCCGCGTCACACCCAGCTGGGCTCCTGCTGTGACATTCACCCAACCACACGTTCCCAGCAACCCTCCAGCCAGGGAAATGATGGATGGAGAGACAGCCAGCAACCCGAGAGGTGTGGGCAGGGAGATCCATCAGGAGCTGGGAGTTGCCTGGCTCTGGACGAGGAGCAGAGCTGAGAATATAAATATTGGTGCAGATAATAACGGCGACGGCGACGCCTGCGAGGGGGGAAGATGGATCACCAGCTATTAGTGGGCATTATTGCAGCAGCTGCAATGCATCACCCGGGAAGAATGGGATGGATACATCATGCCCAGTGTATTTATTTAAAATCCCCGAACTTTTATTAAATGAATCTGTTGGTAAAAATAGAAAGGGGTGTATTTAAGCGGAGAAATAAAGCCCGGTTTTTGCAGGCAGATGTGCTCTGCTGCTCCCTGGTCTGTAATGGAGAGATGTTGAGTGTCACACTTGGAGCACAGCTTTACACCTAAATTTATTTGTGTGTAATTAATGCCCCTGTTGAAAGACACAGCTTGTAAAATATGTGAGCGCTGTTTGATATTCCAGCATTTCACACTGTCCTGATCCTGTGGGATTGACTTCAGTGGGAGCTGTTAGCAGCCAGCACCTGTAGATCTAAGCACTGAAATTATTATTGTTAATTGGTGTTTAATATGGGCTGCATTTTCAAAAGTGTTCCAAGGCTGAGGAGCCCCTGGGAGGGGTGTGAAGGCTCAGATGATAATTAATTACTGAACACTATCACCTTTAGCACAAACTGGGCACCACATCTCCAGGATGCCTTTGAAGCCTGGGAGTGCAGGGGCAGCTCCAAAGTGATGGGGCTGGCCCTCAAAATGTGATGTTTTGCTGCTTAATTTCTCTCTGCTGTAAATGTTTTTGTTGGCCTCTGCTTGCCAAGCTGAGTGTCTGATGAGATTGCTTTATGGTGGTCAGGAGAGCCTCCCACTCCTCTGGGAAATGCTGGATTAAAAATCACCCAATTGCCCATCAGGGCTGGGATTGGGCTTTGTGGGAGTTGGTGCATCAGAGAACTCGATACAGAGCTTTTAAATCTGGATGGGATGCCCAGGGCTGGGGCAGCTCCCTGCTCCAGGCTTTGCTGTGGGTCCTGCCCAGCCCAGGGAGGTTGTTCCATCAGGGCTGAGATGTTTCTCCTGGTTTCTCAGAGACATCAGATGAGTGTTTAATATCTGCTCCTGCTCTGAGTGGGTCTGGGCTCCTACAGCAGTTTGCAGCCCTGACTGAGGGAAGGGGATGATTTTTTGGCACAAAGGAAACCTTTTAGCGAGGAAAAGCAAAATCAGATGAAGAGGGAACGCAGTGCATTAAGCAGACCAAAATCCAGCCTTTAAAGTGAATTCTCTGAGCTTGATAGAAAGTCACTGATGCAAGAGCTGCTCCTGGTCCTGAGGAGGAGCTGAAGGGGAGGCTGTGGGCACCTTTGGAGCAGGTGGAGCTGGAGCTGGTGGTTCTGGTGGCTCAGATGGTCCCGCTGGGTGCTTGGCTGGCAGATCCGTCTCAGCTGGGCCCATTAGTGCCGAGCAAAAGCTCTGCAGGGGCAGAGCTGGCAGCCCGTGGTGCTGTGGGCACCGTGGGCACGCCTGGCACAGGGCATGGAGCAATTCTTGGCTGTGATCCCTGCTCGTGTCGAGCAGCGTTCCGCCTTTTCCAGCCTCCAGCGAGCGGAAAGAAATGTGCAGCAGGCACTGATCCGGGAAAAACAGAGAGCACGGGCTGAGCACGTGAATCTTCACAGGATTTTCTTAGTGGTTCTCCTCCCTCCTCGGTGCTTGATGAGGTGACAATGAACATCCCCTCGTTATTATCCCTGACTCCTTCTCCTTCTCGTTGCAGCGAGCACGACCTGGGGGAGGACATCTACGACTGCGTCCCCTGCGAGGATGAGGGCGATGATATCTACGAGGATATCATCAGAGTGGAAGTTCAGCAGCCCATGGTAACAACCCAGCTGAGTTTTTCCAGCTACGCCTGGCTGGGAGGGGGAGGGAGGGGATTCCAGGAAGGGAAGAACTCCGTGCCACGGGCAGGTGATGCTGCAGGGAAGGGAATCGCTTTGCGCCGCTCCTCGAAACCGAGCGCAGCTGGGATGGCACCAACCCAGAGGGGTTCTCCCAGGAGTTTCCCAGCCCAGCCTGTCATCTGCAGGAGTTGGGGGAGGAGGAAGGGAAAGGGAGACCTAAAAAGCCCTGAAAGATAAGCTAAAAATAGGGCTTTGCTGCTGAGGCTGTGTCACTGCAGCCTTTGCGGGGAGGCTCCGCCTGCTCCGTCAGCCACAGGTGCCAGTGGTATTTTTAGATGGGGGTGACAGATCTGTGTGTGAGGGATCCAGCAGCTGTCTGTGCCTGCTGCTCCCACCTGGATGCCTCAGACAGGGAGATGTTTACAGGGGAGCTTTCTGGGGCAGCAGGGACCCGTGTGGCATTAGGGATGAGCAGCTGTCCCCGTTTGTCACCTCTAAAAAGCTTTTGCTGATGGGGACGCCTGAGTGTGAGGCATGGACAGCATCACAGAGGGATTTGTGTTATCTCCAAGGGCTCTGGAGCAAATGTCCCACTCCATGGATGAGCCAGGGAGTTGCTGGTGGCCCTCAAAGGTGCCCACAGCCACCTCCCTACCTGTGTCCCCAGCAGGGCTGGAAGGGACCTTCTCCAGAGTGTGACCTTCCAAATTTTCTCCTCCCCTCCAATATGTGCCACCCTCAGGCTTTGTTCAGACTCTAATTACTCTTCCACAGTGCACACCTCCCTGCAACAAGGCAGGATCAATGGACAAGTTCACTGATCAATGAAATCCCTGGAGCAGGACGTGGCTGAGCCAGACACCAGGGGCTGGAGCCTGGGAATGCATCCAGGGATGCCTGAGCTGTGGTTGCTCCCCTCTCCCAGCCTGGCTGAGAGTGGGGCAAAGCTGATAAAACCCTAATTCCATCCCTTCACAATTTGGCTGCAGCTGGAGGAGCTCCCTGCACACCAAAACCCTTTCTCAAGGAGTTGGGACCCAAAAATTCCCCCAGTCCTGCCAAAATGCTTGGATCTGGAGTCAGCACAGCTCGTTGGCCTCCAGTGGTTTTTGCCACCAGTTGCAAAAGCTCAAGAACTGCCCCTTGGGAAGGTTTTGGTTTTGGAATTTCTTGCATAAATGGGAAAAATGGGGGAAAGCTCCAGCAGCCAGGTGGGATAGGATTAAGGTCAATGAAATTGGCAATTTTTCACTGTCCCCTTCACATTATTTTACATTTTCTGCTGAGCAGTGTTGGAGTTCAGAGCTGTGGCTCCCTTTCCCTCCCCTTCCCTGAGCAGAGGAGTCTATTTTAAACACACCTGTTATATTAATATAATAGATCAAGTATATTAATATGATATATCATACACATTATATATTATTAATATTACATATTAATATATTAATGTACCTGCCAAAAATCTGAACTTTTTGGCTAACATTTGTTGCGACAGCAAGCGTGTGATGCTAATGGCTTCTTGTATTTCTGCATGCTTCAGATTAGATACATGCAGGTAAGATGAATTGATTAAAATCTGGGGTTTTTATCCAGCTGAGAGGTCCCAGCTGTGAGTTCTGAGGGAGGGGACAGAGGGGCTCTGTTCCTGTGCATGATCCATAAAACCCCATCACTGAACCCCCTCCCAAATTCAGATTCTGCCCTGCCAAATGCAGCAGCTCCCAAATTGTGTTCTCAGCTTTTACAGAGCAGAAGGGCTTTGGGAAAAGCACATTCTATCAGATTTGACCTAAAATTGTGAGACTTGGCAACCCTGGCCAGGGATTTGTATAAGTCTAACGTATTATTTATGACCCACTTAGTATCTGTTGTGAGTTTCATCTTAAGTAACAACAAAAAGAAATTTAGAAAGGGAAAAATCAGCCTTTATGTCTTGTTATTCTTCAGCTGATGGTCTTTGGTGGTGTGGCTGTAATAAATGCAAAAAATGCAGTGTTTTTCATGTTGAAACATATTTAATAACACAGCCAGCGTTCCTCCTTCTATTTTTTGGATAAAAATAGTTCCTTTTAACATAAACCAGTAGTGGTTCTCTCCTGACTTTCCAAACTTGTGCTTGGTTGCTGTTACTGGAGCCCCTCCAGGTTTCTGGATCACCCTTAGGACCGTCTGACCATGCCTTGTTTTCCCCTTTCCCTAGAAAATGGGAATGACAGAAGACGACAAAAGAAATTGCTGTTTGCTAGAAATCCAAGAAACCGAGGCCAAATACTACAAAACACTTGAAGATATAGAAAAGGTGAGAGCTGAGCCCTCTCTCCCACAGCATCCCCATGGATCCCACAGGAGTTGTGCTGGGTTGGTTTCTCCCTCCTGGAGCTGGCAGATGTGAGGAGTCAGGATCGATGCATCCACATGGAAAACAGGGAGAGGAGGGGGACCCCCAAACCCCAGGCTGACAGCACGAATGTGCAGCCTGTAGGAGCCAAAACCAGCACCTTTTTGTCCTGATTGCTGCAGATTAGAACCAGGCTGAAAACCCTCCTGCTGCATCCCCCCCATCCTGGGGTGAGAATCTCCCACTCCTCGCTCAGCCAGGCCGGCTTTGCTGATAAGAGCCGTGCTTGCAGATCTCTCTTATCACTCTGATTGCCACGGAATAATTCCCTTTATTCCGAGTGCTGACTTGCCATTGGAGCTAATTGGATTAAAAGGAACGTTCTGCTGCCTGAATTGGCGGGGTTTTAATTGGTTTTGATGAATTATTGCGGCGCTTTTCTTCCTAAAAACAAATAAAAGCGGACACCTCGGCGAGGCGATGGATGGAGCCTGGAGGTGGCTCCTGCTCCGAGGAAAGCAGCAGGAAGGAAGAGCAATCATGAGAATCAAGCTGCCATTTCTAATCACCCTGATGCTTTTGTTTCCTCTCCCTTTTTTTTTTGCCATTCCTTCCCTCAGTCTACTGAAAGTTTCCCCAAAGAGGCTGTGAGCAAAGCTGGAAAAATGGAACAATGATTCCCATTTTCCAGGAAAATGCCCCAATATATTTATCATTTATGTTTCCAAGGATCCCTTGTTCCTTGGAAACAGCCACAGCCCTCTTGTTCAGTAGGAAGGAAGAGTTAAATTATTGCTTTCACATCAATTAAAAGCTTGCAAAGGCTTTGCAGGTCCTGGTGGTGTCATGGGTGGAAGTTCCCCTCTTTGTTTTGTTGCATTTGGGTTTTTTTTTTGCAGTCCCAAGTCACGTAGATGTTCCCATTAATATGGATTTGTTCAGCAAGGCATTGCCCGTGTAATCACATCATCGCTGCCTTCTCAAGGGCAGAATTCCAGGGAGATAAAAAAGCTGGGAAGATGCTTCAGGGCAGCCAAGGACTGCAGGGAGCTGAAGGAGCCGAGTGCATTCCAGCCCCTGTGGAAGGTTCAGCAGGGGAGGGGGCTGTGGGCACCCATGGGTGGGGCTCTTGCACCTTCCCACCCCTGGAAGTGCCCTGGGAGCCAAGGGCAGCTGGGGGAGGATGCACTCATGGGAATTCCTGCCTCCCACTTCCATCCCTGCTCCTTCTCTGCCTTTGCAAGTGCTTGAACTCATGAAAACCTGCCCAGGTAAAAACTCCACTGGTGAAGCAGAAAATACAAATCCCTTTGTATTTTCTTTGTGCCTTCCTCTCCAGGATCTCAACCCCTTTTCCATTTCCCTCTTGCAGAACTACATGAACCCCCTGAGGCTGGTACTGACTCCCCAAGACATGGAAGCAATTTTTATCAATCTGGAGGTAACATCGTGGGCATTGTGCCTTAAATCTTTGTTCTTTTCACAGCAGCTCAGGCCTCCCCTTGCTTAGGAGGAGGTTTTCTGATTTCCTGTTAGATTTGTGCATTCAGTTGGAGAGTTTCAGCCTTTCGTGTGCTGTGGAGCTTAAACTGGTTTAGGAGATATTCTTTAACACTCAGTTTTAGAGGTGGGGAATATATGAAGTTTGGGTAAGAAAACAATTCTATCTAGTGGATGTTCTAGGGCTGGGCTCGTGGATTTTAGCTGGTTCAGATGGTTTGGGCACAGGGTGATGAAGGGATTTATTTCTGTTCTGGTTTGCACAGGGTTTGGGTCAAAACCTGGCATCTCCTCCACTATTTCCATCCCATCCTCTCTTCCTTCCCCACCCTTGGGCATTTCTCACTACGTAACCTCGGATGGAATTACATCCCACTAGAATAACTTCCTTTAAAAACACCTAAAAGAGGGAAAAACCCTTCCCGATGAAGGAGTTGAATGTGCATTTCTTCAGGCTCTGTTTGCCCACTTGCACGTGTTTGAATGTGTTTAAAGCATTGATTGTTGCTTGATTTTAGGACCTCATTAAAGTGCACTTCAGTTTCCTGAGAGCCATCGATGTCTCGATGATGTCTGGAGGAAGCAGCCTGGCAAAAGTGTTCCTGGAATTCAAAGAGAGGTAAAGGCATTCTGGGATTCAGGCAGCTCCAGTTTTAACAGATCTGGGTTAATATTTTCAGAGATTGAGCTCTTGTTACTCTCTGCCTTCTCACTCTCTCCTCCTGCCTGAAAGGAGGCTGGAGCCAGGTGAGGATCTGTTTTTTCTCCCAAGTAACAGCAACAGAACAAGAGGAAACGGCCTCAAGTTCCACCAGGGGAGGTTTAGATTGAATATTGGTGAAAATTTCTTCACTTGAACAGGCTGCCCAGGGAAGGGGTGGGGTCACCAGCCCTGGAAGTGTCCGAAAATTGTGTGGCTGTGGTGCTTGGGGACATGGCTTAGTGGCAGTGCTGGGTTAATGGACTCAGAGCTCTTTTCCAACCCTAATAATTCTGTGATTCCAGAAATGCCTTTCACAGCAGCCCGGGTTTGCATCCTCCACAGCAAAATGCCCTCAGGCAGCTGAAACATCACTCAGTGCTGCCTTTAAGCAGCCAAATCCATCCACAAGTGTCAGGTCACCCCAGGCAGAGCTGGGACATCTCCCCTGTGACAGACCAGGCTCAGCCATGTGGCTCCTCTGGATCCTTGCTCCTGCAAGGCCCTGGCTGCACCTGGATTTTTCTGGAGCTCAGCATCCTGTGGGAGACTGAATATTCCAATGTGTTTGTGGGGACACAGCTGAGGGGGTAAAGCTGGGATTTGATTGTCTGAGCTGGAATGGAGGAAAAGCTCCCTGGCCTTGCAGGGTTTGCTGTGGTCTCCTGCAGGCAGCAGAGGGCTGGGATGTGCTGGGGTGACTCCTGTGCAGGGCAGACTCAGCCCTGCTTAGATCAAAGTGATTCCTCACTCTCCAAGAATCTCATCTTTGGCACAGAGCTCGCCCTGCACCTTTTGCACCGTGAATAAATGTGAAAGTTGCTTCCACAAACAGAATGGGCCCTGAGTTTTGGCAGCTGCGAGCAGGAGCACCCCAGCACACAGGGATAAGGTTGATAAAAGCCTTTAATATCCTTAATACTAATCAAAGGGTGATTCATTGTGGAATGGTGCCAGGCTGTTATTTCACTGTGATTAAACCAGTGTCTAGACACAGAAATGCCATTCAGAAGTCAATAACTCCAGAAATACCATCTGCATTAATAACACACCGTGAGGTCACATCTTCCATCACTCATGGGGCCTCTTGTTACAAAGGGCATTTTTTTCTGGATTAAATTGAAAAAAAAAATCCAAAGAAGAATGCAAATAATTTTAAAAATACTCATAAAACTCACTTAGGTGATTTTGATCTCCTCATTCCTGGCTCAGCTCCGTGCCTGCCAGTGCCATGCCTGGGGCAGAACTGGGGACAAAGGGAGCAGGGAGGGGACACAGGAGTTGTGGAGGTGGCCCTGCTGCCCAGGGATGTCCCATGGCTGTGCAGGAGCACCAGGCTTGGTTTGGAGCCTTTAAATCAATGTTTTCTTCCATTAATGTGCTGGAAGAATGCTTGGAGCTGGTGAGTTCCATGCCAGGTGGGTGAACAAACTGAACCCCTTCCTAAGGGAGCTTTGCAAACAACTTCCTGAAGGACCTGAAAGCCTTGGAAAGGTGTGAGGGAAGGAGCCACACCAGCTGGGAGGGGGTGATGGTGGTTCTGAAGCTCTCTTCAGTCCATGGGGATTTGGGGGTGCTCAGTGCTGTGGGAAAGTGCTGCTTGTCACTCTGATTTTTCTAGAGTGCTGTGTTTAGAGTTGGTAGCAAAAGTTTTTATAGATTTTGTGTAAACGATCCATGTTTCTATAACTGGCCAAGGACTGTTTTGTACTTTGGGTGTTGTTTTTCATTCTTCTTTCTGGGCTGGAGAATGTGATGGGCTGTGTTTCTCACCTATGGAATTTCAGAGGTGGGAACCTCTTTGTCCAATCCATAACTGTCTGTAAAAAGTTATAAATATAAAAATAAAGAGGCTGGGTCTCTTTTTACTCTCTACCCAACCTTAGTAACTAACCTCCTGAATTGCCTAATTGTTTCATGTCCAACAAAACAACAGCTGCTCAAAGAGGGTTTTGCCTTGGAGAAGTCCCCCAAAACCAGATTTTTGGGGGTGAAGAGTTTGGAGCAACCTGATGTAAATAAGCAGGGTCCTTTCCTGCATCAGGAAAGTCAGGAATGCCACGTTTTACAGCAAGGAAATTTAGGGGGAAGAGGAGAAAGGGAACTCTGGGGAGAAGTGTTGCCCCACCAAGAAAGGAACATGGACCTCCAGAGTCCTCACTTGGTCCCTGGATATGAGACTTTCCTCCATCAAATCTATCCATGACAAATAACTCCTGCTTCCCTCCACATCCTTGGAGACATTCTTGGCAAAATGATGCATTGCTCCTTGGCTTTGCAGGGGCCTTTTTTTGAAGGAAATAGTTTGTAAATCTCTTTCTCTGGAAGCCAGAGGTTTGAATTTATGCTCCTGGAGCCTCTTTGAAGCTCTCCCCGTGCTGGCAAGGTGGATATTATTGTCCCTGTGCAGAAGTTGTCAGGGGGGAAAAAGTGGAAGAATAATCTGTGTCCTGGCTGTGGCTCTGCTGGGGCTGTGGCTCCATAAATCTCTTTATTCCCTTCCCCTGCAGGGTGTGAGTGTCCCATGTTTATGGAGCAACGCTGGGTCAGTGGCTCCCAGGTCATCTCCAGCGAGAGATGAGGCCCCCAAATAATGGATGAGTTGCAGGGTGTGATGGAAGATGTGTCTTATCAGCAGCAGAACAGTTAACAGCCAGGAACGGGGAGAAAACCCAGAGCTGTCAGGCAGGATTAATGAGGGAAGTCAGGGAAAAGGGGGAATCCACCACAAAACTGCTCTCTTTTGTCAGGTGTTTGAATTTATAGCCCAGGTTGTCCATGCAGAGCTTCACTGTGTTTCCAAGGGCTGTGACAAGTTTCTTCTCCCAATTACCCAGGCTCTTGATCTCTGGGTCCCTGGGGCTCTTTCAAGAAGGAATGATTCTAAAATGTGACAGAGAATCATCACTGAATGGTTTGGGTTGGAAGGGACATTAAAAATCATCCAGTTCCATCCCCTGCCAAGGGCAGGGACACCTTCCACTATCCCAGGTTGCTCCAAGCCCCATCCAGCCTGGCTGTGGACACTTCCAGGATCAGCCACAAATTCTCTGGGCAACTTTTGACAGTTCCTCACCGCCCTCACAAGGGAGAATTTCATCTCTAACCCTCCAAAACCAGGCTCCTCTGCTCTGGCCACCCAGCCCTTTCTGCTCATCATGAGCTGAATCACCTCCACAGGCTCTGAAAACTTCTGAGTGTCCAAATGTTGAAAATTTCAGTGTCAAAAAGCCACACAATAAAAGAGTGTTCCCACTTTGCCAAGCAGTTAAATGGGGGAATCGCCGTTTGCCTCGTGCTTTCTCTGTCCACACATTTATATATCTTTTACAACAGCTTATAACTGCCAGCATTCCCAGTTAAATCTGTGTTTTCCCCCTCTCCAGGCTGCTGATTTATGGCAAGTACTGCAGCCACATGGAATATGCCCAGAACACCCTGAACCACCTCCTTGCCAACCGGGAGGACGTGCGGCAGAAGGTGGAGGTGAGGGGCAGGGGCTGAGTGCTGCCCCTTAAAACGGGTTTGGGAAGGACCTGCTGGAGCTGAGAGTGGTGGCTGGGGAATGTTTGATTTACCAGAAGAGGAGAGAGGTGTGAGAGTGTGTCTGTGCTGCCACAGAGGGAGCAAAGTTGGGGGTTGTCCTGTCCTGATCCCTCATTTTTCCCTTATCCCCTCGCCAGACCCGCGCTCTGTCCTTCCTCCCCGAGTTTATCCAAGTTAAAACAAGCTTTTTAATGGAATTTATTGGAGTGGGACTGGCTGGGACAAGTTCTTTGAGTTGTGCAGGCCCTGAGCATCCCCAAGCCAGGAGCCCCACGTGGTTTTCCCAAGCCACCAGCAGCATCAGAGGCAAACCCAAGTCCCCAGGCAAAGGCTGGAATTCCTGCCCGGGCCTCCTGAGTGTGAACAGGGGCTGATCCAGATATTAAAGGAATCAAAGGAGCTCCATTGTTGGAGCTGCTGTTTTTACCCAGCTCTAATTCCTGCTTTGCTCTTGATGCTAATGGGAATTTGCTGGGCTGTCTGTACACGTTACCTCGCCTTCCCTAACGTGCTTTGATTCCTGTGTAAGCCCAATTCAGGGATAAAACTGCACTTAGGACTTGTTTAAAATCTGTTCTCTGGCTCTCACATCAAGGCTGGAGCATCCAGTGCTTTTCCTGTCTGTCCCTCCCTGGTGGCAGCTCTGGCAGGTCACACAGAGGGGGCTCAGCCAGCAGAGCCACATCACTGAAATGGGTCTGGGTGAAGGTGGCAAAACTTCCCGTGACCACAATTAGCTCATCCTAATGACTTAATGCTCATCAGCGACTCCAGAGCCACAGGCTGCATGCTCAGTGCCAGCCCCTCACAAATCAGCTGTGCTAGCCTGGCCCAGCAAGGAGGTGGCTGAGGGAAATGGGTTTCATTTGACATTTCCCCAGGTCTGAGAGCATTCCTGCTGCCCTAATGAGCTGCATCTCGTTAGGCTGGAGTAGCTCACTTGTAATTTAGGGTTCAGCCCCTGGGATGAATTCCTTGGTAACCTCTGTGGTGGGAGCTCTGACTGGATGCCTGCAAGGACCTGTGGGCATCAGAACTTGAGTTCACAGAAGCCAAACAAACATTTTCAGGACTTTAGAGACTTTTTTTGGCATTGTTGTTTTCTCACTGCTGATTTATTGATCTCCTTCCTAGGAATGCACACTAAAAGTCCAGGATGGGAAATTCAAATTGCAAGATCTGCTGGTGGTCCCAATGCAAAGGGTTTTGAAGTATCATCTCCTGTTAAAAGTAAGTTTTTCAGCACTGGCACTTCTCTCTCTGCTGTTGCATCTTTCACCTCTATCAGTGAAGGGTGAATCACTGCCAGATGCAGAGCAAGGGTTGGAGTTTTTATTCCCCTTCAAATAAAATAATTCAAATAAAATAATTACCAGAGCTACTTAGCACGACATAATATTTGTGCTGTCTCCTAAAGTACAGTGACCCAGGGTAATTCTGCACTTGTTAGCCACGAGAGGCACTTAATGAATATAAAATAAGCTTGCATATAATCTGATTATGTGTGAAATTCCTCCTGTCAACTCCGTGGAACAGATCTCTCAAGCAGCAGCCCTTGGTGTGTTCCCTGTCCTGTGGCCACAGCTGCCTGCCTGGGCATCCCTGCATCCCTGCCACCTCCTTGGCATCCCTGCCACCTCCTTGGCATTCCTACCACCTCTCTGGCATCCCTGCTGCCACCCAGGCATCCCTGCTGCCACCCAGGCATCCCTGCCACCACCCAGGCATCCCTGCCACCTCCCAGGCATCCCTGCTTCCTCCCTGGCATCCCTGCCACCTCCCTGGCATCCCTGCTGCCACCCAGGCATCCCTGCCACCTCCCTGGCATCCCTGCCACCTCCCAGGCATCCCTGCTTCCCCCCTGGCATCCCTGCCACCTCCCTGGCATCCCTGC
>VZTZ01003479.1:329984-346614 GCA_013400955.1 Drymodes brunneopygia | reverse complement strand
CACCCTTGGAGTGCCTGCAGCCACCCTGCCATCCCTGTCACCACCCTGCCAACACTCAGGCAGACCCTGTCCAGTCCAAGCAAGGTCTGAGCATCTTTCCTCACACATTCAAACTCTTTATTTTTATTCATTTGTCCTTTTCCAGGAGCTGCTCAGCCATTCCTCAGACAGGCCAGAGAAGCAGCAGCTGAAGGAGGCTCTGGAGGCCATGCAGGTACAGGAGGGTGAGAGTGGGGACAGGGCTGTGCTGGGTTTGGGGTGCAGCAGAGCTCAGGATCCCTCTGCTCTGTCAAACAAACACTTGGATGGAAAAAACATCCAGGAACAGGAGGGTGGGAGTGAGGAGGGGGCTGTGCTGGGTTGGGGTGCAGCAGAGCTCAGGATCCCTCTGCTCTGTCAAACAAACACTTGGATGGAAAAACCATCCAGGAACAGCTCGAGGGAAGGCAAGGTCTGCCCCTTTTGGCCACACCTGTGTGTATTCATTGCCATTGGATGTGATGGCTTCACAGCAGATCTGTTTTCACCACTGTACCCCTCCCCAGGCAGCTGGAGGAGAGCAGGGGTTTGGTGACAAGTTCAGGCTTTTCCCTGGTTGCTGTGGTGTGTGCAGAGGCTGTGCCAGACCCAGCTCTTGTTCCTGCTGGGAGGGGTTTGGAGGAGCTCCAGAGGTACCAGCAAGGCAGGGAGTAGGGAAGCAGTGGGAGCCCGTGTGTGTGGAGCCTTCCCTGGGTGCTGTCAGCCAGGTGCTGGCTGGGAATCCTTTAATCCACATCTTCTTTATTTTATTTTGTTAAAGGAAAATGTTTTCCCAGCAATTGATGGCTTTTGGCATCAACAGTTTGCTTTGTTTGACGGGGTTTTTTTTTTCCAGCTTTTAGCTGAAGCCCCCAAAATCTCGGTGAGACAAAAAATAAAATCACAGGATCACAGAATCATCCAAATGTTTTCTGACTGGGATATGTCTCCCCACACACACATTAACACCACATCCAGTGTCAGCAGAACCTGGCTGGAGGATGCTCATTAACTCCAGGTTTTTCCTGGGATTCATCCCTGTGCTGGCGGTCACTTTGTTTTCCACCTCAGAGCTGCAGCTTTTGTGACCTCGCTGCATTTCCTGCCACTTACATAACTTGGGTGACCTTTCCAGCCATTACCCCTCCAGCCCAGGGATGCAGAGCTGCTGAGTGGAGCTGAGGTTGTTTGAAGGACGTTGCATTCCCAGCTCTGTGCTGTGGCCTCAGATGAACGCTGGGCCTGGTGACAGCAGTTAAACCCCGCTCACGGCCTCGTCACCCAGCACCACAGCTGAAAAAGAAATGTCTGTTTGCTCTGGCTCTGCTGCAGACTCAGCAGTTGTTGCAGGAAGATGCTGATAACCATCAGGGAGGTTTCTCTCTTCTCCTCCCCACCACCAGGAGAGTGTGGGAGCAGTTCCGACCACGCTGGGCTCGGGGGGGCTTTGGGAGCCATTCAGTTTGGTTTTAATTGATCTGTAAAGCAAGGCTTAACTTCCAAGTGATGTCTTTCATCACAAGTCCAGCCTTTCTGTCTGCTGTGCTGGCAGGCAGCAGACATTGCTGCTGTCTGGGGTGAGAGCTGTGCAGGGGGGTGGATGGAGTGGCATTCCCAAAGGGATTCAGCTCTCTTTTATTTTGCTTGAATAGTTGGTTTTGCAAGGCAAGGGCAGGATTTGCACAAAAAAAAAAATCATTTGTTGTGTGGTTTTTTTTGGTGCAGGTACCAACCCTCTGCCTGAGAATGCAGAACTGAGTCCCCAGTGATGGTGGGGCAAAGCAGCTCCCAGTGAAATTCCACAGCCAACATTTACACGTTGTTGTTTAAGTCGTGGTTGATCCTGGGATTGTTTCCCTGGGATTGTGTTTCCCTGGGACTGTGCTTCCCTGGGATTGTGTTTCCCTGCTTCAGAAGGCTTTTGGCTGTGTCATTGCTCATCACCATCCCTGGCTGGGTGATGTTACAAGGGTTGGCACCTCGATCTGCCATTGTGGGCTGTGATTAACCCTTCTTGTGTTGGGGAGCTGAGCGAGCTCTGACCCGCAGTGATGGCTTCAAAAAATCCCCTGTTCAGATTGAATCCAAGTTGACAAGAGCTGTTGTTGAGGTCAAGGAGGGAGCAGATAAGCAAACAGGCACAAATCCTCTCTGAAAGGTGCAAGAAGTTGTTCCAGTGGAAAAGGGATGGTTGCTTCTCTTTGAGGGATGAAAATGTGGGGTTTGGGATGGCTGAGCTGCGCTGGATTCGTGCATTGCCATCTTCTGGGAAGTGGAAAACATTGCAGCACCTGCCTGGCTCAGTGCTGGGAGCACCAAAACCTCACCTGGGCCGGGCTGCAGTGGAGCCCTGCTATCATTCCTGAGGGATTCAGGGAGCCAGGCTCATGTTTGATCCCCTGGGGAAGGTACTGACAAAGTAAAAATCACTGTTCCCCCTTCTTTTGAAGGACTTGGCCATGTACATCAATGAAGTCAAGAGGGACAAAGAGACTTTGAAGAAAATAAGTGAATTTCAGAGCTCTATAGAAAACCTGGTAAGTTGGAAAATCCTCTTGAACTCAGTTTAATTTGATTATAATTAACATATTTGCTTTTTTGAGGCAATTGCTACTTACTCTGATATGATTAAAGATCCCCATGTGTTCAGACACTCTTATGTTTTGCTGATGGATCAGAGGTGGATGCTCCATCACAGACCTGGGCTGGAGGGTGGCTTCTCTTGCTGATCTTAACCTAAAAATATTTCTCCAGCTTTTTCTCTCATTTTTAATGTAGGGAGGACACAAAAATTGCCCAAGCTCCTTACCTGGCTTCTATGTAAAAAGAGGGTTTCTTTTGCTTTTAAGAGGACAGGGGTTAACTGAAAGTGGAGGAGAAGGGCTCATTTAAAAAGGCACCAAATTCCAAAAAATCTCAACAGAAATTTTAAGGAGAACTCATCCTCCAGACACTTGGCCCCATTGCCAGCCCAGAGAGGTGCTGGGTTTGGGGGCTTTAAGCCTTGACTTCATTTAGAAATTATGAACTTGTTGCCCCGATTTTTCTAGAGTGCTGTGTTTATAGTTGGTAGCAAAGGTTCTTATAGATTTGGTGTAAACAATCCATGTTTTTATAACCAGTTAAGAACTATTTTGTACTTTGGATGTTTTTTTTAATTTTTTTTTTTTGGGGTGGAGAATGTGATGGACTGTGTTTCTCACCTATGGAATTTCAGAGGTGGGAACCTCCTTGTCCAATCCATAACTGTCTGTAAAAAGGTATCAATATAAGAATAAAGAGAGGCTGGGTCTCTTTTTGCTCTCTGCCCAGCCTTGGTGGCTGAGCTCCTGAAGTTGCCTGAGTGTTTCGTGTCCGACCGAGCGACATGAACTTCTAATTGATGATTATTTAACAGAGACAAAAACCTTAAATTATTGTGGAAACCTGTGCAAAACAGCTCATTGGAGGTGGGGAGGGGTTTGCAAAAATGCTCTGACCACTGAGCCTTGCCCTGGGGTGCCAGTGCTGGAGCTTCAGGGCTTTGCTGGGGTCCTGTGCCTGTGTTCCTGCCCAGGCTCCCCTTGGAGCATCCTTGGGCTCCCCTTGGTGAGGGTGGTGCTGCTCCCAGGAGCTTTGGCAGCCTCAGGCAGGGCTGGGAGGGTGCAGAGGAGGCAGCTCTGAGTTCCCAGATCCTGGCTGTGGGTCTGAGCCCTGCTTTGCTCCCTGCAGCAGGTGAAGCTGGAGGAGTTTGGGAGGCCGAAGATCGACGGGGAGCTCAAGGTGCGCTCCATAGTGAACCACACCAAGCAGGACAGGTGAGTGGCAGCAAAACGTCCCCAAACCCCAAGTGCCCTCATTTGGCAACTCCCCTTGAACTCATTTATTGAATTACTGCCTGGAATTTCACTGCCATGGCCCAGCATCAGTCTGAAACCACAGCAGGGCCCGAGCATTGAACAGTGCTGGCTGGGGAGCTCGGCAGAGCTTTCCAAATCCTTCCCCTTGGATTTTTTTAATGAGGTGTTTGACTGGGCTGCTTGTTTGTTTGCTTGCTTTGGGCAGGTATTTATTTTTATTTGATAAAGTGGTGATCGTCTGCAAGAGGAAAGGATACAATTACGAGCTGAAGGAAATTATTGAGCTGCTCTTCCACAAGATGACTGATGACCCCATGAATAACAAGGACATTAAGAAGGTAGGAGGACCAAGGATGAGCTCTGGAGAGCATTTTGGAGCTGTTTCAGGGTAGCATGTTCCCATTAGCCTTTTAAAATAGAAACAGGGCTTGCAAAAAGCTGGAAAATAAACGCTCAGCTTTCAGGACAGCCTTAAAGAGCATTGGGAAATGTTTATTAATGTGGGGCTGGGCTGGATCCTTGACCTGTGTGCTGGCAGAACAGCCCTGAGGAGGGCTGGGATGGTTGGAGTTAGGAGGGAGGAAGCTGCTCCCTGCCTTCTGGCCCAGTGTCAGGGAGTAAACATCAGATGGGCAGGAGAGGAGGGCAGGCAGGGAGGGAAGGTCCAGGGTGTTCTGTCTCCCACAAGCTGCAGGGTGGAGAAGCCTGGAAAAGCAGCTTTGCACACCAGGCTGCCAAAATTGGCACTGGAAGCACTGAAGGAACATCATTTTCCTGTGGTTTGATGCTCACTCTGCAGCATCAGAAACCTCCCAGCTCTTGCTTTAGCAGAGCCCCGTTAGCTCAATCCCCTTCCACGCCACGGGAAGAGCTGTGGTGCAGATGGGATAGGGGACACTGGGGTAAGAACAGCCAATTTTGCCACTTGGCTGCTGAGGGAATGCTGCTGGCTTTGTGTTGTAACAAAATCTCTTTCCACTTTGCTCTCCTATGCTTTCTAGTCCCACGGAAAAATGGTAAGCAGAGCACGCCTGTGGCTGTCGTGTGTCTGTGTGCAGTGTGGTGGGGAGACAGGCCCAGCATCTGTGCACTGGGCAGCTCAGATGCTCCTCCTGGGCTGTCACTTGCTGTCAGCCACACACAGAATGGCTGGGGAGGATCCAGTGGAGCAGAAGAATCTGGGTGCTCTCATCTGCCACCACGAAATCCTCTCTGCTCCAAGTGCAGGCGGTTCAGGCATCATGATGTGTCAGAGGAACAGGGAGCTCTCCCTCCTCCTCCTCCTCCTCCCCTGCTGTTCCCTGGCTGTGGTTCAGCAGCAGGGGCAGGGGCAGGCACTCAGAGCAGTGACAGTGGCAGTGGGGTGTGTCCTGCTGGGAGATCAGCTCTCTCTTTTCTCTCGCAGTGGTCCTACGGCTTCTACCTGATCCACCTCCAGGGGAAACAGGGCTTCCAGTTCTTCTGCAAGACAGAGGAGATGAAGAGGAAGTGGATGGAGCAGTTTGAAATGGCAATGTGAGCATGAGTGGCTGCTCTAGCCCTGGCTGCAGTTGCCAGGTGTGGGGGGAAGTGTCTTTGGCCATCAGGTCACTGCAGAGCAGCTCTGATAGCAAAAGCTGTGCTGGGGAAGCTCATGTGGCCTTGCTGGATGAGCCCCTGTGCAAAGGCAGCTTGGAACCATTCTCTGAGCATCCCCACCAAAGCATCTCTGAAACTGGATTGATACTGGGATATTTGGAAGGAATTTTTGACTTTGAGGGTGGTGAGACCTTGGCACTGATTCCCAGTGAAGCTGTGGCTGCCCCATCCCTGGAGGTGTTCCAGGCCAGGTTGGACAGGGCTGGGAGCAACCTGGGAGAGTGGAAGGTGTCCCTGCCCATGGCAGGGAGTGGGATGGGATGATTTTTAATGTCCCTTTCAAGCCTGTGACTCTCTGAAAGGACATCTCACCGTGCTACTGCAGGAGCTGGTCCTGAGCAGGGCAGGGTTTGGGCTCATGATTGACTCAGGAAGGGCCAAATCCCCGACTCTTGTCCCAGGGCAAGGTTGGGATGGGCAAAATCCTCTCTGCACAACCAAGATCTCCTTTCACATTGAATTTCGGGTCTGTCCATGTGGTGTCCAAGCTCAGGCTGAAATGCCACCACCCCCGTGGGGACAGGCTGAAAACCCCCAGCTCCCTTCCCTCAGGTCCAACATAAAGCCAGAGAAAGCCAATGCAAATCACCACAACTTCCAGATGTACACATTTGAAAAGACAACCAACTGCAAAGCCTGCAGGATGTTCCTGAGGTGAGCAACAACCTTCCTGCTGCTCTGCTTTAAAACATGGAGGGAAAAATCTCAAAGCTGAGGCTGGATTAGGATTTTCTTACTTTTTTTTTTCCTTTTTTTTTGGCACAGAGGAACCTTCTACCAGGGCTATCTTTGCCCCAAATGTGGGGCAGGTGCTCACAAGGAGTGCTTGGAGATCATTCCTCCCTGCAAGATGGGTGAGTTATTTCATGAGCAGCACATGAATGATCTGAGAAATTCACTCTATAAAGCACTGATGTTTGTTAAGGCATAAAAAAATACAAATGGGTTCCCACCCACCTGCCAGGGCTGTAATTCATGTTGGCTGGTGGTTTAAAAAACAAAGCAGCCAAAATCCCCCAAACCACAGAGCTGCACCCCATGGATGGCAGAGAGTCACAGCAGCTCTGTGAGGAGGGTGAGCATTGAAGAGAGATGATCAATTCTTCATCATTTAGCAGTGAAAGCAGGAGGCTCTGCAGCAGGGAGAACATTCCTGGTGAGGAGAGAGCTCCTCTCTGCACCCCACACACCCCACAGAGCAGCAAAAATTCCTGTCCTTGATCTAAACTGGGCAAAGCTGTGGTCAACTCCCCTGTGCTCACCCAGGGCAGAACCCTGGTGATGCCCCCAGTCCAGGGAGTGTCACAGGGTGGCTTTGGAGAGGTTTTGGGTGGGGAGTGGAGGGAGGAAGAAGCAAAATTGCAGAAGTTTGTGGCAGTGAGGAAATGCCCCTGGGTGGCTGCAATCACTCCCCAGGTCTTGCCCTCCCAGAGTAGAGAAATGACCCAAGTGACCCCAGCTCTGCCTTGGGCTTCCTCCTCAAGTTCCCACCCTGAAGCTGATTTGCTGACACTCAGGGCATCAAGAAAATGGGGTTTGTTGCCTGTTAAATTAAACTAAATTAAATTAAATTAACCCCTTACCCACCATTTCTCTTGCAGGTTCCTCAGCAGAGCAGGTAGGTGCTTTGGCCCTTTCCCTCACCCCCTTTGTCCCTGTCCAGTCTGGGTGTGGGCAGCTCATGGGAAGAGCCAGCTCTGGCCTCAGAGGGGTCCCAGCAACCTGTGGGACAGGACTGGGGACCAGTGGCTTCTTGTCCAGCCTGAAACTGGCCCAGTTTGAGCAGCCCCAGGGCCCTGAGGAGGTGCCAGCACCCAGCTGGGGTGAGCACCATGGGCTGGGGGGCACCAGGGGGGATTTGGGGACAGGTTTTCCCATCCCAGTGGCATCAGAGAGAACTGAGGTGTCCTCACTGAGAATTTCTCCTCTTTCTTTGCAGGATTCTCTGGGTGCAGGACCTGGTAAGGGCATTGCTGTGTGACAGGAGGGGACAGGGACCCGTGGTGGCTGCAGGGATCCCCAGCACTGAGTGTGTGGGAGGGGGAGGCTCCTTCCAGAGCCAGGAAAGAGCTTTGGTAGCTGCAGAAGGGTCCCCATGGGGCACTGGGGTCTGTCCTGTCCCTGCTGCCACACTGGGTGCCCTCATTGGGCCAGTAAAGCTCCTACCCATCACAGCAGTGACCAAGGAGAGCCTGGCACAACATCCCTGTGCCAAACCAACCCTCAGAGCACACCAGGCATGTCCTGGCAGGGAGATTTGTTGCTGATGGGGAGAATCTTGCTGCTGGCATGTCCAGTGTGCTCAGGGCCTCTGAAGGGCCATCAATCACACAGGTTACTGCAATAATTTTTAATCTTCCTGTGTTTAAAACTCTCCTGGACAGAGCTCTGGGCCTGCCCTGCCCCTGCTCTGGCTCAAAGGAGAAGAACAATTTGTTTTTGTGCTGTTTCTGACGGAAGGAAAGCCAAGCCTGGCAAAAAGAAACCTGAATCAAATTTGTGGTTAAAAAAAAAAAAATCAACAAAACAAGCACAGAGTGCTCTCGCTGGGTGGGGAGAGGCAGAGGTGGGGAAGCATTTTGAGGATAAACACTGTGGGTTTGGTGCAGTGGGGGGAGTTTGTTTAATGTGCAGTTGTTGGCGGGACAAGTGGGCTTTGACTGGGAGCTTTGGGGGCGTTTCAGTCCCAGGTCCAGCTGACATTCAGGGGTGGCTGAGTGGTCACTGGTCCCTTTTTGCCATCGTGGTGTCACTGCTGAGCCTGGCAGGGCTTGCTGCTGGCCAGGCATTGCCTGGCAGGGGCTGCTCTGCCTCAGTGAGGCTCAAATCCAGGCGCAGGGCTGGGAGCTGCAGCCTCAGCTCAGTTCAGTCCTTGCTGGGTTTGTTTTTGCTCATGGAACTCAATCACCCATGTAACTGCAGGAGCCAAGAACATTCACTGTGGACACCATTCCTTTCTGCTTTCATGTTTCCTGCCCCCAAATCCTGCCTGCTGTGCTGTATCAGGGGATAAGGAGTAACAGACTTCAGGAGGGATGGTTTTGTTTGGGGTTTTTTTTTTATTTTTTCAGCAGGGATAGGGTTGTGAAACTGTTTTGCTTCTCTGCCAGGTCCTAAAATGGTGGCAGTGCAGAATTATCATGGAAACCCAGCCCCTCCTGGGAAGCCAGTGCTGACCTTCCAAATTGGGGATGTGATCGAGCTGCTCAGGGGGGACCCCGACTCTCCGTGGTGGGAGGTGAGAATGATTCCCCTTGGGAAACTCCTGGAAACTTTAAAAGCAGTGACATCTGCACTATCCCTTTTATTTGTGGGCTTTCCTGGCACAGGGGTGTGCTGGGGCTTGGGAGCCAGGCTGGGGGCCTGTCCCCACCCCTGCACAGTGCCACCAGTGCTCCCAGTTCTCACCCCAGCCTGATGCCCAGCTTGGCTTTGCAGGGGAGGCTGCTGCAGACCAAGAAGTCGGGTTATTTCCCCAGCTCCTCGGTGAAACCCTGCCCCGTGGATGCCAGGGTAAGTGCCAGAGGGGGGATGGAGCTGCCAGTGCCAGCTGGGTGCAGGTGCTGGGGCTGTCCCTGTCACCTTCTCCTTGAGACCTCATCCTTCCCTGGGCCTTCAGTGAGGCCTCTGCCTCCCAGGGGAGGTGGATCCCTCATCCCATGGCTGCAAGTGTCAGGTCAGGGTGTTCCCAGCCCTGTTCCCAAGGCTGGGCTTGGTGTCATCACCTCCAGCTCTGTTCCTTCTCTGCAGGGCTCACTCAGGAGCAGAGTGCTCCAGATCAGGCCCAGTGCAGGAAAACTGCAGTTGGTTTGTTTTAATTGCTTTTAGCTGCTTGCTGTAATGTTGTCAGCTGCTTCCCAATTAAAAACCACTCAGGTAAATGAACAAACACAGCCCGCTCAGCCCAGCTGGGAGCTGAGAGGGGAATGCTCAGCTACAACACTGCCCTCCTCTGCCCAAGCCCAGAATCCAGGGATGGCTTGGCAGAGGGAAGGCTCCCGTGGAGAGGAGCATCCCACACGTGATCCCCATCCTGAGGAGCTGCTGCTTCCTCACTAATGAGCAATTCTCAATTTGCAGCCCCCCAACAGCCGGCCGCCCTCGCGGGAGATCGACTACACGGCGTACCCGTGGTGAGTGGGATGAAATTTAAACCAGCCTTGCCTTTTGGTTGTTATTTGCTCAGGAATCCACTCCAACAAAGAATTCCAAATGCAGACCAGCAGTGCTCTGCATCCTGCTCTCCCTGTGGCCACAGAGCAGCTGCTGCCACGGTGGTGTTGGGTGTTGAAAGCCCTGGCAGCAGCTGTGGGGATTTCTTCACTGGTGGAGAGGGTCAGAGGCAAAAAGAGAGCTGCTGGGTTCTCTTCCCATTTTCCCTGCCCAGAAAATGATGGTGGGAGGAAGGAGGCAACTCCTGCCTTGGCAGGAGAGGCTGTGCTTGGCTTGCCTGCTGCTCCTTCTCTCCAGCTCCAGCCAGGTTTATGAATTCATGGGTATAAATTATCCCTGCTCTTCAGCTCTTGCTGAGGCCTCATTAAGCTGGAGACTGATTCCCAATTAGTGGGATTTTCCAGGTGTCAGGTGCTTCAGAGGGAACTCTCTGTGTGGTTCAGTGGCTCAGCAGCTTCTGGTGTATCTCAGGGCACTTTTCCTTCCTGCCGAGGATATTTCGGATATTTCTCTCCCCACCTTCCTACCCTCATGCCTTTAAAAAAGACGTATCTTTTTATCCTAAACATGTCTGTTTAGAGATACAAGTTAATTTTAATGAGTTAAATGAGCTAATTAACCTCTGGGCTCAGGTTTGCAGGGAACATGGAGAGGCAGCAGACAGACAACCTGCTCAAGTCTCACGTCAGCGGCACCTACCTGATCCGGGAGCGGCCGGCTGAGGCCGAGCGCTTTGCCATCAGCATTAAGTGAGTGATTCCCTCATTCAGGAATTCAATAATTCAGTATTTCTCACTCACAGAGGACATGCCAGGGCTGGAGCACGTGGCTGTGCTTTGTTGAGTGCCTCTGCTGTCCCTGGCAGGTTCAACGAGGAGGTGAAGCACATCAAGGTGGTGGAGAAGGACAACTGGATTCACATCACGGAAGCCAAGAAGTTCGAAAGCTTGCTGGTGGGTTTGTGTTCCCCCTTGCAGCATTGCCCCTGCAAGTCCTGCAGGGGCTGGCAGAGACAGCCAGGTGCCTCTCCCTCCTTCCCAGGAGCTGGTTGAGTACTACCAGAGCCACTCTCTGAAGGAGAGCTTCAAGCAGCTGGACACGACCCTGAAATATCCCTACAAATCGCGGGAGCGCTCTACCTCCAGGACCTTCACCCGCTCCCCAGGTAAAACCCAGCTTGGCTGGCAAGGAAAACCTGCCCCTTCCAGCCACTGGATGGAGGAATTTACAGCTTTGCTGTAGGGCTTGAGTTCCTCAGTTTGCAGATAAATTCTCCTCAGCTGGTGGCATTTTCAGGATGGGTCTTGCTGGATCAGGGGATCTTGGTTTTGTGGGGCTCTCTGGCACTGCTCTCTGAAGGGACAGTTTTTGCTGGGACAGGCTGGTTCCTCTCCTGTGGTTTTGCACCCTGTGGTTTGCCCACCCTCTGGCTGGGAGCAGGGATGTGATGCTCACTTTGTGGGATTTATCCTGTCTCTCCCACCCACGTGAGATTTTTGTGTTCTAATGGATCCAGTTCCAGTGTGACTTGTGGTGGTTTGAATCCCAGTGGGACTCCTTTAATGGAGGTGTTGGGTGAAAGGGTAAGTCTGTGTCTAAAAGAAAAAGAAAGGAAAAAAAATCAAAACAAATGGGAAGCAAAAAGTGCAATAATGCCAGGTGTTGTTTTGTCCGGAAGCCTGAGTGCAGAACTAACTGCTTTGTGGGGAAAAATAACTCTTAAATATTTTTCTCCATGGTGTATTTAGAAAAGAATACCATAGGAAGATAAATTTTAAAAGTTGATTAAATATCTTTTCTGTATTAAATACAATCCTAGGATGAATTTGGAGCCCCCAATGGCTGTGGGGCTGTGGCCAGACCTTTTCTCAGCTGTCCCAGCTCCGAGCCCCTGCACAAGACCCTCTGCATGCTTTGCCCTGAACTCTTCCATCAGCTTTTAAAGGCATTGTGCCTTATAATATTTTATTTTAATTTCCTTTTTAATGCGTGTTCTGCCTCTTTCTGTTTCTCTCTAACCTCTTTGCAGCCTCCTGCGCTTCCTACAACTTTTCTTTTCTCAGTCCTCAGGGCCTCAACTTTTCTTCTCAGAGCTCCTCCAGTCCCTTCTGGTCAGGTACCAGTGCCTCTCCCTGCTGGAGAGACCTGCCACCATCTCCAGCTTGAAAGCCATCACCAGTGGGACCTGTGGGGTCTCCTCTGTCCCTCCAACCCCACAGGCAGCTCAGGGGGTCCCCAGTGCTGCCCTGGGAAATAAGTTAATGAGTTTAATTAACCATGGCTTGGCTGGCAGCAAAATGCACTCCCCCCCTCTCCCCAAAATTAAAGGCAGGGAGGAGATGGACTTGTTGCTGTTTGAGAAAAGGGGCTAAAATTAACACCAAAAAAAAAAAAAAGTGGCTGTAGCACTTTGGGATCTCATGATGTACTTCAAGCTCGACCTGCTTATCCCATGTGTCTCACCCAACCAGCATCAGCATCTCACCCTCTCCCACTCTGCTCCTCCTTGTCCTCCAGGAGAGCATCCCAGTGTCCTGCAGGCTTTGAGCTCTGCTCTCTGAGGCTGCTCAGGAGCCCCTTGCTGAGGGGACAGGGACACACCTGTGCTGCCAGGTGTGGTTTGTGGCTCAGTGTCCCTGCAGAGTGCAGCCTTTCCAGGCTGGTGTCATCCTCCCTGTTGGTGGGATCACAGCAAAATCCTGCCAGGTTTAATTCCCTTTTTAGTTTTTATCTTCCAGGCTGGACAGAGAAAATCACCAGCAAAGCCACATGTGCCTTCCTTGTTGCCATGTTTGGGAAGAACCCTTAACTTTTCAAGCAGAAATCTGGGATTTTTGAGGGGGTTTTTTAACTGTAATTTGTGTAGCAAGGGGCTCTGAGCAAACTCCTGATGAAAGAGCTCAAAGCTGCCATGATTTCTGTCCATTCTCCAGCCTGGCTGCCTGGCCAGGAGGGATGAACCCCCCCCCAGTGATTGCACATTGTGTGTCCAAACCGTCTCCATCGCCATCCTCATCTCCTCCCACCCCAAGAGCTGAAAACCTGGGCAAAGCTTCCCCTCAAACTTCGTTCAACCTTGGTTTGCACAATTTATAGTTGAAATCAACCCTTGGAAATCCTGGGGCAAAGAGGGGAGTGAAACACAACATCCCCTCAGGGTGTTCGTTTCTTTTTTGCAAACTTCAGAGAAAGTGCATTTTTCTCCTCCTCCGCCCATCCCATCTCTCCCACTGTTGCTCTCCAGCCTTTTCCCCCATGCCCAGACCTTGGGGCAGGAATGCTGAGTGCTGCCCCTGCCTTCCCCTCCTCCTTGTGCCTCCCCTGAGCATCCCCTGCCTGAAGTGATGGAGATCCATGGGGCTGGGGCTGTGCTGGTGGGGGTTGGCTCCAGGGATGGCTCCTGGGGTCATCTCCTCATCACAAGGGTGGTCAGTGTTAGGGTTTGGCACCGTTTGGTCTCTCATGGGACCAAGTTCCCAAGGTTGCTCCCTGGCAGGGACAGGAGCTGGGAGGTTCCAGGTAAGGAGCTCGTTTCTCCTCATGGCAAAGCACACGGGATCTGCTCAACACCTCTAGGAGAATCCATCCCCAGTAAATCAGTTTTTGGAGTAGTTTAAATCCAAGTTGATTTACTAAGTATTTTGACCAGTTGGATCCATCAGGTGCTGGCAGCTGGGTGGCAGCTCCACGAGGCAATGTCCCAGACCTGAGACTGAGCGTGGAACAGGATTTTTCCATGATTTCTTTGTTGAAGATAGGATTTCATAGGAATGCACAATCTTTTATCACCTCACTAAAGTGCCCTTCACCCCACCGAGCCCCTGACCAGCAGAGAGGAGCTTCCCAAGCCCACAGAGCCCTTCAAAGCCCAGAGCCCTTCAAAGCCCAGCAGGAGCCCAGCTTAACCCCAACCACCCCACCCGTGTGGGGCTGAGCAGCTCGGGCGACGCCACCCCTCCCTCCAAGCACCTCCAGCTCTCAGTGCCATGGTGGAAAACCCAGGTTGAACCTGTCCAAGCTTTCCCCAGGCTTCAGCCAGCGTGGGGCTGGTGCTGACCGTGTGCTTTGTCCCCTGGCAGTGTTCACCCCCCGGGTCATAGGCACGGCGGTGGCTCGGTACAACTTTGCGGCGCGGGACATGCGGGAGCTGTCGCTGCGGGAGGGGGACGTGGTGAAGATCTACAGCAGGATTGGAGGGGACCAGGGATGGTGGAAGGGGGAGACCAATGGAAGGGTGAGTGCATCCACAGGAATTGCTGGCCCGCTGCCTCTCGCTCTCTGCTGGGTTCTGGGTGGGCTGGCACATCGTGAGAGCCAGCTCTGCGTGGCCATTTGGGGCTTTGTGACAGTGACAGCGATGGCCAGGGCACAGAGAGGAGTGGGAGCATGTGGTGGGAGGGCCTGATCTTCCCTAAAGCTGCCCGTGGGGATGTGTGCAGGCTCTGCAAGGGGAAGGCTCAGCATCCTGGGAACAGCAGCAGGCTGGTGGCTTGTCCTGGTGTCCCACGGGGAGATTCTCCCTGCCCTGATCCCTTCTGTACTGCAGGCAATGTGTCCAAGGGGATGTGTGGGAGTTCCCTCCACCCCAAATCAGGGTGATGGCTGACACCATGGGGATGTGGCACATCCAGGACTGGGTGCAGCACACGATGGCAGGGGAATAATCCCAGTGGCAGGACAGGAAATGCTAAAACCACAGATTTGGAAGATCCCCACAGGGATCACAGAGTCCATCTGCTAGCCCTGCACAGAACTTCCACCAATCCCACCCTGTGCCTGAGCTGTCCAAATCTTTGAACTCCAGCAGGCTGTGCCCTTTGATCTTCCCAGCCCCCAGCTCACCTGTGCTTTTCCCCCCCAGGTGGGCTGGTTCCCCTCGACATACGTGGAGGAGGAGGGCGTGCAGTGACTGTGGCCGTGCCCGCTGGAAGTCGTCGAGCGCCCTGAGCCAGCAGCTGCAGCCCGAGCACACTGTCCCCGTGCTGGACACCTCCCAGGACTGCCCCTCACACCCCCCCTCTGTCCAGGCTGCCCCAGCCTCGCCCCTGCTCCGTGTACAGAAGATTGCTGGGCTGTGGGATGGTGTTGGTGGAGCCCCCCCCCGCATGGACAGAGCTGAGAGACTCTGGGGTGCTCACCAGGGGATGGGCACTGCACCCCTCTTTGGGCAAGGGGTTTGAAAAGCCACCGTGGGGATGGTGGTGGGAGGGTGAGGCTGAAGGTTTGTGCCTGGGGGAGAATTTGGGGGGTTCCAGGGGCGGGAGGCCCGAGGAGGTAACGCAGACCCCCTGCCACAGCACTCAGGTGGTTCCCCAGGTCAGGATTTTGGCAGTGGCCCTGGCAGCCATGGGCAGCACCCTGCTCTGGCCAGGGCGAGGGGCAGGATGGGGTCACCTGGCCCAGGAGGAGGAGAGGGCTGTGAAACCATTTTGACCCTCAGCTGCAGGCTGGAAGTGAGCCTTCAGGTCAGCCAGGAGGGGAAAGAGCCATTTTGGCAGCCCCAAGCCCATTTTCTTTACAACCATCTCAGTCCCACCAGCCCTGCTGTGGGCAGGGGGGCTGCCCAGGGAGCAGACTGGTCCCACTGGTGAGCAGGAGGTCTGGGTGCATTGCAGGAGTGGAGATGTTCTCCACACAAAGGTTCCAGAGGCCACCAAGGCACCAGGTGCATGCAGAGGATGTGTCCCTGGGTCTGTCCCTCCCCTTGCTGGCAGCAGGACCCCCCCCAAGCCAGGCTGACTTTTCTTGCAGCCATGACAATTCCCACCTCAAGAGCTCAGGGAGAACCCACCTGAGTAAGGGCTACGGTGTCAGCTCCTGAATGCTGTCCCTGAGCTGTGAAAGCATCTCCTCTTGCCAGCTGTGTGCACTTTTGGGGGCTGGCAGCATTGCCCCCCTGTCTTCCTCCCACAGGCTGTTCCTGCTGCTGCTGTCCGAGTAAAGGTCCGTGTGTTGTGACATTCTCAGTCTGTCCTGAGCACCCTCTGTCCGAGTCTGCCCTTCCTAAAGTCAGAGCTGCCAGCTGGGAGTCCTAGCCATCCTCTGCTGGGCACTGGCTCAGCTCTCCAGCTCCACAATTCCCTTCCAAAGTGCAAATACGAACAAAACCCACCCGTGGGAGCGGAACAGGGAGCAACTTCCCTTCATCTGAGCCCCAGAGCTGCCTCTCTGAACACGGGGGCATTTTGAGCTGGTGCTTCCATGCCCTGGCACTGTTCCCGTGGATGTGTGGTGGTCCTGCTGTGCAGCATCGTGGTCCTGCTGTGGGATCCTGGTGCAAGCCTGGGAGGTGCCAGTGATGGGTGGGTGAACAGTGCTGATGCCCTCAGTCCCTGGCACGGGGGGTCTGCAAATAGAGCAGAAGAACTGGAAGAGTTTGGACCTCTCAAGGACAAGGGAACACCCGTGTCTTGGGAATTCCACGCTGCTGCTGCTGCTGCTCAGTGACAAGCCCAGAGCCACCCTGCTTTGCTCCCCTGGGAGTGTGGGGTGTGTGCAGCAGGGTCTGGCCGGGGCACGGGGGAGGTGACAGGGACACAGAGGGGCTCAGGGCATTCCCAAGGTACTGTTTGGTGCTAACCCCTCCCAGCCAGCCCCTCCCCGCTCAGTTTGAGGGGAGCAGCCAGCAGGGAGCTGGCAATTCCCTGCTCCTGTGCTGAGCATTCCCATTCCCGAGGCTGGGCTGGAGCCCAGGGGGGATTTGGGTGGATGGGACACACAAAACCCTGCTGGCTCCTGTTCTGCCTCAGATCCTAAAGCCTTACAGCCCCTCCTGTTCCACGTGGCCAATTCTGCAAGGTGGCAGTGGCATCACCCTGGGGGAGAGCATAGCCCTGTCACAGGGACCAGGGCACCTCTGTCCCTTCCACCCCAAAGGGACCCCCACCCTCACCTCCCCCCCAGAGAGAGCTCTCCCTTCTTGTGTTTACTGGTGTAAGAAACTCGTTTTAAAAAAAAAAAAA
>VZTZ01003479.1:310723-323246 GCA_013400955.1 Drymodes brunneopygia | reverse complement strand
TGAGGGATAGGGGAAGGTGCGGGATACGGGAAGGTGCGGGATGGGAGAAGGTACGGGACAGGGAAGGTGCGGGATAGGGGGAAGGTGCGGGACAGGTGAAGGTGCGGGACGGGGGAAGGTGTGGGACAGGGGCAGCGGCCACAACTGACAGGTGGCTTTGCTCCCGAGAGGAGGACAGTCTGCATCAGCCCTTGTCCCCTGCAGCTGTCGGGGGCTGCGGGGATGCCGAGGGGCTCTCACGGGGCTCTTGTCCCTGCAGGGGTGTGGGCGCGGGCCCTGGGCCGGCTGGCGGGCGTGCACGTGCCGCTGGTGGCCATGCACCACGCCTACGTGGTGACCGAGCGCATCGAGGGCATCCAGGTCAGTCCTGCCTCGGCTCCTCTGCTCCGGGGGACACGGTTGGACAGGCAGAAAGACCCCTGCCCCTTCCAGGGACCCCCAGACCTGTGGGACCCCCCGATTCCTGCCAGGTCAGGCTGTGCTCTTGGGGGAGCGCACACCCTCAGCAGGGCTGTCAGACCACCCTGAACAGAGTCAGGTTTAATATTTAACGAGCTCACAGCTGGCAGGGTAATTTTTTCCCCTCAGGATCTCTGTGTTTGGTGGCCGACAGCAGCATTCATAAAGATCCCAGCCCCTTTCTGAGCAAGCCCCAGCCCTGGCAGGCTGAGGTGTAGCTCTCCAAGCCTTTCTAAACTGCCCCAATAAATCTGTTTCTGTCATCTGGCTGCGGAGAATCGCTCAGGACTTGAAGGAGGCTTCATTCTCTCAGGCCCCAGCGCTCTGAGGGTGACACATTAATTAGTTTCCATCCTGCTGACACGGTCTGTGCCTGACCTTTCAGCACGAGGTGCCAGCTTGTAACAAGTGCCGTGCTCCACGATTGCATTTCTGTCCCAGTAACTCCACCGAGCCCCACGCAGCAAGAACAACTGCAGCAGAGAGGAGGCTGCAGCTCGCAGACCTCGGTGCCTCCTGTTCAATCCACTTCATTCCACTTGTCAACACGGGTTGCAGCAGGCCCTACACTGATTCTTCAGCGTTATCTAAATGTTTCCCCATCCATTATTCACGAGAACAAATCCCTCGTTCTTCGTGCGCCGCTGCCTGCGCGCCGAGCCGCTGCATCCTCCTGCGGAGGCGGCCGGCAGAGGAGTGATGATTCCCGAGCCAGGATCAACCACAGGGGCTGCTCCCCGTCCCCAGGGCACCCCTGGGTGCTGCTCAGGTGTCTGTGGAAGCTGCTCTGCCCGTGCTTTGGCCAGGTTAGCTGGGTGATTTCCTCTTGGGGCAACTCAGGTGCCCAAATTCCGGTGCTAAGGAGAAGCCACTCCTTGTCCCATCTTTGGCAGGTCACAGCTGCAGGTGCCCTGGGCCTCCATCTCATCCTGCTCAGCCTCACTGGGTGCTGTAGGGGTGTCCCCACGACCCCTGGCCTCCTCTGACCCCTGTGCTCCCCCTCCCCGTGTTTCAGAACATGCCCAACGTTCGTGATCACGACGCCTCGGTCTATCTCCGTCTCCAAGGCGATGCCCTTTCCGTGGGTGGGTATGAGTCAAACCCCATCTTCTGGGAGGAGGTGAGTGCAGCCGGGAGGTTTTCTGGGGGAACCAGGCAGGTTTCCAGGGAAGGAAGGAGGAGTGGGAGCAGGCGTGAGCGCTCAGCCCCCGCATCCTGCGGGTACCAACCTCCGGTGGCTGGTGGGGAAATCGGGGGGAGCACCTTCCCTTTGGGGCTGTCTGTGGCATGGGTTTGCAGTGCAGAGGCAACAGGAGAGACAGAGGCTGCTGTGCCCATCCCTCTATCCTTAACTCACCCTTTGGGTTTGTCTGGGTTGTTCAAGAAAACCCAAAACCCCCAGAGATTCAATGCAGCCTCGATTTCCCTTCTCCGAGGCTTGCAGAGAGGAGAAGGTCTCACACCATCAGCAGTGCTCTGTTCTCTGCCCTGATTCCTGTTTCTCACCTTTAGGTCTCTGACAAATTTGCTTTTGGCCTCTTTGACCTGGACTGGGATGTTTTCATGCAACACATCGAAGGTGCTGTCAACAGAGTGCCAGTTCTGGAGAAAACGGGAATTAAATCCACTGTCTGCGGGCCAGGTAACGTGGCTGTGGTGACAACTGTGGTGACACCGTGGTGGCACTGGGGTGCTTGGGTCTCTCCAAGGATCTTGCTGGAGGCAAAGGGAAACTTTATAACCTGGGGAGAAGAAAAACTCTCTGAATGCAGAGGAAGTGCTGCTGGCCTGGCTGCAGCGGTGGCATCTTCCAAGGGGTGGCATTCCAGGCCCAGCCTGGGTGGAGAAATTGGATTGTACATTCAGAGACTCACCCAGTGGTTTGGCTTGGATGGGATCTTCAGAGATTTTCTAATTCCAACCCTCTGCCATGGGCAGGGACACTTTCCACTGTCCCAGGGTGCTCTCCAAGCCCTGTCCAGCCTGGCCTTGGGCACTGCCAGGGATCCAGGGGCAGCCACAGCTTCTCTGGGCAACCCGTGCCAGGGCCTCACCAACCTTGTTGTAAATAACTTCTTTCTTATAATTTCTTACAATCTTACAGGTTTCTTATTGTCTCAATTGACCCTCTTTCAGTTTAAAATCCTTTCCCTGATGAGCTGATTGCCTTGGTGCAGTCTGGGGGGGAATGGATTTCCAGCTGATGTTGTGGCTGCTGGACTGGAAAATTAAAGGGCAGATGTTTTTAAGCAGTGGCTGTTGTTTTACCAAGTGTTATCTTCTATAATTATTTTTACTGCTTGCCCCTGGTGCAGTGACATCAGATTTACCCAGATTTACACCCCAGGCAGTCTGGTGGGGAGTTAAAGCCACCCCTGCAGGGGCAGCTGGTGCCAGACATTGAGCCCGAGCCTTGCACACTTGGTTTGGCCTTAAAATCCACTGTACACTAAAAAAATCAACTGCAATGAAAGCCCTTTTTGCTGAGGCACTTAAAGGGAAACTCTTTGGGTTGTATGAGGGGAAAGCAGGGCACATCTCGTGCCCTGCAGCAGATCAAACATGACTTGTACGAGGTGGAGACCTTGGCCCTGGGTCCAGTGGTTTGATTGCACTGCGGTGTGAGCAGAGCAGCACCGGCTGCTGGCAGATGAATGTCTCCTCTTTGCAGCACAATAATGTCATTTTTCAAGGCTCAGCTCTCCTCCTTTTCTCCTTTTTGACTGAAACCAGCAGCCTGTGGCAGCTGAGTCACGCTGGGCTGCAGCAAATGGCAAAGGCTTTGTCCCCTCTGCTGTGGTCACTGTGCCAAGGTCCCCAGAGCCCTCACCACCCATCCCAGGGCAAAGGCTTTGTCCCCTCTGCTGTGGTCACTGTGCCAAGGTCCCCAGAGCCCTCACCAGCCATCCCAGGGCAAAGGCTTTGTCCCCTCTGCTGTGGTCACTGTGCCAAGGTCCCCAGAGCCCTCACCACCCATCCCAGGGCAAAGTCAGCCGTGTTGGCAGGGGAGGTGCTTTGGCTGTTGCTCCATGAACTCCCTGAGTTTGTAGCCTGGAATTTCTGCACGGGGATGTTGGCACGTGAGGAGCTGCTCTGGTGACAGTGGAAATGTTCTGGCTCTGCTCCTGCCTTCTCTGGAGTTGTGGGATCAGGGGGAACAAACTGGGCATTGCTGAGTGGGGAAAGACCACACTGAACTCAGTTTTCCCTCTCTCCTTTCACATGGATGGGTGGATGGAGGGATGGATGGGTGGATGGATGGATGGATGGATGGATGGATGGATGGATGGATGGATGAACCACCATCAAACAGGGAGGAGAATTGCACACCTCTGTCAGGGGCTTTGCTCTCCTCCCCAGTGAGGATTTGCAGAGGGATTTCCATGGCTGATGGCCCCATGGAATAGCACTGGCAGCAGGAGACTTTATGAGCACAGGAAGGACATCCCCAGCAGTTCCTCAGCTGAAGCAAGTGAACCAAAGTCATGGAATTTCCCAGCAGGAGCTGATGAAGGTGGAATACACCATCAGGAAATAGGGCTCAGATGTTAAAATTGCATCAAATAGACCAGTGCAGAACTGGGAACTGGGAAGGAAGAAAGAGCCCTCACAGTGCCTCGTGCACCTTCACACGGGGAATTAATTTTTCTTCCCAAATTTTCAGCCTAACTCCCAAAACCTGTGCTGGGAAGTGCTTGGATGAGGTCAGCATAGGGATCTGCAGGAAACCTGTTTGTAAAGTGTGCAGTGTGCCCCCAAAGTGTGTGATCCCCCCTGGCCTGGCCTGGCCTGGCTGGCACATCCCCTCTCTGTTTTCCAGAGTCATTCACAGCTGACCACAAACCCCTCATGGGAGAAGCTCCGGAGGTCCGAGGGTTCTTCCTCGGCTGCGGCTTCAACAGCGCCGGTAAGAGAGACCTGAGGGGGGTCACACCCTGCTGGCATCGGATCCCAGGGGGATCCTGGCATTCCACAGCCCTGCTTGGCCCCCTGGCCTGCTCTGCATCCCGCCCTGTTCCCCAGGGATGATGCTGGGAGGCGGCTGTGGCAGGGAATTGGCTCGCTGGATCATCCACGGCCGGCCCGAGAAGGACATGTACGGCTACGACATCAGGCAAGTCACCCTGCCCTGCCCAGCCCAGCTCCCTCCACGGGCATCCCTCACCCCTGCTGCTCCTTGGGGATGCTCTCCAGGCAGGGCTGGCATCGGGAATGGGTGCCCAGGCAGCGTCTGTGTCCCTCCAAGGAGCTGGAATCAATTACACGCGGTGGCTTTAATGAACGCGTGGGGTTTATCTCATTTGCCTCGTTCCACTCCCACACAAACAACTTCCATCAGGCACAAGGAGATGGGGAAGGACGGGGTAATTACGTTAGGGTTTTGTTGTTCAATTAGTGCTGTGCCTAATCCTCTAAGTTAATAATGGGGGGGATGATTTCAACAGCACAAAGATTAGCTGGGCCCCCCTCGGCAGCACCGCCCGGGCTGGGAGTTGTGACTGTGCAGATGTTGGCTCAGTAATTGCTTTTCGACTTGCTTGATTGTCTTTGATTGGGTTTGGGCTTTCTTACAGGGCTGCGGTGACAGCAGCCACCTTGTTGGACACAAAGCTTTGAAAATCTCTCCTTGCTTTAGTGGCCAAGCCGGCAAATGCCACCTTGGCTGGGGCTGTGGGAGTGAGGGGCTGCAGAGGTCAGGGGAGATGCTGTTCTCTCCAGCTGCCCCTTTCCACCAGCTGGGCCAGGGTTGGGCATGGAGAGATGGAGAAATCCCAGGCTGGGCACTGGGTTGGCACCAGCACAGCCCCCCTGACCTGCACCAAGGGACCCCAGCCCTGCTCAGAGCAGCCAGGGGCTTTCCACCCCTGGCACCTGGATTATCCAAACATCTCCCCAAGGGTTTTCCACCCCTGGCACCTGGATTATCCAAACATCTCCCCAGGGGCTTCCCACCCCTGGCACCTGGATTATCCAAACATCTCCCCAAGGGTTTTCCACCCCTGGCACCTGGATTATCCAAACATCTCCCCAAGGGTTTTCCACCCCTGGCACCTGGATTATCCAAACATCTCCCCAAGGGCTTCCCATCCCTGGCACCTGGATTATCCAAACATCTCCCCAGGGGCTTCCCACCCCTGGTACCTGGATTACCCAAACATCTCCCGTGTCCCTTGTGCCCTGTCATCAACCTGTCAGTCCCATTCCTTCCTTTTGGTGACAATTACCAAGCTCCTCTTTAAATAACTCCCTCTCCTGCACATTTCAATATTTACCCTCTCAGAACATTTGCTTGTAAATATTTCATCTGGCAGCTGCTGCCCGCTTGCTGCTGTCAAAAATTCAGCTCAGTGGCGAAGGGGCTGAGGCTGATGGGGCAGCCATGGGTGCTGGTGACATTCCATGTGTCACCTTCTGCCAGCAGAAGAGGCAGCTGCTCTCATAACTCTTGGGGAGCATCGCTTGTATTCCTTGCAGGGCTCAGCCCCACTGCCCTGCCTCCCCTCTGCAGCCAGGCAGGGAGGAGGGAAGCGTAAAGAATCATTTAAAAAGTCCCTAGAAATGACATTTTGCCTTTTTGTGCCCTGCCTGGCTCCCTTTCTCCAGCCCTGGGAAAGGTGCCACTTGTGCCCAGGGCTGCTGTCCCTGAGTTACAGATCTCTGGGAATAACAACCTGACCATGGGCTGAGCTGGCACATTCCTTCAAGGAGATTTCCTGTTTGAAAGATGCAAATACATCAAATGAATTGAAAATGACTCGGGTGTTATTTATATTTCAGCCTGGGGAGAACTGGGTGAAAAATATAAGGAATTTCCAGGGCTCATTCCCTCATCAGGGCTGCGTTTAAACCCAGGGTGTGCCCTGAGGCGTTCCCACGTTGAAGAGGGGCAGAATTAACCTCAAGTTTCATTTTTTTTTTCTATTTCCCCTCCCCAGCAGGGCTGTCTGCATATCCCAGTTGTTCTGGGGTGGGGCTGGGAGCTCGGTGGGGGCTGCAGCTCTGATGCTCAGCACCCTGGCCTGGCCAGCACCGAGCCCTGCTTGGCTCCCCCAAAACTGGAGCAGGAATTGCAATTTTACACCACAGCAGCTGCATCCACACCTGGGTGTGGCCAAGAGGGCCATGAGCTCATCCAGATGTTGGCATCTCCCTGCCTTCCAGGAGGTTCCACCACTCCCTGACCGACAACAACCGCTGGATCCGGGAGCGCAGCCACGAGTCCTACGCCAAGAACTACTCCGTGGTCTTCCCCCACGATGAGCCCCTGGCAGGACGCAACGTGAGGAAGGACCCCCTGCACGAGGTGAGGACAGCACCTGGGCTGGCCCTCACAGCAGCAGAAAGCAGCTCACAAGGAGTGGCCGCAGCTGTGTCCTTCCCCAAACCCTCTGTGTTCCCATCTGTCCGTCCTGCGGGATCCCTGCCGGATCCCAAAGCTCACTGTGAGGGTGATGGGGCTTTGGGCAGTTTAATTTTAGAGATGCTGAGCATTCCTGTGATATTGAGCTCAGTAGATGTGGATTGAGAGCCTGGTGATGATCACTGGGTGAGGGAAAAGGGGAGAGGAGAGCTCTGAGTCCATCCCAGGGCAGCTGAGAGGGCTGAGGATGCTGGATGCTCCCCGGAATCTCCTGCCCCTGCTCCCCGTGTCCTGCTCAGAATTTCTCCCCAAAACAGCATCTCTCAGTGTGGAGTGAGGCTGGGACAAAAGGAGGGGTGTGGGAAGAGGGAGGTGTCTCTGGAGATGGTTTTGTGAGCGCTCTTTTAGTGGTTTTGCTTCCAGGGTTTCCTCCTTCTCCTACCTTTCCCAGCCACTTCCTCACACAGATCTCCACAGCTGAACCCTCTCAAGATGCAGCACTTGGATAGAAAAGCCCAACTCCCAGAATTTTGCTGCACCAGCAGCTCAGAGCCCCCAAATCCCTCAAGACAATCAGGGTGACTCAGCACTGGAGCCTCATCCCACTGCCAGCCCTGGCAAAGCCACATTTCCCCAGCCCATTCCTGCCTGTCTCTGACTGGCATCACACCATTCCTCTTCCAGCTGGAGGGCAGAGGCCCAAGCAGTCAAACAGACACCCCTGCCCTCCAGCCCCCGGTGTTTGCTTGACAGCTCAGTTGTTTTCTGTCACTGAGGAGGCAATTTCTTTTTTAATAGCACGTCTAATAAGCGATGCCCACTTGACTGACAGCCTGGTATTTATCCATGCAGCTCCAGAACATGTGCTGTGTTTTATAAATAGGCACTGAATGATTTCTGAGATGTTCAACAAAATCTATTCTTTTCTGAGCCGAGGCTCCAAACAAAAATGTCTTAATGGATCCCTAATTAATTGCGTGCAGAGAGATTTTCCTGAGAGCACAGGGGAGGGATGAGAAGGTTGCTGTATAAATATTAAATGTTGTTATATAATTGCTCTGTAAACATGGTGGGGAACCTTGCTTTCTGCATGTGGCATCTCTTGGTCAGTAATTTGGGCACCCAATGCAGTTTTTGGTGGGGTGCACAGCTGGGCTGTGGGTCTCTGCCCCTTGACCACCCTTGAGGAAAATATCCTTCCTGAGGGAGGCAAAAATCAGGCAATTCTTAGGCTTGACCCTGTTTTAAAAGACAAACTGCAGGGCTGGTTTTGGCTGTTCATAACCAAAGCAGAGGGGTCACAAGTCTAGTCTTGAGCCCACATCTGCAGCTGAGGAGGGCAGCCTGAGTGCTGCTCAAAAAGCTGTGAAAAGGCTCTTTTTTTTAAAGCTGTTTGTTCCTGTTTCTCCTGTGTAGGAGCTGCTGCGACAGGGCTGTGTTTTCCAGGAGAGGCACGGCTGGGAGAGACCCGGCTGGTTCAGCCCTGGGGGAGCAGCCCCGGTAAGAACAGTACGGGTTTTGTTCAGCCTGGAGGGAGCAGTTGGGATGGAGATCCATCACCATGGGCTGGGATGTTGGGATGGGGATCCATCACCATGGGCAGGGATGTTGGAGTAGGGACCCATCACCATGGGCAGGGATTCTGTGGTGGGGATTCATCCCCATGGACAGGGATGTTGGGATGGGGATCCATCACTGAGGGCAGGGATTCTGTGGTCAGGACTCATCCCCATGGACAGGGATGTTGAGATGGGGATCCATCCCCATGGACAGGGATGTTGAGATGGGGATCCATCCCCATGGACAGGGATGCTCTGGTAGGACCCATGCCTATGGGCTGGGATGTTGGAGTGAGGATCCATCACTGAGGGAAGGGATGCTGTGGTAGGGATCCATCACTGAAGGCAGAGATGTTGGAGTGAGGATCCATCTCCTTGGACAGGGATGTTGGGGTGGGAATCTATCACTGAGGGCAGAGATTTTGGGGTGGGGACCCCCTCACCATGACAGGGATGCTGAGGTGGGGACCCCTCACCATGGGCAGGGATTCTGTGGTGGGGATCCATCACCATGGGCAGGGATTCTGTGGTCAGGACTCATCCCCAATGAGCAGGGATGTTGGAGTGAGGATCCATCCCCATGGGCATGGATGTTGGAGTGAGGATCCATCACCATGGGCAGGGATGTTGGGATGGGGATCCATCACCATGGGCAGGGATGTTGGGATGGGGATCCATCACCATGGGCAGGGATGTTGGGATGGGGATCCATCACCATGGGCAGGGATTCTGTGGTCAGGACTCATCCCCATGGACAGGGATGTTCTGGTAGGACCCATCACCATGGGCAGGGATTCTGTGGTGGGGATCCATCCCCATGGACAGGAATGTTGGGATGGGGATCCATCCCCATGGACAGGGATGTTGGAGTGGGGATCCATCCCCATGGACAGCGATGTTGGAGTGGGGATCCATCCCCATGGGCAGGAATGTTGGAGTGGGGATCCATCACCATGGACAGGGATGTTGTGATGGGGATCCATCACTGAGGGCAGGGATTTTGGAGTGAGGACCCATCTCTATGGACAGGGATGTTGTGATGAAAACCCATCCCTGTGGTGATCAGGGATGCCAAGGTGGGGACCCACCACCACAGCCAGCTCTGCTGGAGTGGGGTGAACATGCCAAGGAGTCCCTTGGCTTCAGCCTCACATCCTCCTCCTCCCTGTCCCCTGTGCTCCCACCTCTCCCCAGGTCCTGGACTACGACTACTACGGCGCCTACGGCCGGGAGCGCCACCGGGACTATGCCTACAACCGCCTGCTGGGGGACGAGTACACCTTCGACTTCCCCCCTCACCACGACATCGTGAGTGGGGCTGGCAGCCCCTCCTGCCCTGCCAAAACTGCCAGGGAGCTGGGGCACTCAGAGGCAGCAGAACTTGTGCCCCATCGCTGCTTCGGGGGGATTTGGTGATGCTCAGAGGGAAGGGAAGCTCCAAAACTGGGAAAAATGTCCCCAAAAATATTGAGAGAAATGTGTGGCCCGTGCTCAGAAACCTCGGGCCGTGGGAGTTGTGCTGCTGCTTTCCTAAAGCGTTGAGACCAGTTTTAGGGGGGAAAAAAATTCAATTTGATGAAATATCGGTGTTATTAATGATAACTGTCAGTGAGTTAGTGAGGTGAGGAATGGGATCAAGCACTCAGAATGGCCTGTCAGGCTCGTTCCAGCAAATACCTGATTCTTTCAGGAGTGTTTTGAAGCTTTAAAGGCACCAGGAGAGTGTCCTGGTATCGTTTCCCATTATGTAAATGGTTTAATCTGTGTTTCCCTCTGTGGGCTGAGAGCACGGCTCAGCCTCAGTGTTTGCTTTAATTGCAGATCAAGAACGAATGTTTAACGTGCAGGAACGCCCTGGCTCTGTTTGACATGTCTTATTTTGGGAAATTCTACCTGGTTGGACCTGAAGCCACCAAAGCAGCCGACTGGCTGTTCAGTGCTGATGTGAGCAAAGCTCCAGGTACAGGCTCAGCTCCTCGTTTTGCTGGGGAAATCTTGCCCCAAAAAACAACCCAGGGGGACCCAGACTGGTTTTGCTTTAAGTGCAGAGGGTATGGGCAGCGTGTGGGAGAGGCTGCTCTCCCTGTCCTCACCAGAATCTGGATTCTGCTTCATTTACTCAGGGGCTCAGCGCTCGGAGCTCGGGGATGCAGGAGGGGGTTGTGGCCCTGTGGCTCCAGCTGTGGCTCACATCTGGAGCTGCGATGGGTGCTGATGTGAATCAAGCACAGCCCTCGCCAGCTGTGGTTTGTTGTCCCCTTTTCCGAGGCCGGGAAGCAGCTCATGGCATTTCCAAGGATGCAAAGTTCAGCTCCTCACACAGGAAAGGGAAAAAAGCGTCGCTCCTTTCCCCCTGCTGGTGCCGGGACACCCAGGGCCGGTCAGGGCAAAGCCAGGGGGATGATTTAACGATGGAGACACATTTTCCTGCTGCCCCGGCTCTGTGCCGGGGCTGGCTGATGGGCAGTGGTGCCCCTGTCCCCCGCAGGCTCCACCGTGTACACCTGCATGCTGAACCAGCAGGGCGGCGTGGAGAGCGACCTGACCGTCAGCAGGATCAGCCCCGGGGCCCCGGGCTCCCCCCTGGCCCCGGCTTTTGAAGGTAAAACCGTGTTTTACTCCCCCTGAGCCCGGGGATGCTGGAGAGGGGAGCGCTGGCTGTGCTCACCCTCCCGCAGTTGGATTCCCAGCCCTTCCCCGCTGCCTTTTCAGCTGTGGCAATGCACACAAAGATTTTCCAGTCCTGGGCAGGTTTGTTCCAGCACCTCCTTCATCCCTGCCAGGCTGGAGGGGCCGCAGGCACAGGAGTGATTGCATTTTGCTAATGGCAGCCACCTGGCTTTTTCCACTTCTGTCCTTCGGTCCCTGTAACCCGATTATGGCCCTGTCCCCGGGGCCCTGCCGTGCTCATCGCTGTTATTGGGTTTGTCCAGCCCCGGCTGGCGGCTCTGACCTCTGTCCGAGCCCTTATCAGCTGCAATTAAGGGGAGTGGAAAGGCAGCAGAGCAGCCCTGGGGGCAGAAATGGCATTAGGCAGCTGTGGAGGACGGGGCTGAGCTCGGCTCAGCGGATGCCCGGTGCCACAGAGCCCTGTCCCCACGCTGTGTCACCTCCAGGTGTGCCATGGGGAGAGCTCACCCTGTTTGTCCCAGCAGCCCGGGGTGCCAGCGATTTTCTCCTCCCTTGTGGGAGAATCCTGCCTCCCTCCTGTCTGGGACAGCGGCACAGGAAGCAGGGTGGGAAGTGGCTGGCAGAGCTGCAGGCTTTGTCGGGCGCCGGAGGAGTTTAATCACAGCAAAGTCTATTTTTCCAATTACAGTAGGTGGCTGCACTTATTATCATTATGACAGAATACCAGAGAGCAATTTCGTAGTGGCAGGAAAGACAGAGGGAAGATTGATTACATATTAATCAGCTCTCAAACACCATCCCTGGGGGATTCTTCCAACCAGGATTACTGAGGAGATGAAATTCTTCCTTGCACACGGTACAATCCCCACACTGGTGATGGGCTGCTCACTGCCCCATCTGTACCTCACAGCTCCCTCCACACTTGTTGTGTACTGGGCCAAAAGTGCAGATGGTTTTGCTGTTGGTCTCCAGGAGTTTTTTCCTGTGATGCTCACACACACTGTTAATGCTCACTTGGTTTTCACTGTGCTGAGCCCCACCAAAAGCAGTGCCCCAAAGCCTTTTTTTATCCCACTACTCTTTAACCCCCTTTTTATGGCAGCCCCCACGTGGGGCTGTGCAAGCTGGAGAGACTCAGGGCTGCACTCCAGGCTCTGCAGAGCAGAACCAGCCCAGCCCAGCCCTCTCAGCCCTGAAAGGCTGCCCCGGGGCTGTTTCTCCAGGGGATGGCTATTACCTGGCTATCGGCGGGGCCGTGGCCCAGCACAACTGGTCCCACATCACCAGCGTGCTGCAGGACATGAAATTCCAGTGCAAACTCCTCGACTGCTCCGAGGAGCTGGGCATGATGAGCATCCAGGGCCCTCTGAGGTGAGCGGTGTGGGCCCTTCCCTGCACCCTGACCGTGGGGAACTGGAGGGAGGGATGCAGGGGTTGAAGGAGGGATGCAGGGATTGAAGGAGGGATGCAGGGATTGAAGGAGGGATGCAGGGATTGAAGGAGGGATGCAGGG
>VZTZ01003479.1:280016-295813 GCA_013400955.1 Drymodes brunneopygia | reverse complement strand
GATATAGATATAGAGATTAGAGATAGAGACAGAGATTAGAGATAGAGATAGAGAGACAGAGAGACAGAGACAGAGATAGAGATAGAGATAGATATTAGAGATAAAGATAGAGATTAGAGATATAGAGATAGAGATCAGAGACAGAGATTAGAGAAGAGACAGATATAGAGATAGAGGATAGAGACAGACAGAGACAGAGACAGACAGAGACAGAGATAGATTAGAGATAGAGATTAGAGATAGAGATATAGAGACAGAGATAAAGACAGAGAAAGAGACAGACACAGATAGATTAGAGATAGAGACAGAGATAGAGATAGAGATTAGAGATAAAGATAGAGATAGAGATAGAGATTAGAGACAGAGATAGAGATAGAGATAGGTATTCACACCTCTTCACGTGCATGGCATGGGCAGCTCTCTGCTTGTCTGCCCTCTCTGCAAGGACAGACTTCCAGGCTAGACCCTGTGGTTCCCATTAAAATGCAGATTTCCTATAATCCCCCTGCTATATTTAGCCTTGTCCCTGTTGATGGTACCTCTGGCAGGCTCTTTTATATTTTTTTTTCCCACTGCCTGTGTAAGGAAATAACATGCACTGTCAAAAAAATGCCACTTCTCTTTAATTACAATTAATCCCCGGTGGAACAGTTTGTGATGGGAATTAGAGTGACACATGCTACCTCACAATTAGCACCTTCACATCCCCGCTGCAGGCAGCAGAGCTTTGTGAGCTCCCTTCTTCCCACCCTCCCTTGCCTTCTGGCTGTGATTCAGCCTGGCTTCGTGCAGGTGCCCACTCTGGGGGTGCCCCCAACCCACCCTGGGGCGCCCCAAAAACGCAGGGGAGCTGCCCCTGCACTCACCACGGTGGCTCTGCTCCGATCCTCCGTGTTGTACGTGCAGGTGGTGATGAGTTCATCACCCTGGGGGGGATCAAACACAGGAAAATTTAGGGATTGGGGAGTGTTCCACACAGAAATCTCTGCTCCCCATAGCAGGAGCCAGTTTGCCCACCAGCACTGCCTGCACCCCACAGGAGGCCCTGCTAAACCTGCTTCCCCTGTGGAGATCCCCCAGGGCTGCATCTCAGGGATGGTGTTTCTTGCTTTCCTCGCTTCTTAAGAATTTCTGCAGGGTTGAAAACACCTTAAAAATTGCACTTAGGCAACGGTTTGAAGTGCCAAATCCGGAGCTGACTTGATGGCACAACAACCTCCCTGCCACAGTCGGTGTTGGGGACCACGGGGACACCCCAGGGCACAGCCCTGGGCATGGTTCCAGTGGGTGCTGAGTGTTTTGAGCAGCCTCGAGGGGCACGGCAGCTCCAGGAAGTGCCCTCAGCTTTGCAGCCAAGTCCTTCCCCATCTGAAGAGCCCTGGGGCACGTTCCACCCCTGTTTTCCCACCCACTCCCTCTCTGATGCTGAATCTCTTCCTCTCCTTCCATCAGGCAAGGACAGAGGGCAGCACCGTGGTTCATCCTCACCCCCTGAGGAGCCTCCCTCTGCCAGACGAAGCCCAGCTAAATTAGGAGCCTCCTTTATCTCCTGGCTGCCCACGCACCAATTCTGTGCCACACGAGAGCAGGCCCGGTGTCCCCAAAGTATCTGCGTGGAGGTGGCAGCTGTGACCCAGGGACCTTCACTCCTGCAGCCCCCCTGGGAGTCCCCAGATGGGACAGGGTGATGGAAGGAGGCAGGGGACTCAGAGCCACGGGATCAGGACGTGCTGCTTGGAACAGTGTTTGGAGCAACTCACCGGGAAAACCGCGACCACCTCCTTCAGCATGCGGATCTCCTGGGAGGGGAGGGAAGGGGCATGTCAGAGCAATGCTGGGGCACTGTGCCCCACAGGTGACACCCAGCCAGGCCCCCAGTGGCCCCTGTACCTGGAAATGAGGGCTGTAGTGCCTGTCAGCATTCACCACCTGCTTCTCCCTCCCATCCCGGGCCAGCACCGTCACCACTTTCCTCCCTGCCAGGTGTGTGTGGAGCTGGGAGGCGAAGATGCGGATGCCAGAGGCGGGCAGAGCCTGGGGGAGGAAGGAAAGAAGGAAGGAAGGAAGGAAAGAAGGAAGGAAGGACAGCTCAAGCCCCCTGCCCCCAGCCCTTCCCCTCTCCCCTCCCTCACATCCCCTTGCTGTGTGCTGGGAATTCACTGTCCCTGTTCTGGCTCTCACACAGGATTTAGGAGATTTTTTTAGGAAAAGCATCTCAGTGATTTCAAAGAAGGAAGGAAGGACAGCTCAAGCCCCCCTGCCCAGCCCTGCCCCTCTCCCCTCCCTCACATCCCCTCGTTCTGTGCTGGGAATTCACTGTCCCTGTTCTGGCTCTCACACGGGGTTTGGGAGATCTTTTTAGGAAAAGCATCTCAGTGATTTCCTTGCAGAGGGACAGACCCTCCCTGCTGCCAAACCAACGCTCCAGGGCAGCAGGAGCAGCTGAGCTGGGTCCTGTTTCCTTCCTTGCTTGCATTACTGATGGCACAAATGATTCCTCGTGGGTAGGCCCTACAAAAAACACACACTAAAACTTCCCTGAGAGAGCAAGGTGGGCCCTTTGGAACCATCCTTGAGAGAGCTCTTGGCAAGCTCCCTGCGAGCAGGAGCCAATTTTCCCACCCCTGTGAGGGAAAGCACCGCTGGGACACGGCCAGCTCGGCAGTGAGCTCCATGGGAATGGTACCCTGGGGAGCTGGAGCAGATGGCTCCCCAGGAGAGCTGCTTCCAGGGGGATCCAGCACATCCCAACCAGCTGCTCTCTGTTTATTGTACACAGCAGATTTTTCTTTCCAGCATTGCCTCACGGTGAGTTTCAAACTTGGAAGGGGGAGCCTGGAGGTTGGTGCTGCCTGGAAGCAGGGAAAAGCCACGGGCGAGCTTTCTCCTCGGAGGGCTGGAGGGGACAGGCACTCACCAGCTGGGTGCATTTATCAGTGCAGTATCCCGTGAGGATGAAGCCATCCTCTCCAGGGGGAATGGCCATCACTGGGGTGTACACCAGGCCCAGCTCCATGATCCCAGCGTCGTGGGGACGCAGGGTGGCCGTGTAGTACAGCCGGATCCCCGAGGAGTCACGGCGACCTGGCGGGGCAGAGAACAAGGACAAATCACTGCAGGGACAAGGTCAAAAGGTAAGAAATGAGGAGAGGTGAAGAACGATGCCGTGCTGCCGTGGGGAGCCCCTCGCTCACAGCTTCCTTCATCTGTTTGGAATTGTTGTAAATCCTACAGATTTTCCTGCAAGTCTTCACAGATGCACCTGGTCCCCTGGAGAGGGGGACACAGACCTGAGGCTGAATTGTCCCAGGAGAGTGAGGTAAGGGGTGACTTTGGAGAGCCCAAAGCAGAAAAACAGAGCATGGGGTGCTTTGGAGGACTCCCTCAGGAATCATTGCAGCTTCTTTAGCAGGTACATCCCAAAATCCCCAAAATCCCACGCAGGCAAAGGGCACGAGCAGGGTCAGTAGGTCAGGAGGGTTCAGGCCAGCTCTGCACTCCCTGTCTCCAGGCTGGAGCCCACCCAGGGACAAGAATAACGGGGGAGACACTATTGGTTAACAGGCAGAGGCAGAGAAATTATGGAAGACGTGAACTCCGTATTTATAGCCGTGTTTCTTCTCGAGTTGCCGAATGTGCTATGATTGATCCACAGCACATATGCTCTGGCCTCCTAAAAATATACTTGGGTAGTCAAGAAGCTGCTTGTTTTTATGGTAATGAAGAAACTGGGTTGTTTGGCATCCTTCTTTTTTTTCCAATGTGTCTCCTGACAATGTTATCGAAGCAGGAGAAGAGGAAAACAACATCCACATCCCCCCTCCCCAGGCAGCCTGGTCCCTCTGGTGACTTGGCACCGCTGTCACTCTTGCTCTGAGCTCAGCCCCAGCCCCTCCACCTTGTGTGGAAATCGTGGGGACAGCCCAGCTGAATGCTGGTGTTGCCCTGGCTCACATCCCTGCAGGAGCTCTGTGGGGGCAGTTTTCTCCCTGCAGGCTCCTTTTCTGAGCATCCTTCCCCAGCTCTGGGTATGCACAAGGGTAAGCTCCAGGCCTCAGTGACTGAGACCACAAAAGCAGCAGCATGGTGGGAATTCAATGTTCTCTTCCTGCAGGGACAGATCTGGACCATCAGCCCTCCAGAAAGCTGAGAGCAGGGATATGATTTAGGCCAGAGCCCTCCCCAGAAGGTGTCAATCCTTCCCTGGAATTCCCCCAGCTCTCCTGCCACGATCTAACAGGGAAGGCAACAGGCAACACCACCCAGCCCCTCACCTTTGAACACCAGGGGATTGTGGTAATGGATCTCCAGGCGCAAATATCTGGAGGAGCCTGGGCCACCAAAGGCCAGACCTGCTTCTTCAGGGTAGTAGAAAGCCTGGAAGCAGAAGGGAGGGTGTTAGGGGAGCAGCGGGGTGGCTTTCCTGGGAACAAGGCTGGAAAGCCTGAGGGAATGTGTGGGCACAACCCTGAGCCACACCACGGGCTGAGGGACAGGACTTGTGCCCTTGGCTGTGCTTGGAGAGCTGCTCTTGCTTCCAGAGGCTTCTCTCACTCCACATGCAGTGCCACAACACCTGAGTATTATCATAGAATCCTAAAATACCTGAGTATTGTCACAGAATCATAAAATACCTGAGTATTATCATAGAATTATAAAATGCCCGAGTATTATCATAGAATCATAAAATACTTGAGTATTGTCATAGAATCATAAAATACCCTGAGTATTGTCACAGAATCATAAAATACCTGAGTATTATCATAGAATCATAAAATACCCTAAGCTGGAAGGGACCCAAAAGGATCATCAAAACTCAGCTCCTGGTCCTGCACAGGACAGCCCCAGGAATCCCACAAGGGCCTGAAAATGTTGTCCAAAGGCTCCTTGAGCTCTCCCAGCCTTGAGGCCACGACCATTCCCTGGGGAGCCATTCCAGTGTCCCACCCCTCTGATTTAAGGCACCAAAGAGGAGGAGGGATGGGGCAAGGTGGAAAAATCCAACACACCCAGGAGGGGCTGGGAAGCTCAGACAGGGAACAGGGTGGGGGGGAGACAGCCCCAAAGTGGGACCAGGGAGGTTTGGGACACAGCAGGGCACCCGTGGGGGACGTGTCCGTGTCCCTTGTCACACCCACCTGTGCCCCCATGGCCCAGGCTGCCAGCACGTGCCTGCAGAAGTTGAGCCTGTCTGGCTTCATCTTGGAGTCGCAGGGCCCGTTGTAGAGGGGGAAGCTGTCGAACTCGGCCGCGCACTGGAAAACCTCCATGTGGTGGACCAGGGCCTCGTTCCCCGCCGTCACCACGGGCTCATACTGCAAAGCAGCCCCGAGAAGGACAGGACACACTGAGAGCCCGTCCCTGGGACCTGCAGGCTCTGTGAGGAGCCAGGGCAGGAGTGTCTGTGAGATGGAACCAGTTTCTGCCGCAGGATGGGGAGGGAAGGCTGCTCTGGGCATGAGGCACCAAGGGACAGCAGCTTTCAGCTCGTGTTTTGGCTCCCAAGAGGAGGTTATTGCAGGGTTAAACACCTGGGTGCTTCAAGGGGGAGCCCACATGTTACTAGTGCTCAAGGAGCATTAGGTCAGTTGTAGAAACATTTAGTTTTAGGCCCAGGAACCAACCCAGAGCCTACCAGAACCCACAGAGAACCAGCTCATCCTTTCTCCAGCAACAGATGGGGATCAGTAGAAGATCTTGGTGTGTTCTGTGGTGACTGAGTACTTTACCAGTTTTGTAGGGCTGAGGTGGCCCTGGGGATGCTTCTTCTTCCTAAAGAGAGTCCTGACAGTGCTGTTGTAGCTCTGCCTGCAGCTCTTGTGTTTTGTTTCTATCCAACAGATGCTTGGGGCATGGGGAGGGGGATTTGGGGTAGAGAGAGTGACTCAAGCCTGAGGAACAGCTCTGGCTAAAAGTGCCAGCTGCAGAAGTGATCTGCAGCAGCGGGAAGGTATCAGGAGTTACACACTTCTTACTTACACACAGATGATTCACTTCACACCATCTGTTCGAGAGAAAATCCTCCTTCTGAGCCTTCCTTTGCAGCGCCGTCTCTCCCCTCGAAACCGCCGAGCGCTCGCTGCGGCTCAAGTGGCTGAAGGTTCTCCTCCTCCCCACGGGGTGGCTTTGACTCTGGAGCCCTGGGGTCACCTCCTGAGCCACCCCCACACCTGCTGGGTGCTCTCCCAGCAGCTCATCCTTTCCTCGGGGTTGCCAGCAGGTTTCTGCCTCTCCTTTGCAGGAGGTGGCCCAAGCAACACATCCAGGAAATGCCCACAAGTTGCATTTTTTGTCTGTAACTCTCTTTTCTTCGGACTATGCCTCATCTTTTAAAAGCCAGTTCCCATCCTGGCTCGCTCTGCCCTGCTCTCACCAGCCCTGTTCCTTTGTTTCCTGTGCTTTTATGCTCCTCATGGCTCTCTGTGTGTCACAATCCTGCTGTGGGTCCGTCCCTTCTGCAGGGGGTCAGCTCTGAGCCTGCCCTGGGACCTGCTGGATGTGCCAGCTGGGAAAACATCACCTGGTCCCTTCCTGCTGAGGAGACATGAGGATGCTACTGACTGCTGGGGTGGACCTGGAGAGGTTTTGGGACCACGTTTGGCAAGATATCAGGGTCTGAAAGCCTCCCCGTGACACGGAATTGGCAGGATGTGAACACAATTAACAGGACACTGCTCCACCCTGGGGAAAGCAGCCCCCTTCTCCTGCCCCTTACCATGACAATGTGGTGTTTGGGGAAGCCCTCTGGCAGCTCTGCCATGTAACACCAATAGGTCGTCTCCTGGCTGGGAATGACAACATCTGGGGCCGTTATCTCCATGGTCCTCACGTCGCTGGGCAGCTCGGGGATGCTGATGTTGGGTTTGAGCAGCTGCACCCTCTGCAGCCCCCCGGGGAGGGCAGAGACATTGATGGCCTGCAGGGACTGCACTGGTTTCTCCAGGATGCCGTAGATCAGGTGCACAGTGCCATCCTGCAGCCAGAGCAGAATGCAGCAGTGGGTTTTCATGCAGGAAGAGGAGCTGTGTGGATGGTTGGTGGCATGAACCCAGGAATGGGTCTCGTCACCCCACCCTGACTGCCCCAGTCGCTCACTTTGCTCTGCTGTCCCAAGAAAGCTCTACATCCCATGGTATTTCTCTGGCTGAGGGTTCCCTACCAGGTGAGAGAGTCTGAAAAGCTTTCCCCAGGTGGCATCAATTCCAAAAGGGTGACACATCCTCTCTGCTCCTTCTGAGCCCCTCATGAGCTCCAGGCAGGGACAAACCCAGCAGTGCAGGGTTCATCCCACCCTGCAGCCCAGCAACAGCCTGGGGGGTAACAGCAGAAACAAAACTTCTCCCTGAAAGTCCTCCCTCTTCTCCCAGTTTATTTTCAGGGGGAAGGTCCCACAAAAAGCTCTGCTGAAACTCTACTGCCAGCAAGAACACAGAGAGCTCTGGACATGAGATAAGAGAGAAAGGAAAAAAAGAATAATCTTCTCTTAAAGGATCAGAGAATAAAGACCAGCGAGTGTTTTCGTGGCTCACACACACACAGATTTTCCCCTCCAGGGCTCTCAGTGTTTTGGCAGACGGCAGACACTTCTCACCACAAGAGAGAAGCTTTTGAGCACCAGCAGCAAAGGCTCGAGGACACTCTGTGCCCACGTTGGCTCTAAAATATCCTGCCCACAAAGGCTTTCATGTGATATGAGCCTCACACAGACTCCTGCCTGCAGCCAGGACCTGAGCCTGTCCGACATCCCCCACTGGGAAGGTTTCCCCCAAATCCCAGCTCACGGGGGAGCAGTGGGTGCAGAGCCAGGGAGACGTCACCGAGCCATGCTGGAGCACAGATCAGCCCCTCTATTTGCTGTCCCTCTGTCCCAGCTCCTGTCACAACCCTCCTCTCTGCCTCCTGTTGATACACCAACCCCTCTTCGTAACACTCCCAACAGTTGGCTCCAGACTGCCGAGCAGAGTGATGCAGGAGGGATTTATATAGACCCAACGCATGTTCAGTGATGCAAAGGAGCTAAAAGCTACACTTCAGAGAGCTCTCCAAGGGGCTGGGAATAGATGGTGCCAAACATTACTCATGTCCCAGGGCTGACATCTGTAGCTCGCTTCCTCTCTGCCTCACACAGCACCAACACCTGATGTTGTGCCCAAACCCTGCAGGATGGGTGTGGAGCTGTGCCCCGGGGCTGGGATGGGGCTGAGGGGTACCACAGCAGGGGTGAGGGCAGTGCCATACCTCTATCAGGTAGTCCTTGGGGTCACAGGTGCTGAAGGCTCTTCTGAAGAGGAGGTAGAGCCCCTCAGGAGCCCTGCGAGCCCCCAGGAGCTGGTAGTCCTGCTGGGAATCCATGTGGAGCTGCCCCTTGGCATCGCTCCAGGCATCCTGGGGGAGAAAAAGCACCCTGCTCAGCCAGGAGGGACCTGCAGAGGTAGCACAGGTCCTCCTTCTGTCCACCCTCAGCCTCCCTGAGCTGTGCTTTGGTTGCTCCATGCCCGCCTCCAGCATCCTCTGAGCGGATCCATGCCAGAATGGCCTGGGAAATCCCTGACCCAGCACTACCAGTCTGCAGAAAAACCTTTACAAGGTGAGATGTGAGAGGGGGAAGGTCGGGAAGGGAGGGAGGAAAACCCCCAGGGACAAGTGGAGGTGTTCCATCAATCTGTGCTGTGTTTTGGGTGTATTTGTCTTGGAGGACCCTGTGGAAAGGGGTGCTGTGCTCTCCAAAACCCTTGGCACAAAGCAGCCTTCCTCAATTTAAGATTAGACCTTTGCTGGGCTGTACTGTCAACCCTAGAAAATTGCTGCCCCTCTGCAAAATCTTTAATTTTTTGTGGTCAGATTGTTCTGGCAGCCCAGCACAGCCTCCTGAAAACCTCTCATTGTAGAGGGTGGTGACAAAGCCACCCCAAGAAGCACAGCAGTAGGGTATTCCTGTTTCTCAGGCTTTGAAGATTTGGAGTATAAAATCCCGTGATAATTTGGATTGGAACAGGGTTATTTTTTAGATCTTTTGTTTCTCCTGTGGGTCTCTCTGGTTTACTCAGAAAAGGCACCCAGGAAGTAGCTGGCTGCATGTACACAAGTGGCACTGCTTCTCTTATCTCGGGAGGAAAAACCAGAAGAAAAAGGATAAAGCAACTTGGCATCACTTCAGCCAGAACTATGGAGTCATATTTCCAGAACATATTGTCCTTAGAGGGGGAGAGGGAAATCAGCTCCGTGGAGCTCGCATGACATTTGTTTTCGTAGGAATACGGAGCGCAAGTTAATCTCAGAGTACATGGGGGGCCGAGCAAATTTGGATCTTTTTAACAGCCGACACACTTATCCAGAAGAAAAGCTGCTGGGAGTGAGAAAAGCAGGGCTGGGGAGATTTATTGAGATCTCCTTGCAGGATGCTGCTCAGCACCAAGTGAAAGAGAAAACCCGAGCGCTGCCGGGCGTTTCATTCAGCGCTGTTTGTCTCCGGGCGAGCACACGAAGGCGGATTAGAAATGATCCTTTATGTTTTCTTAACATGATGCTGTGAAATCCTGGAGCATTCAGGCGACCACAGACCCTGAAAGGCTGGTAATTAGCAGGAAAACAGAGCAGATAATAAACCCTTCTCTTCGTGCTTTCATTGCACTGCGGATCACATTGCGGCTGATTGCGATAGAATGTGTTTTATGGTTAATTTGAAGTAAGCAGAGAGGTAAAATTTAACTTACTGGAAAGCCTCACACAGGGAAAAATGGGAATTGCTTTCTTCAGCCAAGCACAATCGCCATCAGCCCAAGCTGGTGGGCTGGGGATAGGGCTGGAGAGCCCAGGGGTGGGAAAACAACCCAAACAGGAACCCAAAAAACAGGCAGTGTCAGGAAGGATGGAGTTTGCAGCCGCAATAGCAAAGAACACAACTGGACGTGAGTTTTGCCCTCCATCCCATTTACAAATCACCCAAATACATTTGCACCTTTAACTTCTGACAGCAGCCCAGGCTGCCCTGTTATCCCGTTGATCCTTGTGGATGCAACTCCCAGCCAGGTTCTTCCTGCAGGCAGGAGCAGCCTCTCTGCCTGCTGACTTTTGCCCTGTCTCAGTGCCATTAATGGGAGCTGTGGTTAATTTTTAATGGGACTGGCAGCAGCAACACACGAGTGAAGCAGGGTGCTGATGCATCCTCTGTGTGTGTCTTTGCAGCTGAACACAGCAGAGACATCCAGCTCCTGGTTCCCTCAGCCTTGCTGATGTGCTGCTGTGTTTATTCTGTTCTCTTTTGGGTTTATCCCTATGCCAAACCCACCGTGTGGATCTGATCTGCAGGGTCCTCTGGCTTAGAAACACCCAAGACTTTTCAGACCCAGAACAGTGGGGCTGGTCCAGAGCGTGCCGTGCTCTGTACCCCACTTTACCAAACCATGAACCAGACTCAGAGAGAGTTGCAATCACAGGGAGGGAACCCCAAAACCATCCAGGCAGGCACACAGGTGACTCACCCCAAAGAAGGAGCTGTGCCCATCGCTCCAGAGCACGGCCAGGTCCGCATTCTCAAACTCGCCCCTGTCCGACATCCCAAAAATCAGCCCGAACTTCAGGTCCCTGATGAGCAGCTGGAAATTCACAACTTGCTCGGGATAGCTGACATTCCAGGAGAGCTCCAGCAGCCCCTGGGGATCCAGGGGCACCTTGTAGGGGAAGTCACTCTGGCGGGGCGCCGAGCCCTGCAGGGCCACCACCAGGATGACCAGGAACGCCGCCACCATGGTGAAGTACATGGATGCCACCTCCCGCAGCTTGAGGCTGGGGCAGGAGCAGGGCTTGCTCCTGGAGTTCTGCATCCTGCCAGGACAGCACCCGGCTCCTGGCCATGCCCATTTATGTGCTGGCCCTCTTGGGCAAGCCGGGTAAGTGATACTCTTTAATTGCATTTGGCTGTTGGGAAATTGGACTGGTGTATTGACCCCCGCCAGCTCCTGGCCAAACACTTGTCATTTGCTGTCTCCCCTTAATTGGCTCTAATTGCACATGGACATTATCAATAGCAATTGGATTTGACTGGGCTGATGTGACTTGCTCTTAAATCTTCCTTAGTGGCTGGGAAGGGCTGTTTGCTCACAGGCTGCTCTGGCTGAGTTGTCATGCACACGCTCTGCCCTGCTCGTGGTGCCTTTGGCCTGAGTGTTCACATAACCCAGCCTGGGATCACCCCAAACGTGGCCAGACATGAGAACAAAGGACCCTGAGCCTTGTCTGAGGTCCCGGGCATTAAATAATCTTGACAGGGTTTGAAATATTTTCCCTGCCAAGCTCAGTGCCAGAGAAAATGCTGATTTCCCCCAAACAGCAAGAAAAGAAATGTTTCCTCTCCTTTCTCCTCTCCTTCTTGGCCTTCGTGGGATTCAATCCTGGCCCTTTCAAACCCAGCAAAGCCCAGCTCCTCTCCCATCCCACTTTGCATCCATTGAAGCTCCACCTGCCTGGACCACTGGACATGTTCAATATTTGTTATGTTTTTGTAGCAGCTGGGACTTCGACTCCAATTTAAAGACAACTTTAATCTCTCCCCCTCCCCCTTCCCATTTGTTTAAAGTTTGATGGATTCTCTTTCCGTTATTAACTTTCCCATGTTAATTGGAATTATAATGAACTGCCCGGAGCTCTTTGATGCACACACACATTGCCTGGCTTTACTCTGCGAGTGGGTGGCGTTGTTAAATAATGCCACCTCCCCTCCCCGTGCCGGGCCGTGCTCCCGGAGTCCCCTCCGCTCCCCTCCGGGGTTGGGTTTCACTCCTGGTCCTTGCAGCAATGTCACATCCGCCTTCCCCAGCCCTGTGTAACGCGAGGAAATGGATTCAGCTCGGCGTTTTAATGAATCATCAGTGTGTGCATCTCGACGCTAAACCCGATGAGGTTTTACCGTCCTGAGACACAACCATTACTCAGGAATGCGTCAATTGATCCTCTCCTTGTCGGGTGACCTGCTGCTCGCAGGGTTTTGCTCTCTCAGTCGGCTCCACCAGGCAAAAGGCCAAGGCAGAGGGAGGGATGGAGAGCTGAGCTCTCCCAGATGAGCATCCCTCAGCCCCATCCCTCCCCCAGTGACTCCAGTGCACAGCCCAGTCCTGCACCAGCCCTCCCACTGCTGCTGCTGTCAGCCTTAAAAGCCTTGAAAGCACGTCTGGATTGCAGGAGGTCTCTGGAGCTGCCTGGGAGTGCTCCCACCACGGCATCTCTGGGGTTGTGCTCGCTGGAGCTGCTCCTGGGCTCTGCCCGAGGAGCTGCACCTGCACCTCACCCCATCCACACCTCTCTTCGCCTTCCCGAAGGTGGATGCAGCATTTCCCCCTTTTCCCGAGGCTCCTGGGCTCGTTCCTGGATGCACTGAAGGCATCAGATGGATGTCCCTCATCCCCCAGCCACGGTGCATTACAGAGCTCTGGCTGCCTTACAAAAGCCCCACAGAACAGATTTCTGTCCTTCCCCATCCCTGATCTCCTCCAAGCAGATTCACCCACTTGTCCTCCTCTCTTGGCTTCGTTTCCTCATTGTGAAGAGAAGAAGCTGAGCTGCCAAGCACGGCAGGAAGGCAAAGTGATCCTCGCTGGGGGCAGGAGGGGCCCTCAGCTAACGAGTTCTGCCTCCCTCTGACAGAGATGGAACCCCAGGCTGCTGGCGTGTGCGAGTGGAGCTCCTGAGCTCCCTTGTACAGGAGGAATTTGCAGTGGAACAGCAGAACACGGGCAGGTCAGCTCGAAAACAGCTGAACTTTGCAGATAAGCAGCGAGAATTTATTTGAAGAGAGAAAAAAAATTATGTACATCTCTCTCTCTCTCCCCCTCCTTCGGTTTCTCCCGAGTCATGGCTCGTAAATCCAGGCAAGGAGAGAGGATCCAGCTTTCCACTCATTTTAAGATTTCAAGGAGAAGTAGAAACGCCAGAATTTCCTGACTCGGGAACTCAGAGCATTCGGGAGCAGCTGTGGGGTGGGAGCCGTGGGTCCTGCCCCTTTCCTCGAAGGCAGAGCAGCCACTTTATGCCCGTGTGGGAGCTCTTGAGGAAGGGAGGCCCGGCCGGTGCCGGCACGGAGCAGCCTGGGCTGGAGATGGGTGTCCACACACTCCCCATGCCCCTCTCCAGGCAGAAAATCAGCAGAGATGCGCAGGGAACACCTCCTGGAGCGGGCAGTGAGCCCCAGGGCAGGGCTGGATGCTGAATTTCCCGGCAGCAGCGTTAATCCCCACCGGGTGCTGCTGACCCCATCTCTGCACAGCCACACACACCCAAACCCTCCCGGTGACAAACAGCCGTGCCCTTCCGTCGCCGCTCACAGCCCTGGATGCAAAGCTGGGGACAAGCGGTGATTTCAGAGCCCTGGCAGCGCCTGGCATCGGTGGCACGGACCGGGGAGCAGCCGCCTCCCCCGGCGGGAGCGAGCGCTGCCCGCCCGGAACAAAAGCTGAATTTACAGGTAAGGAGGTTAAACACAATGGATGCGCCAAATTAGGGGCTGGAGCGGGCAGCGCCCCTCCGAGCTATAATCCATTGCCTCGCTAACAGAAATGGAAATTCAATTTGGGCAAGGGCAGGGAGGGGAGGGGAAGGGAGGGAAGGGAAGCTGTCTGTCTGCTCCCGCGGCCGGTGCAGCTCTCCATGCCCCGGGGGCTCTGCTCTCCGCAGCCCTACCCAGCACCAGGATCGAATTTGCCTCGGTGCTGATGAGGTTTGGCGGTGTCTGACTCAGGCTGGGCCCCGCGCGGTGCGAGAAGGGGGATAGGGGATGCTCACATGGGTGGGTGACCCTGCAGGGTCACAGGGACCCCTGCCCTGATCAATGTGTGCCGTTCCTCTGGCCACATGCAGCCCTCAGCCTGCAGATCAGGGCTGTGGAGCAGCCTCCTGACCCACAGGACGTGTTCCATCACACCCCAAGGAGAGCAGGATTGTTTATCCTCCTTCCCAAAGGGTGGCTTTGCCCAGTCCCGTTCCCATAACGAACCAGAAGGGATCTGCAGGCTGCTCACTGCGTTTGCTGTGCACCAGGAGGGCACTGGGGCTGCCAATCTGAATTTCAATAGCCCAGCAGAGGCCCAGGTGAGTGTCTGCCCCCTTTAAAGTGGCTTTAGTGTCCCTGTGTCACCTGAGAGGTTTTGCTGGGACAGGACAGGACACTTGGAGGTGATGGTGCTGCAGCAGGGATGGGTGGGGAGAGCCATTCCTTCCTCCTTGCTCTGAGTTTGTGCCTTGCAGCACAAATGCTGTAACATCCCCCTTGCCAAGTCTCTGCTTGTTCCAGTTTCTTGCTTTCTCCAGCCCAGATTTTCTTTCTCTTTACACTGTAGAAGAAAACTTTTGCCTCCTTCCCCACGAGAATCAAATCCAAACGGGAACCAGCCCCAGACCACTCCCCCCAAATCAGAGACAGAGCTGGACCTGAGCTGCTCTTTACAGCTCAGTCTCTGCTCCTGCTCTGGCACTGAAGGTGAGGACTGGACTGCCCTGAGGGAGAAGCTCCATCCCTTCTGCCTCTCCTCCTGCTCCAGCCGTGCACCCACAGATCTGCAGAGCCAAAGTGGGTTGTGCCACGGTGAGCTGGTGATGGGACAGCAGGAGAAAAGCCAAAATCAGCCAGAGGAAAGCAGCATTTGCTCTTTGGGAGGTGACACTGCCCTGCCAGGTGCTCCAGGCTGGGTGGGCAGCCAGGCCCCTTCCCAGCAGAGCATCCCAGAGAAATCCCCTCCCCAGAGCTGCCGCAGCTGAGCCACCTAATGAGATCTCCTCGCCTGTGCATGCTATATTAGGGTTTCCATGGATATGGTGTCACAAACACTGGGCTGTGGCTTTGTTATATAAACAGGAGAGATTGCCACAAATACCCAAAATATCTGAAAGGGACAGGAAGAGACAAAAGCATTCTCGGGGTGTGTTTATAAAGCCTCGTGTGATCCAGGGGATAGTGCCAGTGGGAGGTGGGAGAGGTTTGTGTGAGCTTTGGGAAGTGGAGTTTATCTGAGGGGTGGTCAGCGACTCAGGAGCTCTGAGGAGACTCACCCTGATCTTCAATGGGATGTTTTTAAATGAACAAAAAAAGATGCTGCTGGCTGGGCAGCTCCTACAGCTCCTGGTGTGACGGGCATCCTTCTCCATGTGCAAGTTCATCCCCTCTCAGCCTCACACAGATCTTGGTCCTCCCCTGTGCAAGCAAATCCTTCTTCCTGCAGCTGGTGATGGTGGTGGGGACACACAGCCACCAGCTCTCCCAGGACTGCCCACACCTGGCCCTGCTCTGCTTTACACCATCTCAAGTGCAAAAAGCCCCTTTTGTGCAGCCAGAGGAGTCGTGTAATGTGAGGAAAAAGCTGCTCTAGAATGGAGGTGGGATGAAAGGGACACGGAGACATCAGGGTGGCTAAAATTGTATTGCACTCCCACTCCCCTGCCAATAACAACACCAGAAATAAAGTGGCTTTGCAATAACCATCTCCACGCATTGGAACACAGATTCACGTGTCCCCGCAAAAGATGCTCCAGGCAGGATCAACTCTGCTCCAGCCTCGCTCTGCAGGAGAGGCTTGGGAAGCTTGCTCCAGTCCACCCATCACACTGACTCTTTGCCCAGCAGGTGCAGCCCCAAGCTCCCAGTGTCCACCACTGCCTTCCTTTCCCACCCTCCATGCTCACCTGTGGGTGACATTCCCAGTCCGTGGCTGTGTCAGCTCACTCCTGGCCTTCCAGGTGCCTTCCACCATGGGATGAGCATCCATCCATCCCTCCATCCATCCATCCATCCATCCATCCATCCATCCATCCAT
>VZTZ01003479.1:252787-275271 GCA_013400955.1 Drymodes brunneopygia | reverse complement strand
CGTTATTTTCATTTTTAATATTTTTAAAATTTTTTTTTTTAATACCGTTTATTTCGGTATTGATGCTCTCCGAGCGGGAGACTTCGGGAGACGCGGTCCTCACCTGAGCGAGCCGGCCCCATTCCCCCGTTTGAAGGTAAGCGGAGCGGGAGAAGGCACCGGCGCGGGGGCTCTGCGGGGTCCTCCCGGCTCTGCCGGATCCCTTCTCCCCGTCCCTCCCAGCGCTGGGGTCTCTCGCGGTGTTTTTTCCCTGTTTGCTTCGCTCCCGCCCCCGCCGGTGCATCCGAAATTGCCTGGGCTCGCTGCTCCGGGGGAAGCGGCAGCGAACCCCGCATCCCGGGGGTGCCTGCGAGGAGGGCAGCGGGCACAGGATAGCCCGGCTGCCGGGAGTGGGGCTGGGAAGGGATGTGGAGCGGGAGACACGGTGAGTAGGGATATGGAGATCTGCACGGTGTCCGCTCCCCCCCAGCCTGCCCGGAGGCACCGGGCAAGTCCCGCCACCCCAGACCTGCATGGAAAATCCTGGGGTGCTCCAGGCTCGGCTTGCCCTCATCCTACAGCATCTTCAGCTCCAAAACCTATGAGGGATGTCATGAAAGCATCTTTTAGGGACGGAGTGGGAAAGCTGCCCCAATCCCGCGCATCCCTGGGTGTGCAGGTCATGTCCTTCTCTGCCCCGGGGACACCTCGATCCCCTCTGCACGCTCAGTGTGGGACTGGAACCGGCCTCTGCTCATTGTCTGCACATCTCACCTGGAGCCATGTGATTCGTTTTTGTTCCCATCTCATGTGCTGGCCCCAAAGGACAGCAGAATCCCCCCAGTCCATCCCGATGAGTTTGTAGGACACCCCAGTCCCGGGTTAGGCACCAAACCATCCCATCAGCTCACACCCAGCAAAGGAATGGTCATGGAGAGCGATCCAGGGAGGAATGCGAGGAAGGTGATGGCACAATCACCTGTGGGTTGTTTTTGTCACTCTGAATCCAGCAGCCATCAAGGTCTGTGCTCTCAGAGCCACATGGATGTTGTTCAGCACATTAAAGGTAGCCTGAGGGCTCAGGGGGGCTGTGGGAGGGAGAGAGAAATCCCCCAAGGGAAGATGGCTTTTCATTTCCCCACATCGACCGCTTTCAGACAGGATTATTTATATTTGACATAACAGATCACCAAACTTGGGAGGCAGTGGGGGTGTGCTCACACTCATTAAGGTAGACAGTTTTCTGGCAGAATGAATTCAAGGTAAGAGAAGACGGCACTTTGAGGCTCAACAGATTGTCTTCCAGCCTGAAAGGAGCAGCAAAATCAGCATAAAACCTAGATGGGAAAACTCTGCACTCGAGTCTGTCATGATGTATGGCTGTCATTTTAGGGAACCTGGCGGGTTATCCCGATTCTGAGAGTGCAGATGGTGCTCCTGGGTGACTTCATTTGAGCAAAAGTACCCAGTAGGATGGGTTTTTTAGTCATCACATCTTGTCTTCGCTGAGGAAGCATCTAAATTACAGCACTGTGAGGGAAAGGAGTTGACATGAATTGTGCATGAAGTGAGTGCCTGAACTATCCCACACCTGCACTGAGGCTCCTGCCCCGTTGCAGTGGCTTGTGAATAACTGGAGCTTGTTTGCAGTCTCTGTGGTTGATTCTCTTCTCACCTGGAACGAGCAGAAAGGTGCCTTCGGGGCTGTCAGGTGGTGAAAAGAGATTTTAAACACCTTAAAGACTGTGCAGCTGTAATTAGAAGTGTAAACCTCCTTCCTCGGCGTGTCAGGATTTCTGTGCAGAACGATGACAGGACCTCTTAAGGAGCGGTGCTGGTGCTCAGGAGAGATAAAGAACTTCAACAAAATCCCCTGCAAAGTGACTGGTGTTGATTTATCACCCTGGAGTACATTGGTTCTCATTCAGAAAGGATGTGGGGATTTGAGGGGAAGGAAGGGAACAGCATTTGTTCCATTCTGATTTATTGCCAGCGGGCACAGGTTACAAACACAGGCAGCTCTGAAATATCTGTGCCCACCTGGGCACAACGAGTTGCAGAACATCACCAGTGCTGTGGTTCATGGCTGTGCCCTCACCGTGTTCATCACAGTCTTCCAGCAGAGTCTGGGTAGATGGGTCTGGCTGTCACATCTCCTGAGCCTTGATTCATCTCCATTGAATCTGTGGCAGTCCCTAAACCTGCCAGAAAGGTTTGGGGACTGTGGAGGTGACACAAGAGTCAAGCCTGAAGGTTTGGTGTCAGGGGCTGTCACTGTTCAGCAGTGGGTAAGGGACAGACTCACTGCCTGTGGTTTATTGACCCAAGTCCTTCTAAATGTTTCCCACTCTGAAGCTGAAGAAACCCCTGACCCTACAGCCATTCCTCAGCACCCCTTTAGGATCTTTCAAAGTTTTGCTGGGTGCCAGATTCTAAGAGATAAAGGTGCTCAATTCCCTCAGGCATTCATGTGCAGCCCAGAGAGCTTGGCTGCACCCTGGCAGCCTGGCAGGGTCTGTGCCACTGACCCTTGGGGTGGCAGCATGTGATCTCAGTGCCCAGCACGTGGGGCAGGCAGGGGTTCTGCAGCTGGCCAGGCTCCAAGAGATTTGCCTGCCTCAGCCCTTTCCCTCTGTGCAGTGCTGCTGGAAGGAGCAGGGATGGCTGCAGGGATGGCTGGGTCCCCTCTCACCTGGCCTGTTCTGGTAGTTCTGGTGGTGTTTTCATGGATGTGGACAAGGACATGGCCAGGGAAGAGGTGCTGTGTTGCACTGTTGGCAACAGAAGAAACACGCGGGTCTCAGAGCAGCAGTTGAATCTCCAGGCAGGACCAACCAAAAGCCCTGCCCTTCTTTATTTACCTATTTTTATCTGTTTCTAAAGACAATCAAGGATTGGTGAAAAGGGTCAACACCCCTGAAGGTTTACAGGACAAAGACATGGTCAATCATCTTTCTCCACCCCAGGGAAAGGAATGAAAAACAATTCCACAAGTGCAAAACAATCCCGGCCGGCTAAGAAAAACAAGGACCATGTTTACAGAAAAAGCATGGGAAACTACAGCTACAGTGTTACAACTTATGGGGCCCTGTAAAACCAGGGCGACAGTGCTGCATGCTGGCAGGGCTCCTGCAGCCACGGCTGGTGATGCAGCTCGTGCAGGGAAGGGATGGAGCAGAGGTGGCAGCTCCTGGGGTTCAACCTGCAGCTCGTTCCCCGTCTAACCTGCGTTTCCTCCCAGGTCACTGTTTGTTATCTCCTTCTCTCCTTGTGATCTCTTATGGTGGGATTGGTTCCCCCTCTGCCTGAGCAAACAGCCTTTATCCCAGCAGTGCAGATGGGCACAGGGATGACAGGCTGGGTGATGGACTCTGACCCTCTCCAGACCTTTCAGCCACGTTCAGCTCACAGCCAGGACCTGCCCAGGCAGGACTGGGACCTCAGGCGAGAGCAGCCCTGGGCAGAGGGCAGCTGGAAAGGTTGGGGAGCAAAATTACAGGTCAGAATAACATTTTGAAATATCCCTGGACCTCTTTGTCCCTGGAAAGGTTAATAACAGCCTTGACCCATGAATGGCAGTTCAGGGCAGCAGGGGGAGGACCAGGCTCCATGGAGATGTGGCTCTCACAGTGTCAGAGGCAGCACTGAGGGGGGACAGGACTTGATTTAGGCCTGAATCACAACGATGATGATTTTACCCCATCCTACCTGTCCAAGAGTAGGGATTTCTCTCTGGAGCTGAGGGTCAGCAGGGACAGTGTTGGGTCCAGCACCTCCCTCAGCATGGGCTCCCCTTGGCAGGACAAGGACTGGAGACAGGACATGAGCCAGGGCCTGGTGAGTTCTGTCACCCTCTCTCACTTCACACAGAGTTTTCTCCTGCCCGTTGAACAATCCCCTGTGGTGGCTCAGAGCTGACATTTGATCCACGCCCAACAATGGCACAAGATGAGCTGAGGCACCACCAGGGCAGCTCAGCCCCTGCTCACCATCTCCAGTGCTTCTCCCCCATTGGGGCCCTGCAGGACAAAAGCCACCTGCAGCCTCACACCCCCCACAGCGTGGACGTTTTGAGTGTGCTGAGCTTCTCTGGGCAGCAACACTGATAATTTCCTGAGCTGGAAGCTGGAAAACTCGTGCCATTGTCCACTCGTCCAGGAGCTGAAGGAGGGAGGGATGCAGCTCCTACACGGGGCTGAGTCGAAGGCACACGCAGCTCTGCTGCCCTGGCAAATAACTCTCTGCTCCACAGCTTTTATCAAGGAGATGGAAACTTGTCATATTCTTTTTGCAACGATATCTGACATTATCCAAGCAATTTGCCTTTGGTGTGTTTCCAGAAATAGTTAGGCCTACGGTAGGCAGGGGTGACATCTGGATGCATTACTGTTGAGTTCAGAAACACGCAGTAAACAAGACAGGATCTATTGTTTAAAGGTTATTTGAAAAGGCTCCCAGCGACTTATCTGCCCATGCAATGGTGAAAGCTTTAATGGCACTGTGGTAATTGCCTTTTCTGAAGGACATTTTAGGGGGAACTTACCAAAAACCCCAAAGGAAGGCTCAGCCTGTCCTAGCCAGGTGAGGGACCTGATCCAACCTGAAAATGTGGGGGGGTTTGCTCTTTGCTTCAGTGCTGCTGGGATCAAAGCTGGGAAACAGCTGAAGGAAGAGCACAGGGGCACAGACAGGGGATGCAGGGGAGCTCACCAGCAGTTCAACAACAAAAAAAAGGTCTCAGATCAGCAGAATAGGGCAGCAGGATTCACATCAGCAGGGAGGGCGAGAGAAAGAGCCCTCCCCGAGGCACCGAGGGGGAAATAAATGTCATTAGGCATGGATAAAGCAGCCTCCCCTGAGCACCTGAGCCGAGGGCGGGAGGCTCGGCGGGGAGAGGGGGCTGGCAGGGGCTGCCACGCTCAGAGAGCTCAGCGAGGCCACAGCAGGAGCCACTCGGAGCCCACGCCTCCATCCAGCACATCCCAGAGCACTGAATAACCTCTCTATAAAAAAAAAATAAAAGGGAAAAGTGAATTGGTGGCAGGAGCCCAGTGCCAGCCATGCTCCCCTCGCCCAGGTGCCAGGGACGCTGCTCACGTGGAGGGAGGGACAGAGCTGTGGCTCTGCTGTCACTCGCACATCTGCACGTGCTCCTGGCAGGAGCCACTGCTGGCTGCTCTCCTCAACCCCAGGGCAGGCAGAATTGATGCTCACTGATGATTTCCTGCCCCTCAGAGAGGAAATCATGCCGTGGGCTCACACGTCTTCCCTGTTCCGCCGCTGTTTTTCTGTGAGGGGCAGAATGGGGGAGTGAATTCCACTCAGTGGAGCCCTGGGGTCGAGCAGAGGGCTCTGCCTGCAGCAGGAGCATCCTGTCCCGCTGGCCCCAGCTCTCCTGTGCCTCACCCGGTGCTGCTGTGTGGCTGTGGCAGTGCTGCAGGGCGTCAGTGCTGGGGGACAGCTGCTGGCAGCCCTTTGGAGCTGCTCAGACCCCGCACACCCAGCCTGCTGCCCATCCCTGCCTTTCCCCTTCTGCTCACCCACTGCTGCTCCAGCCCTGCCCTCCTGCTCCACAGCCTCCTCTCCCTCCCTTTCTGAGACAACAATCCCCAAATCCTCAGGTGGTGAGATAACCAGAAACTGCCTGAAAAACAGGCTTTGGTGAAAAAGCGTTTTTTCTCTTTGAATTGCTACTGAAATCCAGGTTAGGCTCTTCCAAGGCTGAGCTGGTGGCCTGTCCTGGGGAGGGGATAAAGGAGATGATCTTGCTCAGCAGGGGATGGAGCTCTGGGCACCCCCAGCGTTAGGTCTGGCTCTGAGGCTTTGCTCTAGGTACGAGTTCATCTCTGAGCTGCAGAAGCTCATAAGCTCATTACACTGGGGGAGCTGCAAGTGATGAGCAGGCCACACAGCTGGGATTTCCTCCCCTTCCTTCCCATCTCAGCAAACCAGGAGGAAAACTCCTGTGTGGTTCCATTTTTTCCTGTGCAGAGCTGTCCCTTGTCCCTGGGCTGCCTGAAAGGGCTGGAGCACGGTGGACAACACGAGTGGCCTCTTGTAGCACTGCCTTGTCCCCACAGGGCTGGCCCCAGGCAAGGCCAGCTCCTCTCTTTACTCACAAAATATTTGGGATTAAAGGGGGGGAAATACATCAGTTTAAATGCCAGAAAAGCGTCTGCCACGGGGAGAGAAACACCGTGGTGATGTCGCAGCTTTGAAACCCTCTGGGGATCACCTCAGCCTTGTGATGGATTCCTCATCTCCCCAGCCTCTCCCCAGCTCGGGGCACTTCAGCTGAACGGCATCAAAACGCCTCGAGGTTCAAAGATTCCCAGGCTGGCGCCGATCAGAGCGGAGGGATGCCGTGGATTTTGTTGTAAAAGATGATGCAGAGGCTCCGCTGAGGCTGGAATTCGCCGGGAATGCTGCGGGAGCGTGCCGGGAGCGAGGGGGATTTCACAGGGAAGCGCCAGACGAGTCCTCGGAGCGGCTGCAAAAATCACAGCTCTGCTGAAGCATCACTCACACAAGGCACGGCTTGCTGCGAGAAAAATAACTTACCTAGAGATAGCTTTGCTCATTTCTATTGCAAATATTCCACCTTCGCTCCTCTGGGGTGCCTGGGGTTTTCCTGCCTGGGGAATGGTGTGGTATTTTCCGAGGTGACCGGCAGGGACAGCGCGATCCCAGCGCAGAGCTGCTGGTTGGGAACCCGCGTCTGCTTCCCGATTTAGGCAGAGGGTGTTGCTCGGGCTTTGCCGTGCGGTTTGCCCCTGGATTCCCTGCGCTCTCGGCGCGGGTTTGGGTTTAGATCCATCACGGATCTGCCTGAGCTCTGGCAAACCATCAGCTCTCTCCTTTAGCTGCTGCCTGCCCTCTCGGCGAGCTGACAGCGTGCGCAGGGAGGCTCTCCCTGACGGAGGGATCCTGCAGCATCCCTGCAGGCAGCGATGCTCCTCCTGCCTCCCGCTCCTCCACCCCGAACCGCGGCGCGCACGATGCTGCTCTGGGTTTAACACCACGAACCGGAGTTACAGGGGAAAACGGGGTTACAGAGGGAAACGGGAGGCATTTTGTGGCAATCCAAGCTGTTTCTCGGGGAGGAATTTCAGCTTGGGAGGTGTGCCAGCTGTGGGAGGGGTGGCTGAGAGGATGCACGGCTTCGCTGCTGGGGATCTGTCCCCATCTTCTCTCCAGCAGTGCAAGCAGGGATTCGCAGGGATGCAGGCTCTCCTGTGGAAGGGGAAGGAGGTGTCTCGGTCTGATTGGTGTTGCCTGCTGGGAAGCTAAGCCCTGGAAAGATTAGCGGTGGGATCTGGGGGAAAATAGCTCTGCTGAGAGAGTGGGAGTGGAGCATGGAGGGGAGGGATAATGAGCGCTGATTTGCGTTTGTTGTCAGGAAAATTTAGTGGGTTTATTGTTATGTTACACAAAGGAGCAGCCGGGGTCATAATTCAAACTTATGCCTGTCCCATGGGCTTCCTGTGGGACTTTCTCCTTGTGCAAACAGCCACGGGCACGAGGCTGCCACTGCCTGTGGCTGCAGCTCTGCCAGGAGAGCAGAGCCAGCCCCACTTCCACATCCAAATTCATTCAAGTGCTTGCAAGGTGTTTCTCAAAGCCCTCCAGGTGATGTCTCTCATCCAGCTGTCACCAAAGCCATTTTCTGAGTGACTGTGCCAGAGTTAAGGTGCACCCAGAGTGGGGAATGTGCTCCTGGCTGGGGGTTGGACTTGGTGACCTTTAGAGGTCCCTTCCCACCCCAACCAGTCTGTGATTCCAAGAGTCTGCAGCACTGGCATCACTGAGCTCGGGCAGGAGCTCTCAGGACTCCTCCTCTTTGCAGGGGAGACCTGGTGGGCTCCAGGTTGCCCAGAGAAGCTGTGGCTGCCCCTGGATCCCTGCAAGTGTCCAAGGCCAGGTTGGACAGGGCTTGGAGCAACCCTGGGACAGTGGAAGGTGTCCCTGCCCATGGCAGGGGGTGGGGGGAGATGGGCTTTAAGGTCTCTCCAAATTCAAATCATTCTGGGATTCTGGGATTCTGGGATGTGACATTCCCTGGGCAGGCCCAGCCCCCCCAAGATAAAGACAAGCACAAGGAATATGAGACAGTTCCAGATGATTTTTTCTGATTTGCAGCACTTCAGCTTTGCTGTTTTCTCGAGAGTTATTCCTGATTCTCACAGAAGCTCGTGGGAGCAGATTCAGCCCACAGAAAGAGGAGTTTTCTTAGTTGCACCTATTTTCCCTTGTGTTTCTGGCATCACATCTTTGTTTATGTTGTATTTTCAAAAGAAACGACGCAGGTTACAGAAAACACAAAACAAACACCAATTTCTGAGAAAACAAGCACTGATCTTACCTGGTTTCTGGGCATCTTTATAAACATTATCTATTGTTGAGTGCTCAAATCAGCAGGCAAAGGGTTGGTCTTTAAAACACTGTCTGACTTGATTGATAGTAAATATAAAGTGTGAAGATTTCTGGGCCGTGGCAGAACTGATGACTGCAGAGGATTAGAGCTGCTCAGCCCCAGGGATGCACAACACTGGCACAGGCTGCTGCTGGAGTTCTGCTCCAAAAGAGAAGATTCTCAAAAATTAATGTAGGCTTGGCAGGACCTGAAATGAAAAAGGGCTTTGTTTGACTGGGCTGTTAACATCAGCTTGTAACCTGAATATCACAGGTTTGTGCAATTATTGATAATCCAAATTAAACTGTCCAGAAGCAGCACGGAAGCATCCTGAGCTCCCAGCAGAAATTCCTGGGCTCCCACACTCCATTCTCTGCTCTCTCAAGCCCAGGAGCAGTGGCAGCCAGGTTGGAGGGTGATTTTTTAACCAGACCCGTGGTTTGGGACAGCAGTGAATGCATTCCTGATTCCCAGAGGAGATTCCTGGTCTGTTGAGATTTCCAAAGGGGCATCTCCTGCAGGAACAGCTCCGTCGTGTATTTTGGGGGCTGTTCTGTGCCAAGGGGCACTGGGCAGGGAAGATGCTCACATTGTTTACAGCTCTGGGTTCTGTCAGACTCAAACCTCAGCTCTCTGTGTGGGTTACACTGAGGCAGGATGGTAATGAAGGGCTCCATGGGGGAGGTGGTGCCTGCAGAGCTCAGAAAATCAACCTCGGTTCAGGGAAGGTTTTGCTAATTTGGTTCTGGGCTCCAAGTCCATCCCAGCTCAGCTCAGAAAAACAGAAAAGTTTTGCTGATTTGGTTCTGGGCTCCCAGTCCAGCACATTAACTCTGTTTTTTACCAGCAGAACATCCCTGCTTCCCAAGGAGTTCCAACAACCCTGCTCAGGAGAAGTGAACTCACAGTGCAGGGGAAGAAAGCTGAAATCCAGCTGGGGTTTGGGGGTGCTCTGTGAGCCTCCTCCTGCTCTCCAGGATGGATGGAGCCACTTCTGTGGGCTCATCCCTGGCGAGTTCAGAGCCCTGACCCCTCTCAGGGCTGCTGGGGTGCCTTCAGAAAGGCTCAAGGAGGGGTCAGAGCACTGGTGTGAGGCTTGGCTGTCTCAGAGAAGCCCCCTGGCATCTTCTGGCCATTTGAGATGCTGCCAACCATTTCAGCAAGGAAGGGAGGAGCTGCAGCTGCTCAGGAAGTGCCAGCACTGAGCAGAAGCTTCTGATCACCTCCCCTGCCTCAGTTCCCCAGGTTTTGGTGCCCGTGGCAGCATTTCTGTGCTGGGTACAGCGTTTCTCTGGCTGCTGGGCACAGCAAGGAGGTGGCAGATGAGGAGCAGGAGCCACTGCCCTGCCCTCAAGGGCCTCTCCAGCATCAAGGAGTCATTTCAAAGGCAGGGCTGGTGTCGTCCCCGTGCTGACGAGAGGCAAGAGGATCCCTCACACGTGTTCTGCTTGGAGAAAGATGCTGTTCCTGAGAACAGTCAATATTCCAAACATTTGATCCCAGCAGTTCCCAGCCCACGTGGGCTTGAGCAGAGCAATTTGTGTGAAGGTTTTTCTCTGTTTCTTTATTCTCCTAGTGAGGGTTTTCAGCTGAGCTGTGTGAGTTCCTTTATCTTTTCTGCTTTTTTTTTTTTGCTTATGATTTGGTTGTTGTGGGGTTGTTGTTGTTTTGGGTTTGTTGTTTTTTTTTTTTTCTCTGAGTTAAATCTTGCCCTCTCTCATCTCCCAGGAAAAGCTGTAACAAAATCAAGGTGAGGAAAAAAAGGAAAAATTTACTGGAACTGGTTCATGGTGAGTTGCCAAGAATCTGAAAATTACCCTCTCAGACGGCCTGTATGAATGCCCTGATGCAGCACTGATAAATCCTTATTAAAGAGGATAACATAAGGAGATGTTGCTGCCTGTAGGGAAACTCCAGGCTGCAAACAATGAGGAAACTCATCTCCCTCTTGTTCACGATCCCTGGAAGTGCCCAAGGTGAGGCTGGGCAGGGCTTGGAGCAACCTGGGACAGTGAAAGGTGTTTCCCCATGGGAGGGGGTGGAATGAGGTGAACTTTAAGGTCCCTCCAACCCAAACCAGTCTGGAATTCCGTGATTCTGTGATCAGTTTGCAAACACAGGCACGTGTGGCAGTGCTGACAGCAGCCCTGAGGGGGTGACATTACACTGAGCAAAGGACATGGATGGGAAGCCAGGCAAGTCCCCAGAACCTCTGCACATTCCCTGCTTGCAGCAGCTCCCTGAGCCCCTGAGGTCCAGCCCTGGGTGCAGCAGGCAGACAGGAATTTAAATGCACCAGGTGATGTCTCCAATCCAGCTGTCACCTTTTTGGCCTTTGCCTGTGTCAAGCAGCCTGAAGATTCATCTCACCCACCGTGTGATGAGAGGGGGCTCAGGGGTTCCTTCCCTCCCCACCCCAAGTGCAGCTCGTGTTGCCCTGATTTTTCTAGAGAGCTGTGTTTAGAGTTGGTAGCAAAGGTTCTCACAGATTTGGTGCAAACAATCCATGTTTCTATAACAGGCCAAGTTTTGTTTTGTACTTTGGATGTTGTTTTTCATTCTTCTTTCTGGGCTGGAGAATGTGATGGGCTGTGTTTCTCACCTATAGAATTTCAGAGGTGGCAACCTCCTTGTCCAATCCCTAACTGTCTGTAAAAAGGTATCAATATAAGAATAAAGAGAGGCTGGGGCTCTTTTTACTCTCTGCCCGGCCTTGGTGGCTGAGCTCCTGAGTTACCTGATTGTTTGGTGTCCAACTGCACAACACAGCTCGTGCCCTGCCCCAGCATCAGGGCAGGGAAAATGTGCCAAAGCCCAGTCCTTCACATTCCTGAGTTATTTCCAAGATCCTAGAGCTCCCCCTCTCTTCTCCTCTTCTTTATTCATGCACCACGCTGCCTTTGCTGGGCTGGAGTGGGGAAAAACCACTCTGCTTGTGCCTCATTACAGGGCTTGAGCCAGAGCCTTCCGGAGCGAGGTAAAGCTGTAGCTATGGAAACTCCCAACCCTTTCTTCTGGTTATTTTGTTTTTGAGATCAGCAACGTGTCTCTCTTTGGAGATCCCAGGCAGCACCCAGGGAGTCCCCTGGTGTCACCCAGCAGCAGCAGGAGGAGCTGGAAGCACAGGATCTGTGTCCCCAGGGCAGAGGAAGGGGGCTGAGGAGGGTTTCATGGAAAGCCAGAGCCCAGGACAGCTCGGGGATGCTGGAGGGGACAGTGTGATGCTGGTGGGGATGTCACCAGCAGCCAGACACCCCCCCACAGCTGGGAGGGGTGGGCAGGGACAGAGGGGTGCTGCTCCATGCCTTGCTGGCTGGCTGGAGGCTGCCCCTGGAGCTCTCAGGGTTGCTGCATTTCATTTTCAAGGAGCTCCCAGGATCCCAGCCTGGATCCGTGACTCCTGAGCAGAGGGAAGCAAAGCGGGTGTGCAAAGACTTTGATCGGCTGAGGATCTGCCCATCCCACGGAGCCGCGGTCACACCCCTTGGAAATGCAGAGCTGTTGGATTTCCTGCTTACAGGCGATGTTCAGTGACCGTGCCCTTCCTCCCCAGCCCTGATCGATGGCTCAGCAGAGCTCGGGATCGATGCCTCCTCCTCCTCCTCCTCCTCCTCCTCCTCCTCCCGGGACATCTGCGGGGTCAGCGGGTCAGGCGTGGGGCTCATCCTTCCCAAACACCCGAGCAGGGCTGGTGGGAGCAGGGAGCTGCTCCCAGCTCGCTGCTCACCCGGTGCCTGGCCAGGTGGGAGCCAGCTCACCTGGAAATGGGCTGGAATTCGATGGATTTCAGGCAACCCGGCTTCTGAATCAGAGGTGTGGCCAAGTTCCCTGTCTGAAAAATGGGTGTTGGTGTGGCAGCACTTCCCCTGTCAGGCGTGGCACTGCCAGAGCCAGAGAGCCAGAGGTCCCAGGATGAGCCAGAGGTCCTGGGATGAGCCAGAGGTCCCAGGATGAACCAGAGATCCTGGGATGAGCCAGGGGTCCCAGGATGAACCAGAGGTCCCAGGATGAACCAGTGACCTACACCCTTACTTAGAGCTGTGTAGAAGCATTTAATCTGCTTTTTTTTTTTTCTTTCCTCAAAACCAACCAGACATTCCTTCTGCAGAGAAATTACTTGGGATTTTTATAATATTCAAAGTCCTCAAAAAAGATCACCAAACCAAACAGCCCGGGGACACCTTTTTAAAAAATACTGAGCTGCTATTCAAGGACCTTTGTGCATAGTGAATATATAATTTTAAAATGATTGTTTTCTTGTAGTTTCTAACCAATTTTACTTTAAAACATGGGCCAAGTTCCTCTGTAGATCAGCTATATCTAACTTAGCAAATCATTTAGCACCATGGTAGAGCAAGGAATACTTTGAGCAGGTTGCTCCAGGTATTTACATCTGACCAAATGCAGTTTGATTCCCTGAACTGAACAGCCTGGGGCAGGCTGCCAGCACAGCAGGGCTGGGCAGGGATCTGCCTGGCTTTGGAGGTGCCTGAAGCTGAAGCCAAAAGGTGCAAAACACGAGCTTTGAAGTGTGCAGGGCTTCTAACAGAAGCTGAGGTGACCCAGCCCATGTCCCCCCAAAAAGGATGATTCTCCAGTGATTCTCCAAGCAGAGGCTGTGGCATGGCCAGAGCTGCAAATGCCAGGAGCTAAAGCAGCTCTGGCAGGAGTCCCAGGGAGAGCTGCTGCTTCTGCTGCTCTGCGTGGCCATCAGGGGTGCCAGGACCTTGCTGTGCCTCTGGGCAGTGTCCCTGACCTGTAAATCCTTGTTTCCAGGATCCTTGTGGATGGGAGTGCTGATCCCATCCCTGCTGCAGTGCTGATTCCTCCCGGAGCAGCTCCAGCCCCCAGCCAGGGCTGCTGTCATCTGAGAGCTCCCCTGGTGACTCTGTGTGAATGTTTTCCCATCCTCATGGCCCAGCAGTCCATGAAACCCCATTCTCCAGGCATTTCCTGGGAGATGGGACAGCAGGAGGGTTGGAGGGAGCTATTGGTGTCAGGCACCAGCTCCCACAGAGCTCTTGGAGCAGCAGCTTCTGGCTTTCAAAATCCATGTGAATGAGCAATTCTGGAAAGAGCTGCTCTTTCAGAAGAATAAATTCCTTTTTCTTCCCCACTTTTGGTGCATTGGTTCAGCAGCGTTTTTCTGACAATTAAGGCTTTTTGATCTCTCTGGCTGTGCTTTTCCAGGGGACTGCATTGAGCTCTGCTGGGAGCTGCTGGTGGAGAGCGAGCACTGCCTGCTCAGTGAATGCAGCAGCAAAAAGTCCTCATCAGGAGTGAAGTTTATAGATGGCTCTCAATGAGCTGATCCAAGCTTTTCAGGTTGGCCAGGGAACATTCCCAGCCTGCAAACCTGCCCTGCTGGGAGAAGAACCCGGGATGGGCAGTGGGTGCTCCCCACTCCCTGACCTTTCCCCACTCAGCAGTGATTGCAGCAGCTTATCTCAAGCTGCTAATTCCCAAACCTGCTCTAATATTTAATATCTCAAGATGCCTAAGCCATAATTCAAGAGGTGATTCAATGATGCAGGGTGGAAAGACAGCACATCTTTCTTTTACCTTTTTTCTTTTTCCTTTTCTTTTCTTTTTCCTTTTCTTTTCTTTTTCCTTTCCTTTCCTTTCCTTTCCTTTCCTTTCCTTTCCTTTCTTCTTTTTAATTGAGGACTTTAGACTGCATATGTGTGTTTGGGATTATGGCCTGCTGATGGATGGAAATAATTCCTGGTGCTTGAGCAGAGTGGGATTGTTTGGGCAGTGAAAGGTGGGACTGGGGAGGGTAAAACTCGACCTGGGGGCGAGTCCATCACTTCTGCCTTATTCCTTGGGCCTGGTTTTTTGGATTTCCCTGTCCTGGACTGATGCCAGTGCAGGGTTGGTGTGCAGGGATGGACAGCTGTCTCTCAGCATCTCCAGGATCCCTGCCATGACCACCAGCATCTCTCTCAGTGTCACCAGCATTCCTCTCGATGTCACCAACAGCCCCCTGCGGGTGCTTTCAGGATGTGGCCGTTCATTCTCACACAGGGGCAGGGCAGGGTCAGCACCTGATCCGTGCTGAGGTGCCCGCAGTCACCTTCCCCAGTCCCTCTGGAACGAGGACAGCAGCACCTCCAGGCTGGCCCCTGCAGGGGACATTGCCAAGGGCAGCATCGAGGTGATTCAGCGATTCCCCCATCCCTCCCCAGCAGCACGGCCTCTCTCTCTCTCCGTGGAGCATCTGCAGTCATTGAAATTCCTGCCTGGCATTGTGCTTAGTAAGCCTTAATGCCACTTTGATGAGCTGTGCAAATATTATCTCTGCGAGGCGTGATTTAGTTGTGCTAAATGCCATTAGTGCCTCATTACTGAGAGCAAACATTCCCGGGCAACCCCTGGGTCCAAGGAAACCTTTAAAGCCTGCTGGAAACTCAGACTAAGAGTCACTCTCTGCTTTAAAAACTGGTGGGAGAGGATCCCTGATGCTCCCATGAACTTCTGCTTTTTTTTTTTAAGCTTCAGGATAGCCCACAGTTTGAAGTGGCTGCTGTTGTAGGATGGATCTCCAGAAAATACCCTGAGCCTCCTCTGCTGGGTTTTGCTGTCACACAGGGATCCAGCCTGGCTGCTCTGGCAGGTTGGAGAGGGTCACACCTGATGACCTTTGAAGGTCCCTTTGACCCCAAAATATGGTTCTGTGACAGGGACACCTGCAGGGATGCATGTCCTTGGTATCTTGGAAAAAGCTCATACAACAAGGATTTGTTGGACTGACACGTAATATTTAATAGGACGCTTTTCATTGTAAAACTCAGGGGGTTAATTATCTGTAATGCCATTTTTATATTGAATTGTATGGTTATATTGAATTGTAATAGCAGAGGGAAGGAGCAGCTCCGTGTGACCCATTTCCCACCTCAGCACTGCTCTGGGAGCACTGGGGGAGCTTTCCTGGCTGCAAAGGGCTGAGCTGAGAACAGGCAGGAAGGAGAGGAACAATCCCTGGAGCCTCCAGCCCTCTGGAGGAGTTTATTGTGGGTTCTGATTGATGCAGACATGGGGGATAAATCCCAACATCAGCCCACTGCTCATCTGTCCCTCCAGCCTTGGCTCTCACTGCCAGGGCACCAAAACCATCCCTGACCACGCTGTTGTCCTGCCCTCAGCCATTGCCAGGTGTCCCCTGAGCCCTGCCCCAGCCTGGGGGGGTCTGGGATCCTGTTCTGCAGAGCTCAGCACTCTTCCAGCAGTGTCCTGGCTGATAAATAATTGATCAGGCACTGGGTGTAAGTTGTCTTTGCAATGTGTGGTTCCTGCTCTGGACATCAGTGGGAGCTGAAGCAGCAGGGGCTGTCCCAGGGCTGGGGGGTGCTGGTGGGGGACAGTCACAGGAGTCTGAGCTGTGGGTTACCCCTGCAGCAGTGACAGGGACCTCTGTCGTTGGCTTTAAGCCAGGTAAGGGCTCTAAGGCCACCAGAAGGGGACAGGTGGATGTGGAACCTTTTGTCCTCTCTATTTGCTGTTTAAAACCCACAAGAGCGTTACAGGCATCTCCCAGCTGGTGGAGCCCTCTCTGATGTGCCACAGGATCACAGAATTCCTTCTTATCCCAGGGATTATCAGTAGTGGCACCTTTCAGGGTAGGGAAAGCCCCTCCCGAGTGCAGGAGCTGCTCTGCCAAGGGCGGTGTCTGAGCAGAGATGGGATGGGCACAGTCCTGGAGGGTGCAGGTGGGAATACGGGGCTGCTGGAATGCCGTTCTTTTTTTTTTTTTTTTTTTTGATCTCCGAGCCATCTCCAGCACCCAGGAGGATCCATCTGCTGAGGACGAGCCTGGGAATTTGCGAGTTTCACTCTCCCAGCAGGGCACAGCAGAGAGTGAAGTGCCCTCTGCCTATAAAATATTCAAAAACCCTCGGAGCACGGAGTGCCTGGAGATGGGGGACTCCCATGGGGACAGCACTGGCGCTGGGATGGGGAAGCTTGGAGTGATGAGATGTTTCTCCTTGTGCTGAGGAGTGCCCAGGTGGCCTTGTCAAAGCCAGGGGTGTGCAGAGACCCAGCCCCACGTGCCCTTCCCCAGCCCTGGCTGCTTAAATCCCTGCGTGGAGCATCAGTCCCCAGGGCAGGAACGCTGTCCCCAGGGCAGGAACGCTGTCCCCAGGGCAGGAATGCTGTCCCCAGGGCAGGAAAGCTGCCGACAGGAGGGGACAGGGAGCACACGGCAGTGATGCCGGCCCTCTGCTGAAAGCGTTTTTCATATGGAAAGCCACGTTCCTGCCTGTGTTTCTGGCAGCTGCCCTGTCCTGGCTCCAGCACTGCAGAGTCTCCTGCTGGCACCGTGCCCGGCCGTTCCCAGAGCCCGGCTCTTGTTCATTGACTGGGTAGGATTACAGGAACTGGGGGAAATGCACGGGGAAGGCTGGATTTGCCACCAAACCGGTGTTGGCTCCTGGTTTATTTGCTGCTTTCCCACCTCCCAGGGGCTTTCCTTCACACCGATGCTCTCTGGCATTTACCTGTGGCGTTTTTGGGGCTCCAGGGTGGCAACAGAGGAGCGTAAGCCAGGCTTATCCTGAACTTTACAGCATCAAGGGCTTGGGTCCAGTTTGCTCTGCCCTGCACAGTTTGTTCCAGAGGGATTTCTGGTTATTCTGATTGAAGGTCCTGTATGCTGCCTGCACCCAGCTCCAGGGCAGAAAGCAGCAAGGCCCAGAGGCTTGGGGCAGTGGCATTTGGACAGCCAGCATCACTCACGTGCTCTGCTGTTTCCCTGGCATCGTGCTGAGCTCTTTTTCTCCCTTCTGAGGCAGGGCCTGAGCAGCAGGGTCAGCACCAGGGCTCGTGGCACAGGGATGAGCTGGGAAGTGGCTGCACTGCCCACCCAGGGCAGGACCTGCAGAGCTCCTCTCTGTCGCTCTGTCGGACATGAAACACTCAGGCAACTCAGGAGCTCAGCCACCAAGGCCGGGCAGAGAGCGAAAAGAGCCCCAGCCTCTCTTTATTCTTATATTTATACCTTTTTACAGACAGTTATGGATTGGACAAGGAGGTTGTCACCTCTGAAATTCCATAGGTGAGAAACACAGCCCATCACATTCTGCAGCCCAGAAAGAAGAATGAAAAACAACACCCAAAGTACAAAACAGTTCTTGGCCAGTTATAGAAACATGGATTGTTTACACAAAATCTTTGCTACCAATTCTAAACACAGCACTCTAGAAAAATCAGGGCGACACCTCTCCCTGCAGCACACAGGCTCAGACTCCTCTGACACAGCTGCTCAACTCCCAGCTTCCACACAGAGCTTCAGTCTCCCCAAACTCATCATCCCTCCCGTGTTGAGGTCTCTCCCTTGGCTCTTTGCCCCCGAGTGACCCAAGGAGCTGGTCCCCCCCTCCCCAGCCTGGATGAGGGTCAGCCTGGGGGCTGTGCCAGGGTCAGTGTCCCCTCGGGGGCCCTTCCCGGGTGCCTCAGGACACCCACGCACGGCAGAGACAGCTTGTCCGAGCACAGAGCAGAGCCAGGGATGTGCTGGGGCAGAGCAGAGCCAAGACAGGCAGGAGGGAGTTACTTCAGGACACGGTGCTGGCCTCCCCTGCTCCCTCCCGAGGCTGGGATGGGTGGTTTTCCTTTTTTTTGCTCCTTTCCTTTCTCCATTTCAGAGATGTTTGGAAGCGCAGGGCAGAGCTGAGCCCAGACTGAGGATGAGGGGCAGGGTCTCATGCTGAGGTTTGGGCTGAGTGCTCCCAGTATCCCCTGTAACCCCATCCCAGTAATCCCAGCATCACCAATATGCCCATCCCAGTGCTCCCAGCATCCCTTGTAACCCCATCCTAGTGCTCCCAGTATCCCCTGTAACCCCATCCCAGTAATCCCAGTATCACCAGTATGCCCATCCCAGTGCTCCCAGTATCCCCTGTAACCCCATCCTAGTGCTCCCAGTATCCCCTGTAACCCCATCCCAGTGCTCCCAGCATCCCTTGTAACCCCATCCTAGTGCTCCCAGTATCCCCAGTAATTCCATCCCAGCATTCCCAGTATCACAAGTATCCCAATTCCAGTACTCCCAGTATCCCCAGTGTCCCCATCCCAGTGCTCCCAGTACTCCCAGCGTTCCCATCCCAGTGCCCCCTTGAGCAGGGGCAGTTTCTGCCCGTGTTTATCCCTGGGTGGCTCCAGGCGGGATCAGCCCTGCCAGCGCTCCTGTCCGTGCTGCCAGTTGTCACTTTGTGCCCAGCCTGGCTGTTTTGCCTGCATCTCCAGCTCCTGGGGACAGGTGAATTAGGGCAATTCCCACATTCCGTGTGGGACAGAGGGCGGTGCTGCCCCTGGCTGCAGAGGAAGCAGGTCCCAGGGCTGCTGGGGGATGCAGCTCTCTGCATGTAGGACACAATCTCCTTGTGCAGGCACAGCTTCAGTGGGACCGGAATTCCCTTTTTTTAACCACCTGCCACGGCAGCACTTCCAGCCGGTGCAGAACTCTTTGCAGTGACTTTGTTGCCCTGCAGACGGGAGTTGGGGTAGGGCGGGATAGCTGAAAGCCTCATTTATTTAATTGTCCTGAAGATTATCCTTGATACCTGCGAATCCTAGAAGCTGACTGAACCCAGTGCTTGGGAGCCTCCTTTTCCATCCGCAGGTCTCCTCCTCCCCCAGGCAGGGTCAGGCCGGTTCACATGAGCCCCTGGAGCTGGAGCTCAGCTTTTGGGAGCCGGGTATTCGCTGGAGCCGCGGGCTGGGCTGAGCTCAGCCCCCCCAGCTGCTCGGAAGCTTTCCTCCCACGCAGCCCTCCCGAGGGGCAGCGGCTGCAGAGCCCTGCCAGGAGCAGCTGTGAGCGGCCTCTCCCCGCACCGGGCACCCGTGGTGGTCCAGGAGCCGTGTTCGAGCTGCTGGGGGAGGTGGAAATAGGATGATTTCTCAGCCCACCTCTTCTCCTCCCATTCTTTGTTGCTCACAAGAAGCTTCCCCCCAGCCCCTGGGTTGGGCAGCTCCTCGTGGCAGCGCCCAAGGGAAGAGAGGAGCAGAGGCTGAGGCAGATCCGGCTCTTAGTGAACAGTTCAACCTCAAAATCCACATCCTCAGCCACGGAGGGGACAGCTAAAAGCAGGCTGGTGGCACAGGGTTGTGTCTGAAACCAAAAACCAAATGGCTCCTGCAGGACCAGCACGGGGAAATTGTGGCATGGTTTGGGTTTGTAGCAGCACAGCCTGTCCTTTGCACCCTGGGGAAGTAAAGCCAGGCAAGGGAGAAATTTTTCATCAAGCCCAGCGTGCTCCCAGTGTCAAGAAAATGAATCCAAACAAACACCAGAGGTTGATGGCCAAAAAGGAGACAGAGGAGTCCTGGAACTTAATTCGAATAAAGGGAGAGGCCATGGGGCATTTCCCCTGGGGCATTTCCCATGGGGTCTCTCAGATTTTTGAAGGACACAGCCTCCCTTTTATCCCAATTTCCTGACCACATTTCCCTCTCTCTTTGCCCATTGGCTGAGGAACTTGAGAGGTACAGATTTCCCTAAAACACCTAATACCTAAGACCCCCTTCTGATGTATAATCCCCCCCCTTTGTCCTTCCCTTGTGTCACTCAGTGGAACTCCTTATGGAATTTATGATTCTTCCCATTGTTTCATTCATCTCTCAGTATCCAATTTTGTTTATCACCAGACCAACAGTTTGTTTGTAAAGACAAATCTCCCTCATTCTATTCATCAATCAGTGGAATCCTTCCCTTCTTTTATCTCTCAGTGCTAGTTTTACCTACCAGCAGACCCACAGTTCGTTTGTAAAGACAAATTCCTCATTCCTTTCACCAGTAACCCCAGGGCCACCATCCCCTGTCACCCCACGGCACTGGGGACCACATTCCTACAGCAAAGAGCTGCTGGGCTGGGAGCAAAGAGCCTGTGTGGAGTCACACCGCCCCTGCAGCCCGTTCCTGCTGTCTGGCAGGGATGGAGGATGTGCTGGGGGCTGGATTTGGATGTGTTCAGCCATCCTTGGGAGCTGGAGGGCTCCTGACGTTGGAGGAAGGAGCCGAGGTCTCCCAGGACTGAGCCTTCCCCAGACCAGGGCTCCTGCCTGCCTTCCCCGAGACCACAGCGGAGCTGCAAAGCACTTCCTTTTAGCGGGATATTTATTGCTAAATATATGAATCTGGGAGCCTGTGGAGCGTGAAATTAAGAACAAATGTAAAAAAGGAGGTCTAGACAGGAATTGTTCAGCTTATGGGCCTCGGCATGCTCCGCTTTCCTCCCCCTTTGCCCGCTGGAGGGTTTAATGCTTCCAGGTATGCGGCTTTAATCAGAGAAGTATGTTTGGGGAGGGGAAAAGGCAGAAATGCAAATGCTCCGGCTCCGGGGGGAGCAGTGGCTACGATGCCACGTCTGGCTGGGCGCGGCTGGACAGGAACGGTGGAAATTGGCTCGGTGCAGCCCTGGCTCGTGCCCCGGAGCTTTAATTAAAGGCTGGCAAAGCCGCAGTGCCCTCCCTGGCAGACACCTCCCACCTTGGGCCGGCACGGAGATGCTGATGCCCTGTGGTGGGTGCAGCACCCACCCCTGAGAGCCTGCAGGGCTGAGTGGCCACCCCAGAGCCACGTTCCTGTCCCAGCCCTGCTCCCTCGGCTCCGGGGCAGCAAATGGGAGCAGCAAAGGACCCAGGGATGGGCATTTCCAGCTGGCACCACCTGGTCCAGCCAGGCGCCTCCATCCCTCTTTAAACAGCAGCCAGAGTTTCTAAATCACTAATGCATCCTTTGCAAACGCTTCCCGTGGCTGCGTTGCTCCCCCTGAGCCTCCTCAGAGCGTTTTCCCCGAGGAACGAGGGCAGGATTTGGCCCGGCTCTCGCCCCGTGGCCTCGGGGTGTGAGAAGCCGCGGAGCCGCCGGGATAAATTCCCTTCCCTCCTGCCGTGCGGCTCCGCAGCAACATAAAACGTGACACTGCTTTATCCATTCAGCACTCACCCAACTTTTGCAGGACATTAAGTGCCTAAAAATATGGCACGGCTTTGTTTTCTTTGGAAGCGGCTTTAATCCCTGACAGATACAGTTGCTTTTCCTCGGGTGCTGAAGTAATTTGGGGGCTGGGGTGGCTGGTTTTTGGTTTAACCTGATAGCACGAGCCGGGAGCCAGCTTTGTTAAAGCACTTGTAGAGTAGGTGGTCAGGCTGTGATTTCTCCCGTAATTTGTGTCGCTTCCCCTGTTCCCGGCCCGAGCTAAAAGGTTGCTGGGGCTTTATTTGTGCCACTTTTTGTGCCACTTTTCGTGCCACTGTCCCGTAGCTGCTGGCAGGTGTGGGCAGGCAGGTGCCATGTGTCCCCAGCGTCCTTCCTGGGGCAAAAAGCTGTTTTATCCTGGGTTGGAGAGGAATTCGAGCTCCCCCATGAGCATCCAAGGGAGGGATGCTGAGAGCAAGACCCGTGGTGCTGTTGCAGGGCTTGTGCTGTGCACAAAACACAACATCTGCCCTCTGGGTGAGCCCAGCAGGGACAGGGACAAGGACTGGGACAGGGACAGGGACCTTCTGCTGCTCCCAGTGCTGTGCCAGCTCCCAAGGGCCATTCCAAGGACAGCAGGGTGCTCGTGGTACCCCAAAATGCAAAGCTGAGCCACAGCATCTCGGTGATGTCCAGTGCCCTCTGCCCCAGCCACAGCTCACCTGGGGCTGGCAAGCATCACCCTGGGGTGTCCCCACAGCCCCCCAGCACTGTGGCTTGGCCGTGGTGACATGAAGGATCCTGGTGCCTCTCAGGGAGGGCAGCACCCCACTCCCTGCACTCGTTAAAGGCTCTCATTCAGCAGCTCCGGTTATTCCAAATTAAAATACCACATTGTTTTCACGGGAAGATGGGTTACAGGCTCAGGGAAAAATGAGTGCAGATCAGAAATCTGTATTGCAAGGCTCCTTCTCCCATGCCTGGAGCTCTCTGCCACCCAGTAGGAGCTGGGAGGGTGCTGGTGCTTTTGGTGCCCGGTTTTGTTTCCCTTGGCTCTCCCTGCTGAGGGCAGAACAGCCAAATGTGACCCCAGAGCTGCTCCTCAGTCAATCCCTCACCCACTGCATGAAGTTTTTTTAACCCTTGCACCTGCGAGGTGGCATTTTTGGGGGG